>CM044445.1:46756129-46797844 GCA_024363595.1 Xenopus borealis
CATTTTTTGGTGTTACTGTTCCTTTAAGCAGGCCCGGATTTGTGGCAAGGCCACATAGGCTCCGGCCTAGGGCGGCACAATTTCAGGGGCAGCATGCTGCCCAGCGGCATCTGTAACGGTATGGGGGAAGCAGAAGCGGAGGCGACAGTGCTGGATGGGGGATGGGGGGAAGCGAAGGGGATGGCACAATGCTGTTCCCGAGTGTTAAGACGTGCACACAGGAAGGGGGAAGAGGATAGCACTCAGAAGGGGAGGAGACATAGCTGGACAGGGGGAAACCGGAAGTGGAAGTGACAGTGCTAGATAGGGGGAAGCGAGGGGGACGGCACTGGCAGGGGAGCAGTTGCGATGACTAGAGCCAGCTTAGGGGCGGCAAATTTGTAAATCCGGCTTGCCTTTAAGTGAATTAAAGTATCACCAAATGTACAATGTTTCAAGAATTCTCGGCAGTATTTAAATCATGTATCACATTTATGCTTATTTAATTTTTTAATATATATTTGTACAGGTATTTTATCTAGGACCTGGACTTTTTCTGTAATGTGGATAACGCTGTACTTTATGGGGCAGATTTATTAAGGGTTGAATTGTAAATTACAATCAAATTTTTATTTAATTTTGCATTTTTGTTGGTGTCAAAAGCCACACATTCAAATTTTAATCCCCTTATTCAAATGTAAATTTGAATGTGAGATTTATCACACCTCGACTGTTGAAACAGTCCTAATTTGAATATTCCCCACCTGAAACCTGCCAAGTTCATGTATAAATCAATGGCAGAGGTCCATTGAGCCATTTGGAAATGTTAATCTTTTTTTTCAGAATATGATATGAATACAATTAGAATTTTTGAGTCCGAACTATTTGATCAAATTTTAGACATTCAAATTTTCTCTTAACTAATCTTCCAGTCTTAAAAATTTAAAAATTCAAATAAATAAAATCCCATTTTTACTTTCTTTAATGAAAAAGAAATCTATCTCCAGTATACTTTAATTAAGAAATGTGTACAGTTTTTATAAGAAACCTGACTGTATGCAGTGAAATTCTCCCTTTATTTAGTGCTGTGGATAGGATTTGTCAGACGGTCCCTAACTTCTGGCAGGGAAACAACCATACTTATGAACAGCAGGGGGAGCCCCTGCCTTTCTTACCAGCCATGCAGAACTCAAGCAGCTTTGTTTTTTGATCATTTATGACAACCCCTAAGAAGCCCAGAACACACTGAGCATGTGTATGTAGTCTAGTTTTGCAAAGATGTTTAACAAAGTTACAAGATGACAGCCCCCTGTGGCCAACTTTGAAAGCATAAATAATTTGTTTGATTAGCCTTGTGGTGCAGTAGGTTCATGTTATGTTTAGTATACAAAATACAGCATTTCTAGCCTTATTCTATTTTAGACATGCCTTGTCCTTTAATGGGCCTCTAAATCTACTAAAACCATCTAAACATGAAATACATTTTACAGGCTAATTCAATTCTAAACAACTAAACAATAATAAGAACAACAACCATTATTGGCCCTTATGAAAGTAATCTTTCACTTAAAGACCTGATGTATTTCGGGCACCATGCCCTTAATCATATGCTCATCTTCTGTGCCACCCATTGGCAACAAAAGAACATACCCCTTTCAGGTAAGTTGGAGAAACTTCAGATAAGGTTTTTACCTTTCTCTGGATCAGCTAACAGTTTGGTAGATTTCATTTAGATGAAAAGGTTGAACTTGATGGGCATGTTTTTTTTTTTTGCAACCTATGTTAATATGCACAAGCAGTTTTGGCAATTTTGCGGTAAACTTTGAGACAGTTTTTACCAAGGCAACTTTACCAAGTTGATAGGCTGACCAGACTTCCCCTTGTTTGCATGATGTCATTGAGGAGACTGATTCCTGCCCCCTTGCCTGTCCCACCCCAATAACCCCTTTTCCTACCTGCAACCCATCTAAGCTCCCCTCCCCACTGCCCAAGCATCATCCTTTTCACCTAACACTGGACCTCTGTTATCTATGTGCCCTAGGTGCTATGCCTTTAGAGCTAATGTACTGTAAGTCTGTTACTGATATCACCTGCTGGAAGGCAGGTGTGTCTGACATCAATCTAGTGTAGTGCAACATTAAAATTGAGTTTATTAGAGAGAACTTTATTATTATTATAATTATGTCAAAAAATTATTTGTCATATATAATACTAAAGCTTCATTTACCAGGCATGACCCTGTATACTTGCTGCCCTCATTTTACTCTCCTTTATCTGCTCTTAACTGTAAAATGATTACACTTTTTAACTGATGTCTTCATTTCCTGTCCAACTGACCTGCCAGTTTTTCGGTTTGTTTTGTGGTTTACGAATGAATTAATAAAACAAACAACTTTTAAAAAGTACATTTTAAGGAGATCTACCAAGCTTAGTTTAGCAGCTAGTCGCACCAAGATGTTAAAAAATTGTAATAATTTGCTTACAAATGTCCATCATCTGTTTTTAATATTCCAAAGTAGTTATTAATTATAATGAAATTTATTGCAAAGCACATCAGCAACTGTTTTATAATGCGTGTATTATTATTTCACTATGTAAGGCAGCCAACAGACGGAAGAAATTCCTGCAATAGCAGGTTTGGCAGCCACTGCAGGATGAAAGCCACACACTAGGTTCTCTTATGTAATATCCTCTATGGAAAGGGTAAAAAGTAGAAGCCAGCAATGTTATATGTTCTCTTGTTGTTTACTCTTAAACATAAGTATATGATTTTTTAATATGATAATTTACCAAACCACAAAATACATTGAAATAGAATACACATTGGCTTTCCTCATAAACACATCACAGAGAAAGAGACAAAAAAAGTAAAATATAGAAATCTTAAATGCTGTCAATAATGCAGAGGAGATACAGACTAGTGAGGTACAACAACTGAATACTCATCAGCACAATGTAGCCAAGGGTTCACACCTTGTTATGTATAAAACTGATGGGATGCAGGAGATTCAATGTTTACATATTTTGGAATTAAGCAGTTGTACTGAACAATTGAAAATATTAAATGGTTGGAGATAGAACTATGCTTTTTTGTCCCTGGTTTATTGTTGTGCTTCTTCTGTGTAATTCACTTGAGAATTTTAAAACAAATTATATACTTGCCTGTTTATGGCCTGAAACCTGCCCCAGGAACTGTATCACTCCACACCATTATCTGGTAAAATTCTATGCTTAGAGAATTAAGAAACAGACAATGAAATATATCTACCAGATCTACCAGACAGCTGTTATCTTGTGTTAGGGAGCTGTTATCTGGTGACCTTCCCATTGTTATTTTGTTAGGCTGCTGGGTGGGGGAAAGGGAGGGGGTGATATCTTGCAGTATAGCAGTAAAGAGTGATTGAAGATTATCAGAGCACAAGTCACATGACTTGGGGCAGCTGGGAAATTGACAATATGTCTAGCCCCATGTCAGATTTCAAAATGAAATATAAAAAAATCTGTTTGCTCTTTTGAGAAATGGATTTCAGTGAAGAATTCTTCTAGAACAGCACTATTAACTGATGTATTTTGAAAAATGTTTTTTTCCCGTGACAGGATCCCTTTAAATCTTTTGTCTCCAGAAGTTTGAAGGATTCTCATGTTGCATTAACATAGAAGTATATGGGGACCTCACTCATCTGGAGAAAAAAAACTCTCTTTCTTGAGCATATTCATGTTAAAGAAATGACTAAAGCAATTATGGAGAAATGTACATACTAGCAAAAAAGTGGGAGAAAATGAATCAAGAATTCCCACTTAATCCTCTTCTTTTGGTCACATTTTCTACCGATCTCCCATAGGCTACATTTTCATCAAATAATTAAAGTTTGCAAACATGATTTTGTTTTTCCCTGTAAAAAGAAATCATTCTTTTTAGACAAATCAGTCCTATTGGGTTTAATGTTTGACTGATTTTTAGTAGACTTCAGATATGGAAATCCAAATTACAGAAAGACCCCTTACCTAGAAAACACCAGGTCCTGATTATTCTGGATAACAAGTCTCATACTTATAATACATACCTGTACAATGTTGGCAGTACTATCTTTAAAAACCAACCCACCCAAAAGAAACTTTATCCAAACATATTTTTTTCTAGTAATAAAATAGATAGAAAAAAGCAATAGAGGACATCCATTACATACAGGAGTAGCAGTTATAAATATTTAGGAACAATTATTTAATCATATATAATCATCTATAAATGTTTTGAGTACAAGATAAAAAAGAGTTTTGTTATATAAAGCTGAACCCAGGGAAGCTGGACCAGTAAATTATCTAAATCATTCCTATCTTCAAATTTTAAGTGATTTTTCCCATCCACTGTGTCAATGATTAATTTAGGAAACCGATACAGAGAAAGAAAAAGAGAAAGATATATTACATTTCATGTATACCATTGGACTCACATTTTTCTTCTTTTCCTCTGAAAAATACTTAAAATGAGCTTCTCTGCTTCTAAGCATAGGAATCTTGGCTAACAACCTATTATATTTAATGCAGACTAAAAGTTGGAAGGAAGTTAAAGTTAGTTAGGCAAATAGACTCCAGAAAAAATTAATGTTGAAACTACATCAAGAACAAAGCTTTTAACCCACCAAAGTCTGTTTCAGAGATAGCTAAGGCTTATAAATCAGCCTGATTGACTGTGAACTCCAAAGAAAAAGGATTTTAATTTCATGAGAGATATGAAACTTGACAGTATAACATTACCTTTTATGCCCAGAGCAGATTATGGAACCTTCTAAACAGCCAAAAACTTCAATGTCAAATATAGGAATGATTCAAAATTTCCCGTAATATAAAAAGAGCAGATCTAATTTCAATGGGTACAGCACATATTGGTCTAATTTTAAAATTAGTACTGTGCCCTGCATAAGGATGATTAATGATGCTGTCATTTTGCATCAAAAGCTTTTATGGCATATTTAAAAAAAAAAAAAATCAGTCGATTCTAAAATGTTGTTTTTTTTTTAAACACATTAAACCAACTTTGTAGAATATGTTGTAGAAAACTGTACCCAAAGCAGCTGCAATAATATTGCAAACGTACTGATGAATATTGCACCAGCAATTTATTTTCCCAACTCTTTTGCTTTATTTATGATTTTTAGCCTTGATAGGAAGAAATTGGTTGCAATTTTTATTACAATAAAATATACAAGGGCCAAATTCAAGTCAGTGAGTAAAAGGTTTATCACATAAAAAGTCATGGACGAGATTCGATCTGAGATTAAATTCAATTCAGAAAAATGTATCTCACGGTTTATCACATAAGTCTATTCTGAAGTCTAGTCTGGGAAAAAACTGGAACAGAATTTGGAGGAGAAATTCAAGGAGAAAAAACATTTCTACTAATTCACTTCAAAAGTCAATAGTTTTCAGCTGATAAACTGTGAGATAAGTTGTTCTGAATTGATCTGCATCTCTTTACGCATGATAAACCTTTTTCTCACTGAATTGTCTCTGGCCCAAAGTATGATAAATACATGTATGGTATCCCTCAGGCAGAAAACCATGTTCCAGAAAGTTCCAAATTATGGGAGGGCAATCTCCATTATACTCCATTTTAAGAAATAATTAAAATTTTAAAAAATAATTTCCTTTTTCTTTGTAATTGAAGCGGCTTTCAGGTCCCATACTCAGAGCTGTCAACCCACTCTATATTTTTTGGGAGGTCCCAGATTTTGTGGTCTGTCCCCCGGTCTCCTGTCACCCTGTTACAGCTTCCACCAATTCCACATTTCAGTGACATCAGTGGAGTGTGCACATGTGCAGTGCTGTTTCTGTGGCTTCAGGAGAGGTTGTGCGCATGCATGTGACATCACGTCCACTGACGTCACATCTGTTTACATCACAGACCCGGAATTTTTTTGCCATGAAATTGACAGCTCTACATTTTTAATACTTGTTTAAAACAGTTCAACACAGGACTCCATACTGTACTGCACAGCCCAATGAACAGATAGCACAGCATGCCTTGCTCTAGATGTTCTACCAATCTTAAATGAACAATATAATGCAGAAAAAAAATCAGGTTAACAGGAACATGTCACAAAGCCTATATTAGCCCTGGCTGACAATCTTTTCTAGTGGAGGTGCCTCCTACCACTGACTAGATCACTGCTTACCTGTGTTGCTCCCTAATACTGATCAAAGGAGGCATATCTTGATAGGGGGCAGGGCACTGGGGCAATGTTCTGATAGGTTGAAAAATCAGGTTGTAAAATCAGTTGTGTCAACTGTATTGTTATGTGTGAATCAAAATCTTACTCTGAACATGAAGAGAGAAAGGTTGTTAAGAGTGATATACACAAAATCATTTTGATTATTTCAGAAAATATACTGAATTTACATTAATTAGATTAAGAAAGCTCCTTATTTCCATGAGATGAAGCACTATACTGTTGATATGAAATCAGAACAATGTTCACCACCTATGAGCTATTCTGTTTACATGGCAACTATTTAAAAGAATGGCATTTTCATATTAGGTATTAGTTAGTGTTAGTATTAAAAGCAATTGGATCCCTGTGAAAGAGAGTTACTGTAGTGTGTTTGTGTGTATGCTATCACGCAACTTATTATCAGAGGCAACATAAATAATAGTCTATCATTAAGATATCTGATTACTGCATTAGAAGGAGTTTCCATTTGTTTTGCTGATTACTGTTTATAGTAGCATTCTAGAGTGGTTCACAGCATCGATGCATACAATAAAAAGACAGCAACAAGCATAAAATAAAGTGGAAATGGTATAGAGGCAATAATATGCTAAAATAAAAGGGGTTAGCCCAACTGTTTAATCCCTGAAGTAATGCAGAATTATCCAAAATTTCACATGTGGGAGAATGAATACTTTGCGGGTACCAGCAGGTATTCGGGTATTTGCAGGTATTCAGCAAGTGTACATGAGTAAAATATTGATGACAGTTTTGAAGTAGAAATATACTCAAACAGACTGAAGCAGACTATGACCAACATACTTTGAGGAAATCCAGTTCTAGACTTTATCTTAGCTTTACAAATCAGTTATAAATTATATTTGACATAAAAAAACACAATTGCATGCAATGTTTAATGTACAGTATATTACTTTAATCTTGTTATGTCTATAAGAATGTAACATGATAACACAATATGACTGTAAAGAAGCTGAGGCAACAAAAGATTTGCGAAAAATTTGGGAGTGGCATGCAAATGGGTGCAATATCCACTTGTAAAGTAAAGGGCAGCATGCAGCCATCAATTGCATGCATTTCACCCGGTGAATCACAAGAGTCCTCACGTTACAACCTATTTAAGGAGATGTAAGGCTCAGTACATCACTACCTTGCACTCATCCGAACAGCTCCTTCAGTTCAACTGACTGGTACCCAGGCCGGATTTCGCAAAACAGCGCCCAAAGATGGCATGGTCCCAGTGCCGGTTGATTCTTGCATGCACACTGCCCACCCTCCAGGCTGCTGCATGGTCATAGCACCTGACCATTAGCATAACCTCCCCCGCGCATGTGAGCGAGTGTGCTTTCAAGCCACGGAACATTGGTGAGATTTGAGTCCTCATTGCTCCTTAGGGATGGAGTTGGGTGGTATGCCACCCCTAAAACTTTGCCACCCTAAGCCTGGGCCTTAGGGCCTCACTACAAATCTGGGCCTAACTGGTACCTGAAGTCCTCAATGTAATCAATATTGCAATCTAACTATTCAAAAAGGTGACAGATGACACTCACAGAAGTTTTGAATGCAAGGTTACTGTGACAGAGGACTTCCCATAACAGTCAGCTTAACTGAAGAAGCTACTGTGTAAGTAGTGAAACATCTTCAATGAATACTCAGCAAATCCAGTTACTCAAGATTTACTTCTACTAGATATACCATGACCTTGTATGAATGAAAACCCTCATAGAGTGTTAAAACACTCATTAGTGTTAGCATTATTTGAGTTATTTATCAGGTACAGTTTGTATAGTTAAGCTGAGCACTT
This sequence comes from Xenopus borealis, assembly GCA_024363595.1. Lineage (NCBI taxonomy): Eukaryota > Metazoa > Chordata > Amphibia > Anura > Pipidae > Xenopus > Xenopus borealis. The sequence goes on from CM044445.1 coordinate 46,764,137, forward strand.
TAGCACAATCAATATAACAGAACTCAGAATACATAGTATTGTTGTTGCCTTTGGACCAGATTCATTCCTGAAAAAGTAATCTTATGGTTTATCACGTGAAAACTCATGGATGAGATTCAATTTGAGGAGAAAAGACTTTTCTTTTCTTTTCAGGCTTTATGGTTTTTTACCATAGACTTCAACTGAGTTTTCACATGATAAACTGGACGATAACTATCTAGAAGCTGCTGCACCCTGAAAAGTTTCCACTAAAATCCCCCTAAAGCCGGGTGGTCCTTCTATAGGCTGCAGTATTATTTTCATTTGTAATTGGCCTATGGAAGAATTGCACTGCCCCCAGCCCAGCATCACTGAAACAACACAGAGAGGCAGATTTAGTGATGGGGGAATCATCGACCGCTTTGCACACCACTCATACAACTTTGCCAGGAGTAAATTCTCTACCAGTATGATAATTCACTAATATGCGAAGTTACATCCTGGGTGCCGAATCTTGGCTACTTTTCGCTAGCTTTACTTTGGCAATATGAGCTTTTCAAAGCAAAAATTTGCTTGTGATCATATGCTTAGGTCAATTTGAATAGAAAGGGTAAATTAAAGTTGTTATGTTGATGAAAATGCTTGAAGTTACCACTTATTACAAGTCTCCAAGGATCCTTAATAAAGACAAAAGAGATCCTCTAATGCCCTACACATGAACCCACTGTAAAATGAATGCTCCATATGTTCCACATGTTCTCAAATGTTAAGGCAAAAAAAGTTCAAGTTATGACTTTTGCAGGCAATTCCACTTAAAAAAAGGAAAAGTCGCCAACATTGGTTAAACTTTAATGCATTTTCGGCAGACAGGATATGATGTAACTGACATCAGATTCAGGAACATCTAGCTTTATTTTAGCAGTTTGCCTGGAAAAGTCAACTCTGGTGAAAGAGGTAACTTTCAGTAAAATCCACACTTTACTGAATTTGCGGATCAATGACCAATAGCCTGAGCGAAAAGTCACCTGGCGAAACAGTGTGAATGAACACTAGCGATGGTCCCGTTTTGCAGTGAATCGCCGTCTATGCCTGTTAGTGAATTGGCGATGTCCCTGCAGATTGGATTTCTGGCAAAAAGTTGCTAGCATTAGCCACTGTGTCCTTTAATGAATTTGCCCCAGAAGATCATTTAGCAGTGTCGGAGGGTTGGCTTAACAAAGGTTCGCGGGGCTGGGGGCTGCTTTGGGGGGTTTTAGTGGAAACTTTTCGCAATGCAGCAGCTTCTAGATAGGGACACGTTCCTATGATTTTTATGGGAATGTTTCTGTATCGGTTTAATGCACAACCAAATCGTTAATCTTCCGTAAAGTAGGAAACAAAAACTGCTTTGCTTTAGGTGCATTCAGCATCCATTCACAAATAGTTAATTTGGGCTATGTTCTAACAAAAAGTAAAGCTGTCGTCCTGTTATTTTAGAGTCTGGCACTAAGCTTTTCAAAAGAGACAGCTGTTTAACTGAATTATTGTTAATATGTAGTGAGAAGGATCTTGCCAGATGTAGAGGACATCTGCAGCAATGAGATAGTAAAGGTAGCTTCTACAATGTGGTCTTTCTGGTATTCAAATAGAATGTGGTTAAAATTTATAAAAATGGCTCTGGTTAAGGCTGAAGACCCCCCCCCCCAGAGGCAATGGCAACCCCCTGAGCCAATGGAATTATAGAAATGCTGAATTTTGTCTCTATATTTTAACTGTAGATTCTGCTGCGGATAATGTAGGGCCTTGTTCAAACTACTAACAAGAATTAGACAGCAATTAATTGAAATGTGCACTTTCTGAACGACAATTGTTCATATATAAAGACATTAATATTTTAAGTATTTTTTTCTCGTTTGCATTGCATAGCTATTCTGATAAAGATTCTTCTCCAGTTCTTTATTCCTGAAAGATTGTATTCTGGGTCGACGAAATGAAATGAAATAAAATAAAAAGGGAAATGCAACAAAATTTATTTGCAATAGTTTCTGGCTCCGTTAACAGTATTTGCATAGGGCACATTAAAGAATCCGATTCATTCTCTGGGAGAACAAAAAAATATGATTAATATTTTATCAATCTCTGATTGAATTAGCTTTAGGCAATCCAGCAGATCTTGCTTGCCTGCAGCATTTTGTGTGTACTAAAAAGGTTGGAATTGGAGTTTTCTTTTTTTTTTTGCTGAAATATAAATATATACAGATGAATTATGAGCCACAGCCTGACCTTTTGTGATTATAAAATGAAATTATCAGCTCATGTGATAGGATATATATAGTGTTTTAATGCTAGCTGAGAAATATAGTATTCTCTTTACATATTGAACCCAATTACAGTGCCCTCATACCCTACTTAGCTGTTAGATAATGTAGGTATGTGTAAAGTTACTTCTTAAAAAAAATAAAAATTACAGTACATCACTAATCTTTCCAGACGTTTTTAAGAAAGACTACCACATACTGTTAGCAGATGCAGTGCTAGATCCATGCAATATTGCATGAATATTTGCACATATTAAGGGGGGGTCATTGATTAAACCTCTGGGGGAGGTTTTTAGGGGGAAAAATCTAAATTTTCATTGAAAAGATAACTAAGAAGAGATTTATTAAACCCCAAAGCTGCTAAAAATCCAAATCCGTAAATACTCCATCTCAAACATGTCAAGGTCATATAGAAGTCAGTGGCTGATGTCCATGAAGTTGTTTCTTATAATAGTAATCCAAAAAATTGTGGGTTTTTGACCAAAAATCCAAAAATGTTTTTCTCAGCGAAAATTTAGTCTCAATGTTTTGTCGCTCCAATTTTTTCAATAAAAATTATTGATAAATGAGTTCAATTCGTGGAAGTGAGTTTGGTCGACTTTGGTCGACTCATATAAAACCAAGATTAAATTGAGGTTTAGGAAATCAGCCCCCAAAAGCTGATTGTTTTCTCATAGAAATTGAAAATTGACTCTTATCCATGTATTTTCAACTGATAAACCTTTTTCTCACTGAATTGAATCTAGTCCAAAATTAGAGTGATAGAGTTTATTTCATATACAGAATTATTTCATTGGTATTACTTGGACCAAGTGCGATGAAATAAATAATCTGTGAATAGCTACAGTAAACTGTTTTTAGGAGGTACTATTAAAAAAGTGGGATGTGCTGACTTTGGCCTGGATTAAGTTCAGTGAGAAAAAACTGTAAATGAATTTGGAGAAAAGATTTTTATCTTCAAATTGAATCTCATCCATGAGTTTTCACATGATAAACCTTGCTATAACTTTTTCTGACTCTATTGACTACAGTAATTGTGTAAAACACACTCAGATTTGGAAATATACTACCTTTCCATACCCAAGAAGGAAAGATGCTCTTTTGGAACCTGTAATACTAAATTAATTTCTAGCACTAGTGTGAGTGAGCATTTAAGGAATATGGATTTATTCATAAGAGATTAGAAAATGTGAACGTAAACATAGGTCCAGTACTGACTGTATTCTCCCCAGGGTACTAAAAAGCTTGGCTGTGTGACTGCCAAACCACATTATTTAATCATGCAGGATGCTTCGATGTCTGGCATAATGCCAAGAGATTGGGAAATTGCTAGTGCTCATTATTCAATGGGATTCAATTTATAGGACTACTAGTTTGACATTGTGGTAGGAATGCTTTTGGAGGGGGCAAGGAATATTGAAATATATTTCAAATTACAATATAATGATCAAATAGATGTAAAATAACAGCAGTTGGTGGAATGTCCTAACAGGCGAGGTTGGGATGACATAGATATTACAACTCTAAATAAAAGCTTAGAATATCTATTTTATTTTGGCAAAGAGAAGCATTTTTGTAATTAGTATTCTTTATATTTTTATTCTTTTTAGCGATTCTCAGTTCATTTTCCTAATTCATCCCTCTGGTCAGTAATATGTACATGCTAAGACTAATTAGGAATAGTTCTGTGTGTTTAAGATGCATGGCTCATCTCTAGGATACTTTCTCCTGCTCCATAGGTTGATACAATTTTAGTGTGTGTATTTGTACACCACTCTCTTTCTGAAAACCATGTACAAATAGGAAGACTATATAGATCTCAGACTGCCTATAGTGCCTATAGTGAAAGTGTTTACATATTTATATCACAATTATAAAAACCTGCAGAACAGATAATCCTACCTTATAGGTTTTTCAGTTTATTCTCTCTGCACTCACATATAGTTGAAAGATCAAGGGGTCCATACATTATCACAGCCTTCCAAAAAATAAAATTTCTAATATTTCATTTATACCTTGGACCTATAAGATTCCTAAGGCCCAGGCAACGCTGATGTTAACAGGTTATGGACAGCTGAAAGGCCCAGACACCACTACACAGCAGCTTGGAGGCTGCATGAAGGACAACGTAACACAACCAGCATTTCAGGGACATAATAAAGCACCAAAGAAGTGAAGTGCCAACAGTTTGGGGGAGACAGGAAGGCCCAAATAATTCTAAAAAAAAGATAACCCCTCACAGCTGTTTGAAGGGAGAATTTGTGCATGTGAGTTAATTCCAGATAATTGCATATGTGCAAATGTCAGTATCTGGGTTAGATCTGACCAGCTCTACTATGTTGTTTTTTCTCTGTGTGGGGGACCCTCATACTCCACAAAAACCAGCAAATCTTCACACTGACCTATATATTTGAGCAACTGACACAGAACTAGTTACTAGTAACTAATAACTAAACTAGTCCAAAAACATTATATTGTAACACTAACCATCACATTAAATTATGAAATAGCCATATTTGAATTTACCTTCGCAATATCTTAGTTTTGTGATAGTTTCCCTTTAAAATTTGTGTTTTGTACACAAAAAAGGTACACACAAGGAAAAATGTTGCCTTAACTTTGTTAACCATAGCAACTAGTTAGTAGTTACAGTTAGAATAGTGAAAGTAACCATCTGACTGACTGTTCAGTCCATGTTCGCTGCTTTCCCTTGCCCCCCTCCCCTACTCTCCGGCGATTTCTCCTGCCTCCGTCCCCTCCTCTTCCATGCTCTCTCCTGTATCCATCCCCTCCTGCTCTCCCCCACCTACAGAGCATGCATACACACACCGTTTGTTTCAGAATGTCTAATAACAACAGCAGGATGATGTGGCATTTCCTCTGGTTATTAGTTCTATATACAAGTTCTGAAAATACTTTTGTTGGCATTAATGTTTCAGCATTTGGATACTGGAACTTAAAATGGTCAAACTGTCATACATACAAACATTTACAATTAGGGGCAGATTTACTATTGGTCAAATTTTGAAAATAAAAATTTTTGAAATTCGACCATCGATTTTTTTTTTGGGGGGGGGCATTTTCAATTGAAAATGTACCTATTTCAATCAAATAGGTCTGTTTTCGATCTAATTAGAATTTCTGATTCAAAAGATTTTCAAAAAAAATATGATTTTCCAGGAGGTCCCCCATAGTAGCAATGGTAGTTCAGCAATTTTATGGTTGTGAAGTGTCAAATTCTAACTTTTTTTTAAAGAGACAGTACATCGAATTTTTGAATTTTTTTATTTCAAATTAAATTTTGGGCTAATCGATAGTCGAAGTAGCCCAAAATTACTTTGAAATTCAAATTTAAAAAATTTGAATTTTATTCAAAAATTCACTTTGACCGTTAAATGTAAATGTACCCCTTAAAGTGGTACCTGTATTGATACTTTGAGGTCAGTATGACAAGCCCAGTGCTTCCTTCAAGATGAAGCATCTTTAACTGTGTCTATAAGATACATATAATACTGTGTATTCTATATGATTTAATAATGTTACTTTTTGTAAAATGTATATCGTGTATATTTTATGCTTCGTATCTACACTAAGCACTCAAAAATTAACAATCTTCTACAAACATTTATAATTCTGTTCCTATTAGAATATTTTGACAACTGTGAAGCATTTCTATAACACCAATGTGACTTATTGCACTCAGACTCAGATTAGATAAGATATTATTTTTGGCCATTCATATTTTTAAAGAAAGGTTACAGTCAAAAGCAAATATATATAAGTCTTTCTTTCACTTGATAGGTTTTAGTAAACATTAGATTCAACCTATTGCGACAGATATGTGGATGAAATCATTTTTAGCACTTTCCTAGATCCAAAGTCAACAGTGACCTCACAGCTGGATCGTTGTAATAGATCTCTGTACTGGGAATTAAAAATGCAATTAAAAACAAAATCCAATTGTAAGATGTGTCTTTCTTATATAAAATAGTAACTGATTTACTCAGCTTTATTTCACATATAACCCCTCTTCATTGTAAGTTTGTATGCAACAGATTTTTTTCAAAGGCCCAGGTTATAAAGCAAGAATCAAAACTAGGGATGCATTTACATCTTAAATTTCACTTTACACCAATGATCTGCACAGTGCAATGTCATCCAAATAAATAATTGCAAAGAATTTTGCCTTTGCATAAATATAACAAAAATTTTACAAACCCTTTGTACCTTACACAACAGTAGGATAGCGGTTTCAAATTTTATGGTTTGCGATAGTGTGCAGTTTATGTAATAAAACTTCTAACTGAAAAAGTTACGTTTGCTCCAAAAGTTTGCGCCACACAAAAACATCTTAAAGGGGTGGTTCACAGCAATCATCATTATATAAAATGTGTCCCAGTTTTAAAAGAGTCTTATAGTTCCTATAGATAGACAGATAGATAGATAGATAGATAGATAGATAGATAGATAGATAGATGGATAGATGGATGGATAGATAGATAGACATGGGGCAGATTTACTTAAGTGCAAATTTTTGCTTCAGAAGTCTCCACCAGATTTTGCGCAACTACGTCAGACGTTCTTTCATGAAAAACACGTGTATTCTTCAAAATGTACAATTACATCTTAGCAAAAGAACATTGGCATACTTTTGTCTGCCATGATTCATTGGCTTGAAAATTTCATAATGAATTTTCTCTAACGTTACTTTCTTCCTAAGAAAACACAGTTAACTTACATACACTTAAGTCAGTTTAAATTCAGTTGGTATATAAAGGTCATTTGTATGTAAGTATTTATTAGTGATGGGGAAATTTCTGGAAGTGTGGAAGCCACTTTTTATTACAAATGTCCAACGCAGCAAAATAATTTTTTTGGAATACATGATATGATGTTACTGACATAATAATGTTGAGGCTGTAGCTTCATCGTATTATTTTTCCAGTCAGAACCTGGCAAAATAGATTTCGGTGAAAAGGCAAATGAATCAAAATATTCACACTGGCGGATTTATGATTGTTTGCCGGAGCGAAAATTCGCCTGGTGAAAGGCTAGTTTTTCAGCAACAAGTTAATTCGCTTGGGAAGTACATTGCCCGACTTTAAGTAGATAGGCAATATCTCTGCAAATTCTATTTAGCACAAATTTGTCAGAAAAACACTATTGGCTCTTTAGTAACTGAAAATAAGAGATCTATAAAGAAAAAATGTTGCTCATTGAATGGATCTGTGAATAAAGCATTATCCTTTTATTTTCATAGGACTATGACATTTATAACACATATACATCATGCTCTGCTGTTAACTTCAGAAATTTCATAGGGTCAGCCTAATTAGTCCACATTATTCATTACATTGATACACAGCAGTCACAAACGCAATTCAGTTTTTATATATTTATTTGTGTTTTAGTTGTCACTGAGGCAAACATGATCAGCTTCCTGGAAAATGTAGCATTGAGCACTAGTAGATATAGGCACGTTTCTCACTATATACTTTCTGTTGTGCATAGTGAAATTAATAAAAAAAAAGTCTACTTGAGTAACCCCATGCAGCGAGTAACAGATTTATATAGATATAGATTTGCTATACAGAATATGCAAGTTCTGTGTTCAGGGTTCCAGCACTTTCTTTTTATATCCTTTAAGCAAATATTCTCTGCTACTGACCAAAAGTTGTTCGTGACATGTTTCCTCATTCAGGATTACTCTTCAAAACCTAAGGAAGAAAGAAATCCATATGTTCTCATATTCCTGAGTCAGATGAACCTTAATTTTCATTTTAAGTAGCAGAATTTGTTGTGTACTCCAACAGAAGATAAAGTAGACATTAAAAGAAAAGCATTCTGTAGTGTTTAAAGAGAGCATTCCTTTAGTAGCATACTAAATCAATTCTCCAAAAAATGCTGTTTTTTAGTTCATTCTGACTAATATAGATGAAAGGTTAAATATAAAGGCATTTGTTGTGAGAATCCATTGAAACATACAGAGAAATCCTAAAATAAAAATAAAGGAAAATAAACAACAATTTTTAAAATGTTATGTACTCAAACACTCATCTTCAATTGTAGAATACATGACTCCATACATACATCTTTACTGATTACAGAATAGCATAAATTGTATTCTTTCATAAATCTAAGAAAGAACACTTAGGGGCACATTTACTAAGCTCGGGTGAAGGATTCGAATTCAAAAAATTCGATTTTTGGATTTTTTTGGGCTAATTCAAATGATTTGAATGAATCCTTTGATAGACTCGAATAAGAAAAAAGTACTTTTCCATTAAAAATTTTTTCGATTGCCTACTTCGCCAGATTAAACCTACCGGGTTTCTATATTTGCCTTTGGGAAGCAAACATAGGCCTTTTCTAAGTTTTTCTTGATCAAATAGCAATCATCTGATTTCTTGAAAAAATCGTATGATTCATACGATTTTTTTGTGAAATTTAATACGATTTTTTCGTGAAATCGGAATTCGATCATTCGATACATCGAATATCCTACAAACTGGAAATACAATTTTTTCGGATTTACTTCTGGAAAAATTCAGGGTTGGGCTAAATAAATCACTTTTTGCATCATTACAAATGACTTTGTGTGCTGCTGGTAACTTCGCTAGAATTGACCATGACGCAGGCTGTGGTTTTCCAGTTCAGCACCAGACATCAGAACTTAGTTGTTCCCTTTTGGGAGTTTGAGAACTTCACTTCTGTGACTTGGAAATCAACCTGAGTGGAAATAATGGATTTAAGCAGCTATGATGCCTATATATCAATATTAAAATTTGTGTAGTTTTACCGAATTTTATTTTTTTTATTTATGACTAAACTCACATTTTACAATTTACAAAGGATGGCTCCCATTGAGTTCTACATGACTTTGCCAGCTTTTAGACAGAGTAGTTTTTACGTGATTTTTACACTTAACAAAAATCCAATTTTTTGTAGTAAAGTGTAATTAGTTACAAATGCGAGCGTTAGGTCGAAAAAGTTTGATTCTGGAAAATGAAAAAATACACACACTAATAAATTGGCCCCTTAGTTCTGGAAAGCAATATGTACTGACTACAAGAGTCACGTTTGTGCTTGTATAGTCAAGTTTACGCAGATTGTTAGTTACTTTTCCATTCTTTCAAAAAGCAGTAATTTTGTCTTACTCCATATATGAGATTTTAGCATTCTATGTAACAGAACATTGAGGTCACAGTGATCCAAGTTCTTATATGAAACTCAATGTTACCCTCAATGCAGGGTTTTGAGACCTGAACAGGGTTAGTTAGAAGAAAATGTTATATGTTGATAACAAAAAATTGAAGTTAAATATTTCACAAAACCAGATTGTGGATGATAATATGATATTAATATAACTGCAAAATTCATCAAACGTGTAATTTGCAGCTATTAATGGGAACCCTGAAATTACTGACAAATAGCTGATTGCAACTTCAGGGTTCGCTTACTTCAAAGCACTTACATGTAGTTCCTTCGAAGAAGTGGGCCGGAAGCCAAATTGCCACTTTCTACTAATTGAAAAGTAGCATATATGGATGCAAGTATCTGTCTGAATTGAGACAATGTATACTCAATTCTGCATCCATTTTGTGCTTTAAACTTGCACCTGCTTTGGTCTGTTCAGCTTAACAAACTTTCTATAGTACTGTGTTAAAAGATCTAATTCTTTGTACCTAGGCGCCCTCAAATTCACTGTCAATTTCTGCGTTTTGGCTGTGAAAATATGCTGATTTAAAATAAAAATTTGGATGCATGCTGGAATAGTCGCTCACATCAAAATTGCCAATTGTCAAAATTATTCAGACGCCCATTAACGTTAATGAATTTTGACAAAATACTGTAGGCATGCATCGAATTGTCGCGCATGTCAAAATGTCACGGGCGTCAAAACTGCCGCAAGCATCAAAATTGTCCTGGACATCGAAAATTGATGCTGGCTTCTAAATTGACACAGGCGTCAAAATTCATGTTTCACAAATATTTTTCTGTTTTGGGAAATTCGCTAATTTTATGACAAAAAGGGACTAATTCGCCCATCACTACTTCTGAATACAAGACACAAAGGTACATTTTACAAAAGCAAAATAGTGTTCCCCAACCAGTGAGCTTACGCGCAACATGTTGCTCACTAACCCCTTGGATGTTGCTTTCGGTGACCTCAAAGCTGGTGCTTGTTTTTAATTCCTGGCTTGGAGACAAGTTTTGGTTCTATAAAAACCAGGTGTACTGCCAAACGCAGCCTCCTTCCAGTCCATGTAGGGGCTACACCAAACAGTCAACCACATTGCTTATGTGGCTCCCCAATTATTTTTATATTTCAGTGTGGCTCATGGGTAAAATAATAGATCCCATGCCTGTACTTTATTAAGGAAAACATAACAAAAGTGTATACAATGTATATAAAAAAACAAGTTAATTTTAACATTACTATATTTCTCCCCAATACTTTTCTTTGATTACAATAACAAATTTGAGTTTCTAATAACAAATAAAAAGTTCCCTGTTTCTGTAAAGGGAAATGTGTTTTAGCTTTAAACATTATGCTCATATACATGTTTTATTTATGCAAATATATTTTTTTGTTGAGCTATTAATGCACCTCTGATAATAACATCTTATTAAATTAGGGATAATCTCCAGCTGTGAAACTGGCATATTCTGCCTATGGGCTAAGAAAAGTGAATCCCTAGCGTCGATATTACATTTCCATGTGGAGATAGGTTTGCCTACTCACTACCCACATGCTGGGATTGTATATTTAATTAGGTGCAATGCCCAGCTCACTTTCATGTAAAAGATCCATGGAAAAATTATGTAACAAGTACTTAATTTTTTTCTTCAATTAATTTTGGATAGAGATTGAAAGATCTATTTCAAGTATGACTGTAATTTGAAGGAGTAAAGCATCCAGGGGACTACCAAGCTGTCTTGTTTCCAATAATTATTAGCATATATTCAGTTCTGTATTGTAAATCTTTCTTTACAATACCTTGGTAATTGAGGAATTGAACTATGAAGTGCTCATTTGCATTCTATGTAATTGATGCAAATTTCTTTTTTGTGGGTTTAATGCATATGAAATGGCTTAGCTACGTGCAAATCTAATTAGTCCCTTACCATTAAAATGAAAGAATAATAGGTGTAGATTTGTTTGCTTTCTACATTTTACACTGATCATAAAATGTTCTGTATTTACACTTTGGGAAATATTCTAAGGGTTTTTACAACAACCATTCCATTGTACCCTGCATAAACCTTAACAAATGTTTAACTTATTTCTGCCTGTGGTTTTATCATCACTGTCAGTGGGTTTGGCCAGGTTGTTTTGGTAGCCTGAGGCATAATTTGCCTAATTTCTATCATAGAATCTGTATTTCCAGCCAAGAGACCAGACACAATTCTTCATGCACAAGGCGATTTCTGCACCTTAAATTTGTTGTGCCCGATAATTTCCTTTAGATAATGTTTTAGACAATGTTCACCCAGTGCAGCACTTTCTAATAAGGTTCATTTGTCGCTTCATAATTTTGTTCACTTAAATGTAGCAATAGCTCTGGAACTTGGACTCCCATCATGCCCATACTAAGCTGTAGCCTCCCTGGGATTCCCTGAATATGGAAAATAGGAGACATTAAACACCTGTATTTGACATCTGTTTCTAATGGAAGCAGAACAACATATAAAAAGGCATTATGATATTAAAGGCAGGCCACATGGACCTATTGCTATAAATCAAATTTCTTGACACATTGGGTTTCTGGTGTGGCTTGATTCTCTTTTTTGCAAGCTTGTACATTATCACAATAACAGAACAACAAGGGACAGATTTATCAAAAAAATTTTAAAAGTGTATTTTCGTTCGAAAACAGACCTATTTTAATCGAATAGGTCCATTTTCAATCGAGTTAAAATTGTTTGAATCGTTCGATTCGAACAATTTTCTCTAAAACAAATGCAATTTTAAAAAAAATTCAAAAACACTCCTTAAAGGTTATCAGAGGTCCCCCATAGGCTAGAAACAGCAATTTGGCACATTTAAGGTCGTAAAGGGTCGAATTGAAGACAGTACTTCAATTTTTGAATGGTCAAAGTTTTAAATTAAAATTGAATTTTTTCAATTCGAATCAAATATTACTCTGAAATTTTATTTTTTTTGTTTGAATTTTCACTTCGACCCTTGATAAATCTGCCCCCCAAGTATCAGAAGTGACTTTTTCCTGTAGATTTATGGCACAGTATAAGGAGATCATAGGTAATTGAACTACTTATGCATTTATAGTACAATCTCTTGGACAAACCAGTTATAGATATAAATAGCCTTTATAAATACATACTTCTGTGTTGATATTTTTCATAGTCTTTGATACTGTGGTTCCTTTCTGTAGTTTTAAGACATTTTGGGGCTGATTTATCAAGACTCAAGATGGCATTTTTTCTAGATTTGAGAAAAAACTAATCCAAATATATACGAGAATATTCTTTGTAACCTCAAATATTACAAATTCATTGATAAAAACCACTAAAAAAGTCAAGAAAATATTTGGGGAAAGCCTACAAGTTTCTGCCTATGGCAATTGTCTTAACTTCATGTTCCCAGTTTATTAAAAAAAATATATATTTTCAGAAACTGAATGGAACATTACGTTTTCTGTTTGTGTGTGAGTATTTGTCCACTAAAAAATAACATATTAATATTTTCTTGAAATAAGATAGTGCTCAATTTAAAATAAAAAAGGTTGAGGAAAAATGGTGTATGCATTTCTGCACATTTTTCTTTTCGAGTGATCATGTTTTTTTCCTTGAAATTGAAACCTGAAAAGTCTGCCTCTCCGGGTTCCTGACACTTTTTCAGTAAATCATTTTAACAGGGCCCATATTAATTTCTACATAGGGCCAGATATAATTCAGTGAGAAAAAAGTTATCTCATGGTTTATTACTTGAAAACTCATGGACAAGATTCAATTTGAGGAGGAAAAAAACTTTTGCTCACATTAATTTCCAGAGTGAGATGTTATTCTGAATTGAATTGCATCTCAAATTGAATGTCTTCCATGAGTTTGCATGTGATAAACCTTTTTCTCACTGAATTAAATCTGTCCCACAGTATCTTAATTTGAGGGCAACAGAGCCTTTGAGGGGCTGTACAATAAATAAAGTCTTACAGATTACAGGTGCAGTAATGCTAGGTTAACATAAAACTGGCTGTCCAATCTATGGATGGGTTAAATTTACAGTTTGCTCAAGTCACATAAGATATTAATAGCTAGAATATCCTATGCTTGGAACTAGCTTGAAGCCCGACATACATTAGTCAATTTGCCAACATGTAGCAGGTACTAAATAATATGCAGCCACTCAGAAAGACTAGACTAATTTACTTTCAGAACCCTTATTTACTTATTGAATGCTTGTATATACTATATTGTACCACTTGTTTGCTCTTCACTGCAGTATCCAATTATAAGTCTGGCTTTAATTAATCTACAAATTATGAGGAAGCCTCTTCAAATATGTTGCTTATCACTCTCTTGCCCTCTTCAAAATCATTTAATTACTTCTATTTTAGTATCTTATGAATGCAATAGCAAAATAAAAACAGAAGCTTTGATTCATGCAATGGCAGATTTCAAGGTTTTTGACAGGTAGTGGCTAGTGATGGGCGAATCTCCCGCGTTTCCCAGGAAACATTTAATAAAAAAATAAAGTTGTCCTATTGCCCTAACCATGTATGCAAATTAGGCATCACTTGCGTGAATGCGGTTTGCCTGGCAAAGTAAGACTAGTGCAACTACGCCACCTTTTGCCGACCTTAGCGTAACTTCACACTTTGCGTAGCACTCGCGAAAATTCACCTGGCGAAGTGTGGCGAATGTTAGCAAAGGCAACACTAGCGAATTTTCGCCACTTAGTGAATTTCCCCCATAGGGGCTAATTTATCAAAGTTCTAACTTTTTTCAAAACCACAATTCGACATCTCATGTGCTTAAAAACTCATGGATTTGAATTATGGTTGTGCTTCCTTAGCAGTTAATAGTTTTATTTTGTTTAGCATTCAGAATTGTTTATATGCCCACATTTTGTTATTTTACCACTTAGTGACCAAAGTTATATAGTAAGATGTTTATATCCTTGTGTGTAAACCCTCCTGTTCCCCTTCCTTGATGCCAGTTGTTTTTCTTGCCTTCCATGTGTTAGGAGCTGCTCCAGAGGTTAGGAAGGGAATATTCTGGTGCATTCAGAGATCTGGCAAAGATTGCTCACATTGATTGTAGCAGTTCGATACAGGTCAGACATAGGTCTCTGGGGAAACTCATCCAAGATTACAGCAATTGGGGTCAGAAAAATGGTTAAAAAACTTGAATGTTTGATATTTATTAAACAAAATAAAAACTTGAATGTAAAACTTCAGCATCTAAACGCTTGCAAGTTCATGTAAAAGAAGGAGTTGTCGTAGGCAAAATATTAGCAATTTTTTCAATGAGATTTTCAAATTTTCATTTTTTTAAAACCTTTTAGATTATAAAGTTTGTAGACCCACTGAAATTTGCCCTGGTCTTGTAACCAATAACAACAAGAGAATGAAAAAAATGTGAGGAACGTTGTATGGGCAAGATACACCACAAAGAATCATGAATTTAGAAACTCTGATAACTGTTTTATGTGCCAGCCTTTAAGTGCCTAATATGTGATTCAAGATGTATTTCATGCACTTGTTCTATGACAGGGATTATCTTCTCTTTTCTAATTTGCCCTTTGCGTGGGAATGTATAGTGTAGCCTTTTTATATTTAATTGCAAGTATAGAAAGTCTGAAACTAGTATATCTAATAGCGAGGGCAAATTTATTCAATAGGCACTGGTTTCATGATGAATTTTCATAATCCGCTAATGCTTGCATGACTTTGAAATTTCGGCATGGGAACAAAAAAAATAGCTGTGCATCAAAATTGTCACTCCTCAAAATTAATCAGACAAAAGAGTCGCGCATATACAAATTGTTGCTTGTGTAAAAATTCTCTTGCTAAAATAATTTCTAATAATCTGGTGGTGCTGACATATTTAGTTGTTTGGTTTATTATGTCCCAATACTCATAGGAAGCCTACACTTCAAGATAATTTTATTCTGCATATACAGAAGCAGCCACTTGGATTTGTGTGTTAAATGCGTCGTGACTCAGGGTTAATTGAAGAAACTGTGTTATCTAGTTATCTTAACTCATTTAATGCATTTAACCTTCTCATTAGCATACCAAAGCACCATTGTTTTCATTGGTGAACTCTTTAATTGGATGGGATGCTGTGACACAATATTCTGTGATAAGTGAGTTAAATGGGATGTCTGAGTTAAGTTATTCTGTGTCAAATGCACAATCCAAAGTGGCTTCATCTGTAGGTGGCAATGTAGCAACACAGGCAAAGTACAGCCCACAGTAACCAACTGTCGGATGAGTTGGTAACATTAGCCATTGGACTACAGTGCAATTTGTTCAAGTTAGAATGATTGTTTGATATAAACTCCTGCACAAGAGTGCACCTTCCTGTAACTACATAACCCCTTACTACATAACCCCACTTTTGTAAAATGCAAATAGAGAAATTACCTCTGTAGGTGACAACTAATGGATTTTAATTTATATGCAACTTTGTGCCATCATACTACTGCCTTTCATATGTCTGGCCCAGTGGAATACACATTCCTACCACTGGGGTTTTAGATTGAAAGTAGCATGTATCAATTCTATCTCATAGCAAAGGTGGTGTCAACGGACCTAGGCTCACATTACAGGTTTATTTACTCTGATCAAATACAGAAGTCAACTTTGCAATAGATATGAGCACCATTATTTGTCACTTACCTTATTATTCATTATACTGTATATTCTCTGAGTACTATGAGAAATATGAATTAAAATAAAACACATTGACAGTTTACAAATCCAGTATTTTTAAATTCTATCAGGTGCAATTTTTAAATAGATCAGGGACACAAGTTTGTGTTTTTGCATAGTCTTCAAAAGACATAGAAAGGAGATTTTCAGCTTCTCTCTGTGGCTTTAATTGGTTCAGTAACAGGTCTCTAGAGATAGACTAACAAGAAAAGATACAAGCTTTTGTAGCATCAGGCTGTAAAACTCAGCTATTAATTAGAAATGCCTGTAGAGCACATGGTTGTATATAACCATTTTCTGATTCTTATTTGTAATTCAGTGTTCTTGGTTACTCCCATATGTGTTTCTTTGCTGACTTGTAGTTTTTGGATGTCCTTTTCCTGTGTCAGTGTCTTGTTTTTTTAACTACAGATGGGACTCTTTCACTCATATGTTGTGTCAGTCTTGCATGATTTTGCATAATTTGTCACTATTTAAAATATGACTAACACTGACAAAAGGAGACAAAATAGTCTAACTTCCAACAATAAACCAGCACTAAGAAAGTTGTTTAAATTCAAGTAGGATAACCATTGCCCCAAATAAAGAAATGAAATGAAATGTAAGTGGTATAAATGGAAAAACACTCTAATGATTCATATATATTTTTGTTTTAGCATTATCCTCAATTTCAGCAATGGAGCAATTTCTGTGGAATGTATCTTTTCTCAGGAGGGTTTCATGTTGGCACTGATATTAAATTTGGGGTTCCCAGCCTTTCTATAGAAGAAACTTGGTTGTGCGTCAAAATACTGTCTCCGAACACTACAATACATTACTTTCCAAGTTTAGAGTGGGAACCTGATCCAATACTGTTTAGTTTATTTGACAATAGTGCTGAGCTAATGGGCCTGTTTCACTTTACTAAAAAATTTGCAAAACTGCTGAAAAAATTATGAAATGCAATAAAGTCTATAGGCAACAGAGATAAAGTCAATAGGCGCTTTTTCATGTTCTGACTTTTTGTCTTGGTGACTCACTGTCCTCACTGTGAAGAACCACCTACGCTGCTTCAAATGAAAGTCCTTTTCTTCTAGTCTGAAGGGGTGGCCTCTGGTGCGATGATCCTCTTTATGGGTAAAAAGGTCCCCTGATTTAAGTCTTCCATCCCTCTAACCAGTTTAGTTGCATGTCTCTGCACTCTCTCCAGCTCATTTACATCCCTCCTAAGGACTGGAGTCCAAAACTGCACTGCATATTCCAGATGAGGTCTTACTAGGGATCTATAAAGAGGTATAATTATGTTTTCATCCCTTGAGTGTATGCCCTTTTTTATGCAGGACAGAACCCTATTTGCTTCAGTAGCTACAGAATGACACTGCCCAGAATTAGACAACTTGTTATCTTTAAAAACCCCAATATCCTTCTCACTTAAGGAAACTCCCAACACAGTGCCATTTAGTGTATAACTTGCATTTACACGTATATTATTTTTGCCAAAGTGCATAACCTTGCATTTATCAACACTGAACCTCATTTTCCAGTTTGCTGCCCAGTTTCCCAACAGTTTCCCAACTTAGCAGTGAAGTACTGTATATATTCCCGGGTTGAGTTTTACTATAACATTTATTTTTTTCCAGCACAGCCACAGTGGCTTAGAATTTCAAATGCTTTTCTATTCTTAAATAACCAATTATATGCTATCATGAACTGAATACTATTCCCAGCAACTGCTTAACATTAGGAAGAAGTTTCTCCAAAATAAAATCAAGTAAAATTAATACATTTTCTAGAAATAATAAAGAAAAAGGATGTACAGTGGTTTCCACATGTAATTGATGTATAAGTGTATGCACATCATACATGCTATTAGCACAACACTGTAAGGATAATATTAATTGCATTGTTAGAGATTAATTATCTAAGAAATCCAATCATTTCTAATATCATAAGCTGTATATCTCATTAAACGTTGTACTTTCAAATATTATTCATTTAAACCTTTTTATTCAGTTTGCACATGTTTATTCTCTTTTATTGCAGGTTTAAGGGAAAATTACAAGTGATATCAAAAATTGCTAATAATGTTATAGAACTGAAATAAGAACTGAAATTGGTGCGTGATTAATTCCAACATTATTTCATGACTTCTTACCAGCAGTGAATAGCCTCTTATGAGAAGAAACAGTAGACAGAAAACTCAAGTGGCTCTAACACAGTAGAGGAGTATTAGGAGAGAGCAAGATAGTAGCAAAGGAAAATAAGCATAATCGTAACACACACTCAATCTTACATTCCCCTATGTCTACTTCCAAAAGAATCCTCACCTTAATATTTTGTATGTTACTAATATGTATAGGGCTATGGCTTATACTGAATCCTGTTGGTCCTGCCAGTGGGGTTCTTTGTGGTCGTGGGTCCATGACCCTTGGTCAGCTTTGGTGAATTCTTGTTTTGCAATAATCCAACAACTATGACTTAATTACTGCTTGTATTACATGTTACCTGTTACTCACTATCTATAATGCATGGGGCCTATCTCTGAGGCCTCTGTGCTTTTTATTGTTCTTCAAACAATGATCAGCTTGTTCCCGTTCATACTGTATGTCATTTCATTTGGTCAGCTACACCAATCATTTCTCTAACACATAACAAAATAAACCTATACACAACCTCCTGAATCAGATGGAGCAGAACCTTCTAAAAACAAAGCATATATACTCTGACTAGTCAGAATAACATATATATACCTCACTGTAATTTCATAAATTAGATATAACAAAAATTAGCATTCAGTACAAGATACAATATGATTTATCATCTAATTTTACAGTTTTCTTTTGTCAGTTTAACAATCTGATTGATTAAGCCAAAAATATTCCATCATACTGTGGATGACAACTGATAGACATTATAACAGATTCAGAGGTCAACCTGCTCTTATTCAAATACAGTCCCTGATAAGCTAAATAAAATCTACATTATTTTTAGGACAGAAGAGCTGCAAAAAAAGAGAATAATAATGCAAAAGCGATATGCCTATTAATTTATGCATAATAATGTGTGTTATGTTACTGTAATCCCCATTCCAGTATTAAGCAAAATGTATATGGCTGTTATTCCTAGTACTTTACATTGGGGTTGTTCCTGCACATTAAAAAGTCTGAAATAAAAATGCAGTTTAGACTTTTGGGGACCCATTTACTAACCAAATTTCAAATTTTCCCCCAAATATTAAAAAATTTGTGGTTTTCCAATTTTTCTTAAAAGCTCTGAAAATTCAAGATAGAATGCAATGGTGGTGAATACTCAAATTGATTTATCGGGGAAAAACCTTAAATACCTAAATACCAGAAAACCATGAAGGCTAAACACAACTTCAAATAGTTCAAGGGACCTCTACCATTGACTTCTACTTGACCTTGACAGGTTTTAACTGGAGTTTTTTTGCAGCTTTGGGGCATAATAAATCTCTAAAAATGTTATTTCTTTTTATCCTGAATAATTAAAGATTTTACAGAGACTACTTTTGAAAAACTTCAGTTTTTTTTATTAAAAACACAACTTGTCCTTTAATAAATAATCCCTTAAGTGTAAAAACCACAAAAATTGTCCAGGTAAAAGTCCTATAGAAGTTAATGGGGCTGCACTGATCCTATTGGATCGTTTTTAATCAATTTGGAATTTTAGAGGTTTTTTTGCTAGGAATTGTCCCATTGAATTTTTAGAGGTTTTAGACATATTCCTTAACTCTTGTTCAGAATTATTATGACATTCATAAAGTGAGTTTACTGATGGTTTCAAAAACCTCTAAAACCACTATAATGAGACCTCTAGTGGGCTTATGCATCAATCTCGATTTTTATGAGGTTTAAAGCTTTTAGATGTCAAAATATTTTAGATGCCGAAGTGTTACATTATAGGGCAAATTTAGTAAAATTCACCTAAAATCCATCAAATCCCCTTGAAATTCGATAAGCATTCGACTATCGATCGACTATCGATCGAAAAAATCGTACGATCGGAATTCGATCGAATTCAATCGAACTTCGATCTCTTTACACAAATTTTGTAAATATGCCCCTAAAATATTTTGTGCTTAATAAATACCAAACATTCAAGTTTTTGAAAAAATAACTTGAATTTGTGGATAAAATTCAAATGAACATGGAAATCTCCTGACACTGTCCAGTAGAGGCTTGCGCAGGTCCATTTTTTTTCGACCCGTACCGACATTCTTACCCGTCTGGAACCGCTACCCAAACCAGACTCGCAAGTACCTTATCCACAACCCGGACCCGCTGACCATCAAGAATCAGGAAGTACTGTCATGCTGCCAATCAAGAATCAGGAAGTACTGTCATTGTAACCAAAGTGACATCATCGGAATAGGTGTGATCAGAAAAAAATTATAAAAATCCCTATTTAGAAGACCCATGGCCTGAACCACGACCTGCAAACTGCCAAACCGCATCTATACCCGCACCTGGAACTTCTGCCTGAAATCCGCAGGGTACCGCAGTTTTTTACCTGACCCACTGCAGGACTCTACTGTCCAGCAATGTTTTATTATTTAATCATTTTTTGATTAAATAATGTGTACTTGAACCCAGGATCAGATTGGCTTTCAGTGCTTATGTTGAGTGATCAGCACCTCATTAAAAGCACGAAGCATCTAACGCTAGTGCTAATTCGCCAGTGTGACGTCAATTTGTAACTTCGGAAATTCACTAACACCGGCTCTGGCGAATTTACGCTAGTGAAGTAGATAGACTTGCGCAACTTCGCAACCTTACGCCAGGCGAAGTTGCGCACTGACGAAGGATCGTAATTTCGCAAATTCCCTATGATGAACATTTTCCTGAACATTAGCACTTACATTAGTCCCAAAAAAACTCTGGCGGGTGATAGTCTGAAAAAGATCGATTTTTTTGGGGGGGGTTACCCTCCTTCCCCCCTATATTTCCTAACATATGGCAGCACAACTATACAGGAGGCACATGTAGGGCAATATGATAACTTTATTTAATTTATTAAAGGTTTCCTGGGCTTGTGTAATGGAATGTAGTGGCTGTAACATATACTTTTATTATAAGTTAAAGTTCCCGCCGTATGCAAATTAGGCTTCGCTAGCATAACTGCGCTCTGCCTAGCGAAGTAACACTAGCACAGCTACGCTACCATTCGCCGACCTGAGCGTAAATTCGTACTTTAGTGAATTTGCGTAGTGCGAAGTGCGGTGAACGCTAGCGAAGCCAACGCTGGCGAATTTTCGGATCTTAGTTAATTTGCCCCTATTTAGGATGCAGCTAGATATGTCAGCCTGCAACCCTACTGCAATGTTCTGATCTTTTTGATCAGGTACTGAGGAGCTGGGTTGCCTCCCAGAATCAGGATGGTTTGGATGCAGAGGGGGGCCTCTGCAGGAGCCATATGCTTTAAAAATAGTTATATTATAACTCTTGTTTTATGCATAACAAGTGATGCAAATGCGGTGCATAATAAATAGAGCAGTCCTGTTGTAGGCTTTATGTTTGAATTGCCTCCAAGCATCATGATGGTAGAAGAAATGTATTATGAAGAACAAATAGCATTATTTATAAACATGTGCCTACTGCCTTTTCTTTAACACCTGACACTAAAACACTGTTATTGTACACCTCTCATACTTGAATAACCCATTCAAATCTGAGAGACAGTTTTAGATGAAGAATTTCTGGCATAAAAGGGGCATAACAAAAGCAAGTAAAAAGCAGCAGAACTCAGCAGTTGTTTTTAAAAAGACTTTAAAAAGAAACACCTCTTTTTATGTCACAATTTTATATGCAACAACATATATTTATCAAATAATTATACACAGATGGATCAATATGTGAGATTTTATGTTGTCATACCACAGCATTATGGTGGCAATTTCTTGTGTATCTACTATGTAATTATTGCTAAGGCCAACTAAGGATTTGCCTACCATAGTAAGCAGACACTAGAAGGTACTTGGATGCCATTGTTTGCTCCTTGCATCTAAAGCTTAGATGTACCCTTTAAACTACTGAAGAACTTAATGATTGCCATACAGGAAATCAATAATGTCCAATAAAACTTGAGATGTAGGTGATTACAACCTGTCAATTCTGATTCAGCTCCCCAGGAAAAGGAGAAGTGATAGAATCTTTGTATTAATGGAAGAAGTCATTTGGTCAATAAGTCAGTCTTTAGATTATCAGAGATCTAAAATAATGTTGACATTTCAGGGTCTACCCTCAACTAAGAACAGTTAATATAACTTTACATTTACTTTAACTATTTATCATGATTTTCCATAAAAATCTTAAAACATTTGCTAATAAACATTCAACTCCTATTACACCTATTGTTAACACACACTTCTGCCTTATGCTTGCACTTATATGCTCCCATGGTGCATTAAGTCTGCTGAAAAATGTTGGCTTCAACCAAACCATTAAAAGATATAGCAGAAACCTTCAATGCAAGTGTTGCTCGGTATTAGACATTGTTATAAAATCTATGTTTTAATAGTGTTCTCCCAATAAGAAAAAACAGGTTTACGTACTATCACACATTGGGCCAGATTCAATTCAGAGAGAAAAAGCTTTATCTTGAGAAAAGTCATGGACGAGAAGTGGAAAACTAGTGTACTTGTGGTTAAGGTAAGGCCATCCTCCCATTCTAATAAATGCAATATACTGTAAAAGTATTTACATGTCTCTATTGGGGATGCATCAAATCCATGATTCAGGTCATGATCAACTGGGCCATAATCCTTCTTGCATAGTTTGGATTTGGTTAAATGTTTGTTTATTTGACACAAATGCAAACCCTAAAAGTCATGTCACTTTAAAGAACAGAATAACATTTTTGCAGCTTTTGTCATTTGGGTGGATATTTTATTTGAATTTAAATATGTAAATATGTAAATTGGGGCTTGGATTACATCTATTACAATTTATAGATTACATTGGACTCTCTGCCCCACTATGAAAAATACAATAAAGTTTATTAAACTGAAATAGAAAAACCTCTGTTTTGGCTTTGCATTGTGATGCTCCTTCTGGTTATCCCCATTAAACCACGGTCTGAATTAATCCCCAATTTCTAAAGTACAATATTTTTTTCCTCCCTTTCCGGGCAAAAATGACCCACTTTCAATGAACAATGTATGGCTGCAGCCAAAGATTTGACCCCTTTCTGGACTTTTACCTCAGGAATCCCTTGATACCAAAAAGGAACAAAGCTGTTCATTCTATTTGTCGTTGCCTTCTCTTCTTTTATAGCAGTCTCTCTTTAAGCAAATGGGAACAGATGCCCTCATCACTACTTGTGACCTTTCTCACTGAAGCAGCTGCAAGTCAGCTCAAAACATTGTCGATAATTCCCAGGCAACCATTAATATTCATGGTAGAAGACACCGGCATGTTTTTTTTTTCTTTATTTAAATCGCTCTTAATATAAATGTGATTATGTTTCATTTCTGAAAAAGAAAAAAAAAAGAAAATATTTCTTCTATTTCTTCTATTTATTTTCCTCAAGAAAATGAGTAACAAGCAGCAAAAATCTATGCTTTTGTTGTTTCTGATCAATCTACCCTGCAAACACGAATAGTTCAGTACTATAAAAAGTAATGTGAAACTCCCTCTAGTGGCGTAAACCTCAATATTCTCTCTACCACCTTATGTGATCTGATTGTAGTGACAACTGGCATGACCCTCTTCTGTGTCGAAAAGACCTGCAACCAATGACAGGGTTGTTATTTGTAAACAAATAAGCCCCTGATATCAACTGTTTGAACGCACTGCCTTTTTCAGAGCAAATTGTACATGGATAGTCATTCCATTTGTTAGTTATTGCAGCTCCACTATTTTCTTGCAAACATACAGTTCACAGGATGTTGCTAATGGGCTACATTACAATATAAAACATATTACAGTTTCATAATCCTGAGATAAACCAAAGTTCCCTTTGGGGCATTTTTTTAAAATATGTATGAAATATTTCCTTGGTGTCGTTTGTTAAATAAAAGATAATAGATACAAATTAAGCTAAAAAAAATTAAAACAGTTCACCAGATCTGGATCAAAACTAGATCAAACTAAATGTTTATATTTCTTTATGTGTCTTCAGAGCTTTAAATCTTAACTTAAAGCCCCTTAGGGGCAAATTCACTAAAGCGAGAAGCGTCTAACGCCAGTGCTTATTCGCCAGTGTGATGTCATTTTGCAACATCCCCAATTTATTAACAATGTCCCTGGCAAAAATTCTCTAGCGAAGTAGATAGACTAGCGTAACTTCGTACCCATACGCCATGTGAAGTTGCGCACTGACGAAGGGACGTAGCTACGCTAATTCACTAAGATGACCATTTGACTGAACATTACCTTTTGCGCAAGACTTTACTTCGCCAGGTCAGACCAGTAGCGCTGGCAAAACTATGCCTGGCGAAGTGCGGCAAACGCTAGCAAAGCCCTCGCTAGTGCAACTTCACAGGTAAGGGAATTTGTCCCTTATTGTTTTTAGGTTGTTGTTGCTGTAAATGACTGGATTTCAAAATGAACTATCATTATCAGCTGGACTATTTTCAAATCTCATTTTTAAAATGTATTGATTTTTTTTTTGGGTGAACCCTTTTCATTTCTTTCCTTTTTATGGAACAATGATCCTCTCCACCACTTACATTCACCATTTTTTTAACATCTGTCATGAATTTATAGTCTTCAGGACTCACATATGACACAAGTGTAAGTGCAAAGTGCAAGAACAGACTCAAAATTATAAATGATTGCTGCAATTCGCAAAGGTACTAGCAATTTATGACAAGTGCCAATGTTCAGCCCACACTGATGAGTTACTCCCAAGTGAATACATACATGCAAGTAAACAATGGAAATACTGCCAGCATGAAGAATATATATTTAACTCTACCCAAGCAAATCCAGAGCTGATGCCATTGTGTAATAATACTGTGAAGAGGAATCCTAGAGAGCAGGCTAGCTGTAGTCATACACATTTGTAAGATTAGTGCTAGCAGAGGATTCTTCATGGATGCCTCAATAACAGGAAACAATCTACAAGATTTGCAGATCAGACCAGCAACGCGCAGAACAAAATGGTTGAGATGAAGTAGTTGTAGTCGGGTAACAGATCAAGGGTCGCAGCATGCAGCAAATGTCAAAAACCAAGGGACAGGATTTAGTATAAAACCATAAAATCAATCAAGTAGCAAAAGGCTTGATCAGGATCAGGCTTTTTATATTAGAATTTTTTAATAAATTACCTTACATTTGGAGCTTTAGCGAAAGGAATTTTTTGGTTTTGAAAACCTCTTAAACCATATGAATCAGAACTGGTACTCATTATATACAGATGAATGAATAAATAAGCAAACATTCCATTTGCAAGTGTATTTGAAGTAAACAAAATAAACTGCATTGTCATTAAAAAAAACAAACGTAAATTTGCACTTTGCACAAAGCTCTTAGCTTCCTGCAGATCATTTCTTTATTTTACACCTTTTGCTAACAGATACTATACAATATATACAAATTGTGCTCACCAAGCTTATTTTACATTAAAAAACATTGGATTGTTTACCAGTATGGCTTCTAAACATAACTTCAACAGTCTGTCATGTACTTTAGCAAATGATGTACAGGACAAGAACTTTGCAGTTCAAATGTTAGGTGATGGTGAGAAACAAAGTCAAATTCCTTGATAAAGTCCAACAAATTGATATCATTAATAGCAAAAATAACAACTTATATACTTTCTTTCATAGACTTGGTGATATGGAGAAATCTTGTTATGATCTTAAGGGTTATGTTGGATGCTCTCCAGTAAAAACACTTTAAGGGGCACATTTACTAGGGGTCGATTAAATTTCGAATTTCAAAAATTCTAATTTAGAAGTAATTTTGAACTTCCTCGACTTTCGAATAGGCCAAAATTTGATTTGAATAGAAAAAAATTTGAAAATTAGAATTTTTGAAAAGTCTTTGAGTTTGACTATTCGCCACCTGCCAATTGCCATTTTAGCCTGCGGGGGACCTCCTAGATAGTGATGGGCGAATAAATACGCAAAACGCCAGCGAAATTTCGCCTGGTGAAAATTCACTGAAAAAACGAGTTGCGCGTCGTTTTTGACGCGACGCAAACAACGCAACGCGTAGAAGTTGATGCAACGCGCGTCAAAAGCGTGTCGCGACTCAGTTCGCGAATTTTTTGGCGAAGCAAAACTGGGGAGATTCGCCCATCACTACTCCTAGAACCTGTCCTGAAAGATGGTCATTTTCAATTGAAAGCAGACATATTAGATAGAAAATGTCCCCCTCCCAAAAAATTTTGATGGCCGAATTTCGAAGTTTAGTAAAACTGCCCCTAAATGTAGAATGACTTAGGGGCAGATGGAAGAATTTCTAAATTTAAAAAAATCAATAGTTGAATTTTGAAGTTTTTTCGTTTGAATAGTTCTAACGCATCTAACACAACGATTCGAAGGATTTTGCGCAAAATACTTTGAATTCCTAGGTCTTAGAAAATTTTTCAGGACATGTTCTAGTAGGTCCTCCATAGGCTGAAATGGCAATCCAGCAGCTTTAAGGTGGTGAATAGTATAATTCAAAGGACTTTTAAAGGGCCAGCACTTCGAAATTCGAAAATTTGAGTTTTCAACTTTTTTCTGTTCTAATCTAATTTTGGGCTATTCGATAGTTGAAGTAGGCCAAAATTACTTCGAAATTCGAATTTTTGAAATTTGAATTTTATTCGAATATTCACTTCGACCCTTAGTAAATGTGCCCCTTAATAATAATTACAGTAAACCATAAAATAAACTAACAAATGGATATACAATATTTATGGAACAGTGTATACAGATAAAATAGCAAAATAACACATTTCCAAATATGCAAACACAAATAAAGATAAAGTTAGAACCCACTATAATGCTTATTTTAGTTTACTATAACATTTTAATATTTTATGGCACGTTCTGTGTATACATATATATGTAATCCCCTGGAAACTTAGCTTAGCTGTCATAATGGTTGCACTATTTCTGTAAGTGAAGGAACACAGTCAGTGAACACTTCTGTTTTATGATTTTTACAGTACAAAAGATCGGATCTTAATAATTATCCATAAAATATTTGTATAAGATAATTTTTAGAAGGTCAGAATAAACTGAATGCTGAAATTATACTATAAAGTAAATTGAGCAGATTTAAAAAGGATTGTAATTTTTTTGAAAGCAGGATCACTCACTTCTAGATTTAGAAATCTGTTGATGAGTGTTGTGATTTAAATAACGTGGAAAACATTTTACAGGTTTGTAAAACTGTCCTATAGACTTGCATTGTGTTAAAATGAATATGTTCTGTGACTTTACAAGTTGGCTGTCTGGAAGAAAAACAATTGAATTCAACTAGCTAAAGTTTGCTGATGAAAAGGTCAATGTGGAAAATGGGGAAATGCTTTGATAAATGAGCACAATGATTTGACAATTTAACATGGCATTATTTTGTGTCCATTTTAGCACTTTGGCCTTGAGCTGGTGGCATTTTGAAGCAATCATTGTCATTTATGGGCATTTCTGTTGGTGCTAGTTACCATTTATGGTAGCCTACAAATCATCATACTTATTGAGTATTCAGTAGATTGTCAGGTATGTAGGTAAGGAAGAGGAGACAAATAACTTACACTGCAGTGGTAGAATGTATTTGAGTAGTCAAATGTAACAAGATAGGTAGCTGAAAGAAATTTTTTTGGCTGTAGGATACAGGTTACACCTAAGTTTATGTGGCTGTATTTAGCTGGTGAAAGATAAATTTGCCCATAACTACCCATCATTTGGTGAAAGGCACTAGCTAGTGATGGGCGAATCTGGGTCGCTGAAATTTCACAAATTTCTAGTAGAAATTCGTGAAACACCGCCGCATCTCGCTTCGGACGTGGGGTGTCCAGTTTTGGATGCCGGTATCCGCTTTTGGACGTCTGCGCCCATTACCGTCGTTTAAAAAACGACATCGGCGTCCAAAACTAGACACCGAGGAATTTTCAGTTGGCAACATTTTTCTGCTGTTTTGCGAATATATGCGGGAATTAGTCGCAGGCGAATAAATTCGCCCATCACTAGCAATTGATATGGCTTTTGCTTGTCCAAACAGGCCCCGTACAATATTCCTTCTTCATTTTGCAGTTAGGACTCATTGAAGTTGCATAGTGTATAATAATTTCCAACATTCCAATATTGTTTTAGCACTAGATATTGGTTATCCATATCTAAGATTTGTCAATATTATGCTAATGTCATTTGAGGCTGATTCTGGTTTGCGTACATGATAAATAGCATTATATGATTAATGAATCTTCTGTAAAATAATGTCAGTCTGTTACAAAAACTGAGGATGTATTTGCAAAATGCCTTCTGTGTTATTACAATTAGTGCTTTTTCATTTTGTTATTCTTGGTTAGATGTCTGATGTAGGAAAGAATTTAAAGGCCATGAAATACTGTACCAACATTACCTTTGAGCATAAGCTGTAGTTCAGTAAGCCTTTACTTGGTGCTGATGCATGTTATACCTGTAAAGTAGACATATTTATTTACGGTATGTACTATTCTGAAACTATTTCCAAATAAGTGAAGTCAAATAGAAAGGCATGTGTTTGCATATCTAGTCTTAAAATATGTGGGTTTGGTATTTGAGCTTGATACTGGCCTGGAAAAACCATCATTATTTTACATTTAAAGTAAGTAGCTTCATGAGTGTACCAGCATGCAAACTAAAATACAGAAAATGAAAAGGAAAAACATCACAAAGTTCTGATCATGTCCGAGAAGAGAGGTTTCTTTGTGTAATGGTTAAAAATGCTAATTTCAATGAAATTCAACACCCATCAAATCTTTTTACTTGTCACTACCAATAATCTCTATTTTTCTGTCTGCAAAGAACATGTGCAAACAACTCCCAGAAATGACTGATTAATTGCAAACACTTTGCTCAGTGGATTGTGAATTGAAGGTGTTACCTAGATAAAAATTACAGGTTTTCAAGTTTTTCACATTTTTGCCCTTCATATAGACAATTGGACAGTTTAGGTTGACCACTAAATTATGCATTCACTTCTTTTACTGGTCTACTTTATATTTCTCAATTGGCCAAATGCAGAATGGGGCACACAATAGCTGTTTGGCTATAGACAAGCCTCCAATTAATAAAAAATATAAATATGACATTTGGTTACACAGAAACCAAATATGCATAAACAACATATTTCTGAACAGATGTAATTTGAGCATCAAGCAAAAGCAATTGTTTCCTATATGCAACCATAATGCAAGTTGCATCTTCCCACATGCATATAAAAATGGTGTTTCTTTTATTCTGTTGCTGGTTATGGAGTTGTTTTGCAACATTTCTGCATTTATTATATGCATCCAAACCTCCCTATACTCCCACTCAGAATTGGTGCATCCATTCTGTCTCGTCCAAATTGCTTGTATAAGTGCACCTTTGGACACAGGGGATCCCTGGAGCTACTGCCACCTTTAAACTGGCAGTAATTGCAGGATTTCCTCTGCAAGTTGCATAAATGTGTGCAGTGCATTTTGCAGTCAAGTGTAGATGTCATATTGATAATGAATGCCAGAAATTGTGTAATCCTCACTCCAAAATATTTTCTATGCAACTTTATACAATTTACCTGCATCCAGCAGAAGTATATTGACTATACAATTTCTAATCATAGTAAAAACATATTTTGTGTGGCTTGCAGTATTCACTGAAATAAACAGTAGGAAGAGCAGGGTTAGTGGAATAAAGCCATGTATCCATAAGGACTGAAGGACAGGGCAGTTCACAGAAAACATATAGTACGTAGAGCCACAAGCAAATTACCCCTTAAAGTCACACATAGAGAATCACCACTCTACAGAAAGCTCCATACCCATAAAGTTGCAGTGTTACATGCCATGTCAAGTTATATGATGTAAAAAAACTTCACTGCTATTTGCTTCCATATTTGCGGTTAACATGCAAACAAACAAACAAACAGTTTTTTTCTGTATAATGAAGGTAAATGTAATTTGTAGCCTTCCAGAGCATTTGTTTTTGAGATTGGGTCAGTGACCTCCATTTGAAAGCTGGAAAGAGCAGAAAAAGGCAAATAATTCAAAAACTATATAAAAAAAAGAAGAAATGACGATCAACTGAAAAGTTTCTTAGAATTGGCCATTCTATAAAATACTGTACTCAGGTGGTTATTTATTAAATTCTGAATTTATCTCATATTTTATTTAAAAAATAATGAAAAAACACAAAAAAACTGTCATTTGCAGTAAGTGCCCTTCTTCATCGGTTGTGTTTGTTGCACTTCCCAGGGTTTAACCTATTGACTAGCACAGGTTGATGTTCTATTGTTAGTGTAATATTTTACTGGGCATTGAAGTTGTTTACTAGTTTTCTATGGCAGTTTGACATGGGTGAGGCATTAAGGTAATTGCTCAACAATAAAACACCTGAGAAAAAGTGTTTTGTAGTATCTATTTGTGGGCACATTTCCACATGTAGATCTTCCTGTTTATTGGATTTGAGACACCTTTTTGTTTTTCTACCTATGAACTTGATAAAATTGGGAGCTGACTGTTAAGCTCCAGGGCATCTGTGATCTTCTTCTTATTGCCTATAACTTAATTTGTTAATATTTAGATTTATATGATGTTCTTGGTGCACTTGCATCTCAGTTTTGATCTAAAGTTCTCTAATAGCCCACAAAATATTATTTGGGATCACTAAGCTTTTACTAAACTCTTCAGATGATAACCAGGAGCTGTCAGGCAGCTTGTTAATAGGCAACAGAGAAAATCATGCACTAGAGAAGTAAACTCAAGCATATGATTACATAGAAACCTTGGCTTTCCTGCATGTACCTGAAACCTGCTCATTGGATTGTCTGTGTAAGAAATACTGCACAAGCATTTGCCAAGTTGTGTCAATGTAGCTGCAACTACAAAACTATTTATAGTTGCTTATGTTGAAGGAAAATAAAAGAACTAAACTAAGCACCAGTAAGTAAGATACTGTATGTCTTGATAACATGCTTCATGAGTAAATGCACTTCAAACTACATTGGTTTTATTATTAGCATCTATGCCAAGAATAATGCCTTTATCTGCATGCTGTGTGTCCAGAAAGACTTCCTGGCACTTAAAGCACATTAAATATTTGTGGCATTTACTGAATATCTGCCAGGGTCTGCCACTGAGGAATTGGGGTTTGCATATGATTTCAACATTCTGGCTGTGTTCATCCTTCCAGACCTCTTCACAGACCAAGCATGACCTTTAGGGCTGGCACATTGGGGCTTGCAGAATTATATTAAAATTCAACATTTGTGTTTCTACATGAGCTGTTCACAATGTGTTGGACTAAAGGATTATTATAACGAGATTTATTTCATAGGTACACAGTGAAACAAAATTTGTAGTGTTTATAGTCACAGTGTTTGATCAAACATGACATTTTCAATAAGCCATACACTCACTGTATCACTCTGGTTATTGGTGTCCTATAAATGTAATTAAATGCATTTGCAACTTAAACCAAATATACTGTAACGTAATCAAAATATGTTCCTTTATACAAAATATTAAAATATTTGTATCTCCTTCACATTTATTAACCAAATTTCTTTGTATTAGATATATAAACATTGTGTCTGTAAATGTATCTACTTAGATGTATGAAAGATAAAAAAATATAATAGGGCTGAATTACTGACTAAATGAAATTATAAAAAAAATGATAAGCATAACATCCTTTAGAATAAAGCTTAAAAAAGAGGCTCAAAGCAACATTATATCCTATTCCTAAATAGATTTTATTTGTACTTGAACTTATTTATCACAATTACTGGGCAAAGTAGAGTTTCCAAGCCTTGTTTGCAATTCTGGTGCATTTCATCAAACCCTATACTTTTTCATATATCATTTCATAGCTTTTCATAGAGCCTTTTACAGTTCCTAATGCCTTCTCTTCTGAAAGCTGGAAGAATTGACTTGACCAGCTGTACACGTGAAATGTACTGTCCATTTAAAATAGCAATAGGAAATCACTTGATTAAGCCATCGATTATTGTGGACAATATATATTCATTTTCATGTTGTTCACCATTATTCCCCCTCTCAATTAATTCCAAATATGGCCTTTAGGTCAGATATTTAGTGACATGGAAGAGATAATAATAGCTATTTAGCAGAGAGGAAGAGCTAATAATAGAGATAATAATAGCAAAAGCAAAATCAATCAAAATAACAAGTAGAAAGTAGAAAGTGCCATACTTTATGATTAGAAACTTACAGCAAGACAACCTTATTGGGCAATATAATAAAAGTCATTACCAAACAAAATGTGAAACGTGTTACATTTTCCCTTTGTGTAGTGATTTGTTTCTATATTGCATATATAATATACTGTAAGCATTGCAAACTCCTAAACAATTACACTTGTAATATTCTTTGGTTGCAACTCTTGCATATGATTCCTAATATATATATTTTAAGGCAAATTAAAATGACAATAAAAGAAATTTAATTTTATGACTACTATGATTGCTTTAGCCAAATCGCCTTAGCTACATTATATAAATGAATAAATATGGCAAGAAAAACTAAAACAAAGCAGCCAGAAACAAATGATATTTAAAAGAGTAGTTTTCACAAAGTAAGCAAAAATTATTTTATTTGGTTGAGTGTTGAATCCCCAGTGTGCTCTTGGTAAGTAATTAGAATGGCCCAGTGAATGTCAGCATTGCCTTGTTTATTGTCATTATTTTATCATTTTAAAAACCCTCTAGGTGATGAGACATGCAGCATAGTACATACTTACCATTATTAGCATACTAATTGGACACAAAAATAGGCCAACTACAAGGTAGCCAACTGAATAATTTCACATTAATCAAACACCATCATGAACAAGCCTATTGTTAAACTGACAGCTCCCACAATTGGTAATATTTTTTGCTAGTAAAATAGCCAAGTTTCCTTATAATACCTCCCTGGTGCCATATTTTACCAGGTTTAATATGTGTTGGCTCCTGCCCATGGAGGCATATTTACATATATTTCTGTATGTTATTACAGATCAATAATGCTGAGGTTAAGGGAGATTCCATTTCTAATGACTTTGCGTTGGTTTCCTGTGGTTTAACAAATACAGTCACTGGCCTCCACTTAATGCTTTTACTTCCACTTTTAATATGTTCATTGGTGGTTAGAAAATATGTGCATGCATTTCCCATTGTAAAGTACCTTAATTTGCATAATGAAGGCATGTACATTCAAATGTAATATTCTCAAAAGGTTTAAAGGAACTATATTAATCACTCTGAATGAATTCTCAAAATTAATTAGTTTTAATTAAGCAATTGGAAGGTATCACAATGTTTGAAATATGTTCATCTTTCAAATGCAGCCTACAATTGTGATTTAAAAAAAAAAAAGTTTTTATTGTTGGGTTACATAGTTACATAGTTAAATTG
>CM044445.1:46813084-46863066 GCA_024363595.1 Xenopus borealis
GCGTGCTGGCTGCGATTCCCCCTCAATATTACACTATATAAAAGGTCCTTGTATTTGAATTATGCAGTGTTACGGCACAAATCTAGCAACAAACATACTTGGTTAGGACTCAGCTTTGTTTTGTTGCTGAGGCCGTTATCTTCCTGCAGTCGATTTCTTACAGTCTCAATTGCCTCTGTCGTAGGTGTACATGTGACATCACCTCTTTGAAGAGTTACAATGTGCCATTGTGATTAGATTAGTGGAAGGGTTTATATGCCGGGAACTTCCCACAACAGTCAGTTGAGTGAAGAAGCTGCTCGGATGAGTAGTGAAACATGTTCAATTATTACTCCACGAGTACTGTTTTTTTTTTTAGAGTTACTTATATTATATATAGATGGGGTAAGTGACCCCCATTTGAAATCAAGAAAGAAAATGTCAAATAATTAAAAACTATAAAAAAAATAAATAATGAAGACCAGTTGAAAAACTGCTTAAAATTAGCCATTGTTAAGTATAAAACTTTACTTAAAGGTGAACAACTCCTTTAAGAATGTACCCATATTTTATAATAACAATAATAGAATGTTTAGGAGTTCTGTATCTTTAATTAAACACTCACATATTCCAATTTGCTGTTTAAATTAATGTGAATGCCTTACAAATATATATAGATATCATACTGATGAGATGGTAGGAGACAAAAGCAGGTATTAATCTATGTATGTGTTAGAACTGGTGCTTTTCTTGTATCAATGTATATTATAAATACAATTTCATTGAAATTAAAGCTACAGAGCCAAAATCAGCAAAGGTGAAATGTTTATTGGTGGGGTTTGCTTATGGGTTAACGAAATGCTTATAAGCTGGAATTTTCTAGAAAGTATGCTCTCAAATTCAACTAATTTAATTGGTTTATGTTAAACATGGCTTTATAATAATCTCCCGACTCCTGAAAATTTTTCTTTACAGTGGGGTGATGAAAGAATTTTCTTTTTCACTTACTACTAACCATACATGGAATATGGTTTATTCTAGGGCAAAGTGTGAACTTGCCCTTCTGCATGTTTAATGGTTTGTGTATAAAGCTTAACTTTCAGCCTTGCATTTTGTATTTGTCTTTTTTTAAGACTAAATCTACATTTTGGTTCATCATTAATTCTGAAAACAAAGTATTTTATCCCTGAAATAAGCAATGAAATAGAAATGATTCATTTGTTACAACTGATTAAAGTTTAGATTTATGGAGGCTCTAAGTGCTGGTCCTGATTACAGACTGAAACCTATGCAATGATATCTTACGCAGATATCTAAAGCATCAAACACTGGATTAGTGAAAATGCACCAAACAGAGGTTCTAATCCTCCTGACACCCAGCAGCCTCACGGAACTTGGTTTGTTCATGCAATGGAAGTAAAATATCTGATAAAATCTCCCCGCTGTGTAAATAACATTGACTATTTCCAAGTACTAAAAGCTCAATGAGACGTTTCATACATTTCTCATGCTTTTATTACATTTGGCATTAAAGGTTAGAAATAATATATATTATCAGGGAATCACATTTGGTATTTCTGCTAGCAAAAGTGAAGGCTATGTTGGCTTGTTAAAAGCGCAGTTAAATTCTTTCATGCTTATCCATTCTTAATCTTTATTATTAATGTTGCGATGATAATATTGTTGTGGAGTTTTTTGTGCACGATCTGTGGTGGGCACTGAGAATTCAATACAGGGGAATCTGAATAAGGGAACTGTAGAAAATGTTATACTGGGACTTTCTACTATAATTGTGGAGGCCTTTTAAAAAAAAAAAAAAATCAAAATATAAGAATATATTGTTTATGGTGAATTAGTTTTTCACAAAACCAGTAACACACACCAAAAGTAGAACGTGGCAAACAGCAAGTAGAGCAGAATACCGTGTATACCAAAAATAGTGTAGGCACTCAAAAGCATTCTTCTGGGTCACCAAATAAGTATATTAAAACAAAAAATGTTGTTAGATTGTAGGGACCCATAGGGTCAATATGCCCCTATGGCTTTAATTCCCTACACTTCTGTGGTGTTTATACAAATGGCATGCGGGTGTCACTTTGCATACACAGGACTTTCTGTACAGTTTGAAAGTGAAAGTAAGAGTTACTGCTGTTATGTAATGGCTGCATGAACCTGCTAATAAAGCACTGTTATACTCTCCTCGTCATCGGCTATCAAACACAACAAATGGTGACAAGGATTTCTTTTCTACCTCTGCAGCAACTTGCACTTTTTCTACCAAGCCCTGGTGAGCCTTCCATACCTTTTACTGCTTGGATCTGTATGTTTGACGATTACATTATTGCTGCTGACAAAGGGGAGGTTTCTGCTGCTAGAAAGCATGCTTTACTTATTCACTGCCTGGGGGGGCAGAGGGACAGCATATATTCTATACATTACCATCAGCTGATGAAACTTATGAAACTACTCTTACTGCTATAAAGAACTTTTTCGTGCCAAGAGTAAATGTGGTTGCTGAAAGATATAAATTCCACCAACGTGGACAGCATAATCGTAAACCCACAGAACATACTGTGCATACACAAGACTTTCTGTACAGCTTGAAAGTGAAAGTAAGAGTTACTGCTGTTATGTAATGGCTGCATGAACCTGCTAATAAAGCATTGTTATACTCTCCTCAACCTCGGCTATCAAACACAACAACTTCCTGATCTCCCTAGTTGCTGGGCAGATGCCCATGAAGCTAGATGTAATTTGCATATTTATGCTATTGTTCAAGAGGTATTGTGACCACACCGTGTCACACTTTGTATAGTGATTGAGAAAGGGGTGGATCTTCCTTTTTGGCTTCTGGTTGCTGATCCAGCTGGATGTTTTCAGGGAGCCTGGGTACACCAAGGCCCAGTAAAGCCATGCGCTCTTGAGGGACCAGAAATTCGCAAAAAATTTGGCGAAGCAAAATTCCGCCAATTGACCCATCACTAGTGACTGATGCATAAGACACAACTTATTCACTATTCAGCAGCATCATGCACAGAAGAATACAACAACACGCATCAAATAAAGCTGTAACCACCATTATTCTGCAGTTCTTTCTACTTCTAGGAAGTTTTTACACTTTTACACTTCTACCAGTAATAGAGAGGAATGCAAGCAAAATACCTTCAGAGGAGTAGTACCACCTTCATGCCCGGGATCTCACTTATAAAAAAAAGTGTATATAGTAATTATTCAATTAGTGAAGCATCTAAAAAATGTCTCCAAATAAATTGTTTAACAAACCTGGTAGAAAGAAGTTGGGGTTCTCTAAGTGATGAGTAATAAAAGTAAAAAGCTTTGAATATTTATATTATGATTAAAGTCATTGTGTATTGAAAATGATATAAACTCATGAAATACTGTATGCTTTATTTTATTAAGGGGGTGTAAATCAAAAACCCTAAGCAACTTCCAGTAT
The DNA here is from genome assembly GCA_024363595.1 of Xenopus borealis. NCBI lineage: Eukaryota > Metazoa > Chordata > Amphibia > Anura > Pipidae > Xenopus > Xenopus borealis. Next base: position 46,816,521 of record CM044445.1, read on the forward strand.
ACATTAAGTAAACACTTTCCATGAATTTAAAGTTTGTTTTTAAAACTGCAATTGAAAACAGTATTTGTTTGTGCCTTTATGTCCTGCTAATTCTTCTATAGCAGAGGTCAGCTGTTGTCCACTTGACTCCATTTCCTTCAATGTCTCCTGTGAGATTTCAGGTAGCAGGAATCATGACCACGGCACTCTTTGTTGCACAGAATCAATACACAGAGCGTTAATTCAGTCCAATTGAGCCTGGGCTACTTTATTTGAAGCCGTTCACACAGATATCATAAACAGAAGGTTTCAGCAGGCGGAAATAAAATAAAACTTAACACAGTCCAGCACTTACTGATTCAGCTCAGTGTCTGGAGTGCAGTTACAACAGGCAAGTCTGTAAGTATATCTCTGTGCCACGCCCAGCTTGAGTTCACAGAAGGCTCCTCAGCCCCTCATACACTTTAAAATTAGACACCTAATTAATTTGTGGGTAGGTGGCTAACACCACACCCAGGTCAATCTGGAGTAGAATGGAAGGCCTGCCCAAATCCTTCCCTCCATTCCAGCCCTAGATACCCTAAAGAAGAATAACAATGCAGTTTCTTAACTGCAATATCCTATATCCAGGGCCCTGGACCTGCATTTTTCTTTTACCATATCACACCCTCTATTTGCATGTTTTCGGCAGCATTGTAACAATAATTAAAACAAAGAGTATAGTAAATAACACAAGACAGACACACTCTGCTTTCTCAATAGCAAAAACGTTAACATTAAAATCATTTAAAAAATTTACAACCACTTTAATATCATAAATGCCGCTGCATTTGATGGCTACAGGCAGCACAACTTCCCTAAAACTGCTATCTCTCCTACTAATTTGACTGGCCAACTATGGCCGGGAGTTTCTCAACTATCCTAGTAAATGTAGCCAGTTACACATGGAAGCTCAAAAACTTTATTATGGGACAGATTTATCAAGATTCGAAGTGAAAATTAAAAAAATTTGAACTTCAAAGTAATTTTTGGGGACTTTGACTATCGAATATGCCAAAATTTGATTTGAATAGAAAAAATTTGATTCTGTTTGAAAAATTTGACCATTTGAAGTACTGTCACTTTAAAAAGTTTGAATTCGACCCTTCGCCACCTTAAACCTGCTGTATTGTGTTTTAGCTTATGCGGAGAAGTCCAAATTTTATTTGGAGGAAATCATTCGAATCGAATGATTAAATCGTACGTTTCAAACTATTTGAATTTGCTCGAAAACTGACCTATTCCATTGAAAAAAAAATCAACTATAGTCCTACTAAAATTTTATGGTGAATTTCTAAGTATTTTCACTTCGAAATTCGACTCTTTATAAATTTGACCCTATGAGTGGCCTACTATTGCAAGAGGTTCCATAAATCTGTCCTAAATTTGCAAATAGAGTTTCCATAAATATAAGTGGCTAGCACGTCAAGAGGATTTATACATAGACATTTATAGCAGGAGGTTTTCTAACTCAGTAACTCCTGAGTGGCAAATCAGAGCTGGAGGTTCCATGACTCCAGCATAAGTAGACAGCTACAGAAGTCTAATGGATGAGTTAATTCATGATATTCCTATTCATTTTAAAAATACATTACCTAATTAGAAGAATGGTAAGACCTACTTGGTAAGGCACAGGGCCCTTTTTACCTCTTGCATTTATTATTGGAGGTTTTAATGCATACACCTGTTTATTGTACAGCAAAGCCAAATGTGTTGGTGTTTAATAAAATAATAATTCAACAAGCTAAATAGTTTCCATTGCTTAGTTTATATAGTGTTCATTAAACAATCAAATGTAGTCTACTTTTCTTTTCCTCAGTCCTCATCTGTTTTCTACTCTGTCAATCCATCTGTTTATAATCTGGAACTTCCTATAACATATGGCGGGGTCACAAATACTCAGACTTTTTGGATGCTGTGCATACATTAGTAAGAAAACCCAAAAAGCTTTATATAAAGCTTTTATATACAACCAGCCAAACAGGTTTATGCAATACAAGGTAATATGTTTACAAACTATAAAGGTATTGAGAACAAATGTTTCACACTTCCCACTGTGAAATACTATATCTATATTGCAGCAAATAAGTGTCAGTTGTTCATGGTTAAATGAGAAGTTACGTGTAAAACTATTGGGTTTAATCACCTCATTTAACACAGCCTTGATATAATGGCTGTCATTTAAAGTCAGAGACAAGTTCTCTCTAAAAGAAGCTACAGAAAGTAAATGTTTCATTAACAGCATGTCAGCTAGCTATTCCCCTTTAACATTTGCACACATGCCAGCTAGTTTAATCCTGAGAACTTTCAGTCAAAAGCTTAATGCAGCCATATTTTAAAATTACATTTTGACATGGATTTATGTTTTAAAAAAAATATTACCAAGTATGCAAGGTATTATACAATATTCTACAAGAGAGCATGAATATCATATAAATGTAACATATGATGGCTCATTTAATTTATGCAAGTACAGTGGGCAACGGGTAATTCTCCCAGCACCTAAAACTGCTTTAATTTAAGCACTCCTTGTACTTCCACATACTGTAGTTGCACTCAGCACTGCTCGCTCCTATCCTCTTTGCATTCCAAATTGCGCCTTCTAGGCAGTAGCTCCAGGGTTCCATTTGCACTCTTCATCAATAGTTGCAATATGACATGGTGAACACCTGAATTGAAACCAGACAGAAAATATTCTGTATGGGCAAAATTACGGCAGGAGAGTCATCCATTTGCATGCACAATGATGCCAAAGTTCTGGGGAAAATTGTACATTACAGAAAAAAAATAGCAATTGCCCTAGAAATTGCAGTTTGCTCACTGCATCTCAGTAAGTGAGTGCACTCTGCTATATTGACTTACTTGTATGGTCAGATAGTAGAAATGGTGTGCTAAATGTTACAGGGATATAGTTAAATAGCTAGACAGTAGATAGGCAAGTGCTTGATCTTTCGCAAAGCTATGCTTTTTGCTCTATATTTTTCTATCTAGCCCATAGCTTATCCAAATCCCCTTTTTCTAGAACAATCTCTGTATTTAAATGCTCAAGGCCAATATATTGCAAATAGGGGGCTTATACTGTCAAAAAAAACATCTGGTATACGCTGTGACCATTTTTATCCTTTCTTCTAGTTTGCCAGGTTTCGACACAAGACACAGTCAAGCATGATTTTGTAATAGAAAAAAAACCTTTGTAAATGTTTCTTTAATTATATATTATCTTTTTAACTCAATGATGGGCAGTGCCAATTCAGTATTCAAAAGAGAATGAGGCCATTGTTGCTGATGAGTCATCAAACTAGAGCTTCCCAAATAAAAAAAAAATGAAAATAGCTAACATTAATTGGCACAGTGCATAGCTATTTAAGGTTTTGAATGCTTTTTTGTATTTACAATAAGTATTTTAATTTTGATACTTGTTAGCAGGCAGCATCCAACATATGCGAAAAATATCAACTTTTATAAATCAAAGTTGCCTGGCCATTTATAATAAAACTGTATTCTTTAAATGTTAGATAAGTCATTTTCACATTTCTTTTTCAGAAAATCTTTAAAATATGGAAATGCTAACAAGTATAGCCTGACATTTTCCCTTGGTATTAACCAATACATTATCTAAGTCTCCAACATGCCCCCTTGGGTCAGAGTTCAAAACAAATAACTTTATCCAGAGGCAATGGTTTCAAATGTTATTTGATGTGTTCTGAGCTTTTCTGTGAAACATTTGGTACCAATTTTATTTAACCTGCTTGCTATTGTTTGACAAATGACAGGTGCTGATGATAAATATTTTTTTCATTCCACTTTCTATACCTGTTATAACATCTGGTTTAAAACACTGTGTGCTTCTTAATAAGGGATGTGTAGGGAGATAATATTTTTAATGTACCAAACACTTTTTGCTAAGTCCATTTAAAATGTTGATAATTGATTATTATATATGCAGTGTGGTTGTACAGATCGGAATTTATATGAATCAATTTATCTGGCAATAATGCTGCAGTCTGGTCAGGGACTTTGTCTTCATACATAAGTGTCCATGGGTCTTCACTGGGTACTCCATTTTTCTTCCACATCGCAAAAACATACAGGTAATATTAATGTATCCTGATTAAATTTACCCTTGTGTGCTCAGTAATGGGCAGAGACTGAAATGCATTGTAACCAGTATTTGTAAAGTGCTGAATGACAGACCAATGCTATATAAAAGAGGATATTAAATAAATACATACAATTTAAAAATGTTACATTTTCAATAAAGAAAAACAGGTTTGGAATCCAGTATCTGGAAATACTCAATTATGGGAAGGTAATCTCCCATCATCTCCCATTTTAATCAAATAATTTTTGGGGGGTGTTTTCGATCGAAAATGGACCGCTTTCGATTGAATAGGTCAGTTTTTGAATGAATTTGAATCAAAAGATTCAAATGAATTTCCAAAAAAAATTTGATTTTCCAGGACTTAGAAACATTTTCAGGAAAGCTTCCAGGAGGTCCCCATAGGCTACAATGGCAATTCAGCAGCTTAAAGGTGTTTGAATTTTTGGATTTTTTCAATTCAAAATCAAATTTTGGGCTATTCAATAGATAAAGTAGACCAAAATTACTTCAAATTTTCATTTTTAAAATTCAAATTTTATTCAAAAATTCACTTTGACCCTTAGTAAATCTGCCCCATGTGTGTGTACATTTGCCAAAGTGGAAATACATTTAGACAATGCTATACAGTGAACAGAGAAAGCAATTTTACTTCCACCACTTGTGTTTGAGAGTTGAGCATAAGGATGTTTTTTCAGCACATCAGAATATAGTTGATATCCTGTTTGAACTGAATCATTGTATCTATGAATAGTGCAATTAGTGTTAACACAGGAGGGAAAACTTAACCAATTATATAATAACAGTACATACACTTCTACAGGCAAAAAATCAATAACAAAACATCTAGGTCTAATAATTGTTTTATTGTAATAATTCATTTTTTCTCAAGATTTATGATGTATTTATGAACTAAAATTTGCTTTAGGTGATAGACATACTATGCAGAAATTGTCCCCCCCCCATTGCTAAATAGGTGGATTCTAATATTACTGACCTCACTGAGAATTTCCCATCTTATTTTATGAAAGGGATTAAAAACAGATGACACACTTTGCTAATTCCTTCTTCACTTCTGTTAACTATCAAAGTTGTCAATATATTTTCATTTGGTGAAATTCCCACTTCATATATGTGAGATTCTTCACAGATAGGGGTTGAAGGTCTTCTCACTCTTCTTGTGGTGTCAATGGAACATCTGTTACACCTGAGGTCATATTATTATTTTGTCATAGCTTATCAGCAATAGACAGCAGTGATGTGAAGCCTAGGCTCACAAGTCCTTCATATCAGGGACCTTATCTCTTTGATTTGTTATGCTACAGTAATTTGCATATTTCTGGCATTGTGTCATTCCAGATTTTGCATTTCTCTATGAATATGTATTTGTTTAGTGCCAGCCAGGTGTGCAACACATCACAAATCCAGCACTGGAAAATTGAAAGTTAATTCAATGGGTGAATAGAAACACAAAAATAGAGACGTGAAAACTTACTATTGCAATTTACTTTATAACATAAGACCCCAGTTGCCATTTATTGTCCAATCTCTGTCATGTTTCTTTCCTTACACAAACCTTTGCTCAGCATGGAAGTTTAACACAAATATATATTTTTTTGTAACTTAAATTTTGTCAAAGAAATTAAACATGGTAAAGATACTGTACATCTGCAGCAAATAAGTGTACATCAATGACGTCCCAAAGTATGGGCAATACAATACCAGATACTAGTATTCACTGTTATAGTGTCAAGACAATAACTTCAGTGGTTGCCATGTGAGCGGGGGGGGGGTGTTTCATGCTGAAGGAATTTGGAATATGCTGAATTGGCTGGGTAAGCTGTTTCAGCGACGTGCTGAAGTTGACGCGACGCGACTCGTTTCCTGAATTTTTCGACAATTCACGAATTTCTCTGGAAATTCGCTAATTTTTCGGCGAAGCGAAACTCGGGAGATTCGCCCATCACTATTCACAGCATTCCAGAAAATATGTAATGCACATAAAGATTGCAGATAAAGCCATGTCACAGTCATGATATAGGAATTTCCAAACCAACAGTATAATCTCTGTATTATAGGGCACATGTATGTCTGCAAGAGCAGTTGTGGTAGCCATAATTTCCCCACAGTCAGTTGTGTGTTACACCACTTTCATTAAAGGAAATTGTGTCAAATTGCACACTTTACACTCTGCGCCACTCAGACCTTTTTGCTTTCCATTCTAAAGTGAGAGCTGCTGTGCCTATTTATGCCAGAGACCCTTGAAGCCACTGCCACCTGTGGGCCAGGCAGATGCTCCAGAGTTCCCTCAGCTCCCTATGTCAATTGCTGCAGCTCATTTGCATTGAAAGAACAGGGTATACACATCACTTGCATGTCAAACAAAAAAAGACACCAGCAACCAGAAATGATGGCAGGCAGAAGTACACATGTGATTGTGTTTATTTTGGTGAATTGAGTATTCTGGTAGGAGCCACACAATAAACCCTTTGGCAACTGATGATGCCAGATTTTCTGGGGGGGAAATGCTTCATTGTGGGGGGAAAAACATGGTGATTGCACTTGTAATTACTATTCACTGCTCTTGTAGACATACATGGGCTGACTTGTGCATAATAGGTAACAAAACCCATGTTTAGAATATTGTTTGTGGTGACCAGTCAACTACTTTTTGTCCACAGTTAGGCTGCCTTAGAGGTATTTAGGGTAGTGGCACACTGGGTAATTTCTAACATTTTGTTGCTGAAGCATTTTCTTGCTCGGTGGAAGGTAGACAAAGCAATAAAAATATCACCACTCCCCTTTTAAAGAGAATGAGACCAGTTACTATACACTGGAACCTGTCTATTGAAAACCTTGGTGCACATCATTAAAAAATGCATGTTGGTAAATGGCAATTACTATTCACTTTGAAGATCAAATATCATTTATAAATACAGCGGGCTATGCATATTTTTATAGGCCCCATGACTCCAAGGAAATGTATTATATACTGATTAATTTTACTTACAGGATCTTGTTTTATTAACAAGCAGTGTTAAAAGTAATGATATGACATCACAACAGCAATGCTATAGCAATATTAATTATATAACAGTTTAGGTGTAAAGTAATGAGTGCTATATAAGCTCAGAATCCTGCCTCTAGACTGAATTATTGCTTCATTAGCATCACCGGCTACAGAATAATACACTCTTTTCATGTTTTTTCTCTGCAAATAGTTTCAGAGAAGAGTGAGCTGGAAGTGATATAGGAAGAGGCCTAAGGAAGGGAATCTGCTAGTGTTAAAATCCCTTAATCTTACCATTCTTGCAGGATGGGATTTTCTTTAGTGTTTGGTTAAGTTTGTTGATTGTAGACATTATAACAGGCAGGGTTCATCAGCTGTTTAACCCTCCCTTGTTCTTCTTCCTTCCCCAAATTTCCTCCTTCTTCCCCAGGCTGCCTTTCCGTGCCAAGTGTCAGATTTCAAGATCTTATAATGCATGTGTTATAATGATTCCTCAGGGGGAGGAAATGGCCAACCTCAAGGTTCCCCAAAGATTTCAGCTAGTGGCTATGTTTGTAACTTTGTTGAAATGATCAACATCTTGAAAGAAAAAGCAGTAATTATGCAATTATTATGCGTGTAACATTTACCTTTATCAAAAATGCCCACTGTTAATGAAATGTATCTGAAAATGAAAACTTCAAGATTTGTGTACATTTTGTTTTTAGCAAGCAAAGAAAATTAAAGAAGCTATGAAATTATATTCTGATATATTCTGCAATACTGATCCTTTAAATTTTGTAAAACCAAAATAGTAAGTAATTTTGTTAGCATTTTTAAAAAGTGATTGTGTGTGAAGAAGAATTGTTTGCTATATGTTTTTGAACAAACTTCTCTGCATGCCACTGAATGACAGACTGGAAGGATCTGAACAGAAACCAGTACGTAGACAGAAATATACAATTTAACCTTAAAGAGCAACAATGACTACAACAACTAGATAACATTTAAAATTTCAAGGTTGAAAGGGACAGAATAGGTAGGTATAAAAATTCATTCATACCATACTCAATGTTAATTGATATTTGTATTTTTTCCCATGATTTGAATTTAAAAAAAAAAATCATGAGTTTGAATAATGGTTTAAAAAACACTAAGGGGCTGATTTACTAAAGGTCAAATTTCGAAGTAGAAAATACTTTGAAATTGGACCATCAAATTAAATCCTTCTACTTCGAAAATTGACGTCAAAGGATTTTTCACCGAATTTGGCATTCCTGCAATCGAAAATCGTTTGAAGGATTTTAGCATATTGAACTATTTTTCTTCGATAAGGCTGACATAACACTTCGGCAGATTTTATTTGGCAAAGTAAAAAAATCTAAGGATTTTTAAAGAGAAAATACTTTGAATTTCGAAGTCGAAGGATTTTACTATTCGATCATTCAAATCAAATGGTTGAAGTAACCTATTTGATGGTAGAAGTTTTTCGAAAATTTACTTTGAATATCGAATTTTTTGCATTCGACTATTCACTTCGACCCTTAGTTAATCAGCCCCTTATTATTCGAATGAAAAAAAGTGATATTCAAATCAAGGAGAAAAAACTTTTCTCCAGATTCAGTCCAATTTTTTTCCCATAGACTTTATTTCTTGAGGTGAATTTTGTTGCACAGAAAGTTTGATGTGGTTTCACAAAAAAAGCAAAAAGTCATCTGGCAATAGAGTGCAAACGAATGCTAGCGACGGTCTCTTCTATTAGAGAATAGACACCTGCGACTGTTAGTGAATTGGCTATATACGAGTGGCAAAGATGACGAATTGTCGCATGCGGTAACCACTTCATACTTCATACATGTTGCTGCCCAGCACTCTTTGCACTTGCAAAGCATATGTGACTGTGCATAGGATACATCAAGAGGGTGGCCCTCCAAAAGATTATAATTTGGCTAGACACCTATTATAGGATATCATTATTCCAAATACTAGATAGCCATTGTTTCACATTTACAAAACATTTCCTGCTATAACAAATGAGCAAAATCAACTTCTGCTTTAATCAGTCAATTAATTTCCTTTCTATGGGGTGCTGAACAATAAAGGGCAGATTTACTAAGGGTCGAAGTGAAAATTTGAATAAAATAAAAAAAATTTAAATTCCAAATTTTACGCAATTTTGGGCTACTTCAAAAAATGTGAAAATTTTAATTTTGAAGTACTGGCCCTTTAAAAATCCTTTGACTTCAACTATTCGCCAGCTTAAAGCTGCTGAATTGCCATTTTAGCCTATGGGGGACCTCCTAGAACTTATCCTGAAAATTTTTCTAAGTTCTGAGAAATCGAAGGATTTTGGAGGAAATCGTTCAAATCGATTGATTTGAAAAATGCAATCATTCGATTCGAATGATTTTAATTCAATCGAATACGCCCATTTTCAATTGGAAACACCCATATTTGAAAATGACATCTGCAAAAACAACAGAAAAAATTGTGAAACAGCGTAGTTTTGAAAAAAGGCATTGAAGTCAAATGGGATTTTTTTCACTGCATTTTTGCATGCAAAATGCATTTTCTTGCTGCAATTATTTCTTGATGTGAATATTGTTGCACAGAAAGTTTGATGTGGTTTCACAAAAAAATGCATACCTGGTGATAAATGTTGCTCATCACTACTCATGATCTAGATCAGTGATCCCCAACCAGTAGCTCGTGAGCAACAACCCCTTGGATGTTGCTCTCAGGGCCCTCAAAGCAGGTTCTTATTTATGAATTCCAAGCTTGAAAGCAATTTTTAATTGCATGAAAACTAAGTATAGTGCCAAGTAGAGCCTTTTGTGTGCTGTCAGCCCACACAGGGGCTACCAAATAACCAATCACAGTCCTTATTTGGCACCTCAAGGAACTTTGTCATGCTTGTGTTGCTCTCCAACTCTTTCCACGTTTGAATGTGGCGGGTAAAAAAAGGTTGGGGACCGCTGATCTAGATATTTACTTCATGGAACACCTTGTTTAGTGTCTCAACCAAGGAAGAGCTAACTTTTGTACCCATGCACAACAATTTTTTATGCATTCTATTTTTTTCCTCACTCCAAATGCATTAAATTCAATGGACATTTTTTCTTGCGCTGACTTTTTTGTCTTGGCAACTTTATGTCCAAATGTAAGTCAATGGGCGTTTTTTTCTTGTGCCAACTTTTTTTGTCTGTGATGGTTTTGTCTCAGCCACTTTTTTATTGTGGAGTATTTTGGAGAAATAAAAATTGCAGATGGTGAAATGCTGAATTTCACTACTAATCCATACCTAGTGAAAGAATTCACTCAATCATTAACCATAACACAAATACGAAAATATTTGAGACAGAAGTTAAGGTAGCATAGTATAGTATACGTCAAAAAGTCTTAATTCATCTATTTAAAAAAACTTTTAAACCTGATTTACTTAACATAAGTATTAACAATTGCATTCTATGGATTCTATTGCATGGAAAATATAGATGTAATAATCAGTTTAGATTGATGTACTATTTCACAGTATAAATGCAGTTGTTTGTCTCCAGTTCACCTATAGCAGCAACAGGAAGATTGGATATAACTTTCACATATTCCCACCATTAGTTTCAGAAACGGATCAATCTTATGGATTATTACATAGAATTGAGTTAACAACAGGGGGTGGGATTGGCGGGCATGCTCAATGAATGTACACTGCATTTACAAAAGAATTACATTTATCATTAACCATATGACACTGGTATTTAACAGTCTGTGTATTTAACCAAAATTAAAATAACTTGTATTGCATGACCAATTTTATTGAGTGTCTAAGACATGTTTTGTCAGAATAAAAATGTTCTATAATAATGATATCTATTATTCCCATTGGATACATTGCCTATTTTTTTCTGCTTTGTGTTTCATCTTCAGCTCATTATTTGGCTTTAAATATAAAACTGATAGTGTCTGATTAAATTAACCTTTCTCTGCTAATAAGTCTCCCATTGTGTAACAGCATTTTTTGCATGGCTCAAGGGATCCATTTTACAGTATATATTGGAGATTTCATTGTTGATTAAAGATGTAACTGACTTTTAGTAATGATTTTCAATGATTGCACTCCCTTGGATTTTAGTTCTCCATGATTAGATAACAGAATTAAACAGTGAATCTTTCCTTTCAGTATAAAAGAATTATACAGGAAAACAGCAACATATTCCATTTGTTAACCTATTATGATCCATGCCTTTATGTTTTTATTACTGTAGTGAATAGCTATACATTGGAAGCCTAAACTACAGCATGGCATACATTAGATTTAGTTTACAGAAATCTGTCCTAGGTCCTTCTATTACTGTCCCTCTCAGTGGACTTTTTAGTTGCTTTGGTAAAGGAAAATGGGTAACAATTAAATTTTGGTGGTATCCTCCCACACTTCAGTTTGTAACAGGGTTCATCGCAACAGAGTAATGGCACCACCAGGACCATCCAACTTCCAAGATCAGCATAAATTTCACTTTGGAGAACCACATCAAGTTCAGTGTTGTTTTATTTTTTCATGTGCATGAACAAATAAAACAACACTGAACTTGATGTGGTTCTCCAGAGTAGAATTTATGCTGATCTTGGAAAAGGGGTAACATACCCAAACCCCCTAATAGTCAGGTAAACATGGAAATAATTAACAAACTTTAAGGATAAGGTGCTCTGAAATTTCAAATCAAGAAGTGGTTTATAGTGATGGGCAAATCTGTCCCATTTTGTTTCGCCGAATAATTCCCAAAACTGTGAAAAAATTGTCACAATGGCAAAAAAGTTGTGAAATAATTTTGACACGAAATTTAATTGCCCATCACTAGTGGTTTAGACTTCTCTCCACTTTGATCTGTCTTTTGTATGCAGTTCACAAAGTACAGACTGCACCATTAACAGACAGACTTTGGTAGAGAGGAGAAGAACAATTTAATTACTTTGGAAATGAGGGACAAACGTGACATGCTAGAGGTTTTTCCACGTTATTTGAATATTTCTCAGCTATGATATAACTTGGTGCAACACAACATAATTGCCATCCCTTTTGGTTCTTGCCTAGACAAATATTAGATAGAAATAAAAAGAATTGACAAAGAGCTAGAGATTCTGAAGAGATCAGTCAACCCTCCGACTGCTGGCTGGTGTAGCAACTCTGAGCTGTTCTGCCAGAAGCAAGATATTAGGGGTGTAACGACGTTACAAATTACAGAAAAAAATAATCATTGTTAGCAAAAAGTACTTAGAAGAGCAAATTTCCATTTTTTTGGGAGGTGTTTAGTTACCCTTTAAATACGACAAGAGCTGACTTAATTTGTATATAACCTTATTTGTGGTGTGGGGGGAAAATGTTTCAACTGAAAGAGCTAATGCATTAAATAATGATAGATTACAGCATTAAATAATTGTCCAAAGTATCAAAAAGGCTAATTTATTTGCATTAGTTTGATAGGTCAGCTGTTTCAAGCATGCAGATTGGAGATCTACTCTTAGATTGTATTGCAGATTTAAAAAAAAAAATAAATAGTGGCAATTTGTCATTGCCATCTCTTCTTCCACAACTACTTTCAGATCCGAGTACAGAGTCATTTTGATTAATCTCAACTTTCCTCTGGACTGAGATAAACTGCATCCTTATGTTCCTTTTTTCAAAATATTGCATATCACATGGTAGTATAATTGGGAATTTATCTTAAATTATAAGGAGAAGTAGAAAAGGTATTTATAACAATGCAAAGGGGGGAAACTCACTGCCGTGGTTTTTTGACTATAAATGCAATCAGTATTCAAAACGTTCTGAATTTAGCATTGATTTAAGTTAACGTAATGGTCTGTTTTTCAGCATTCATGTACTAAGTAGATGATGGGTAGAGCAAATCTAAAGCAGACTTAAAATATGTACTTCTTAAAGTGGCAGTAATAAATACAAATTCTGTATTGTACTGTACATTTATAGCTCCTACATCTGTTTGTCCAGCACATGAACATAAAATATTTTTGGCACAAACAGTCCTATTTCATACTATAGTCCATATTACAGAGTCATGCATACCATCTGACTGACCACTTAAGCACTAAAATAACTGTACCCTAACTGCCCATCTGCTATCTGCAGCACTTACAACCCTTCTGCTACATAAATGGTATACATTTTCAAAAGCCCCTAAAACTCATTTAGCAGAAAAATATATAACACTAATAACAAGCAACTACATTACATTTATATTAGGTTGCATTTTCAAAATATACACTTAGGGGCAGATTTACTAAGGGTCGATTTTGAGGGTTAAAAAAACCTTAAATGGGAAAAGTTAGTGAATAAATATTCTCCAAATTTGATTTTTACCGCTATTTGATTGGTCGTATGATCGAACAGTAAAAATGTGATCGATCAAATAGTTCGAATCAATCGATTCGAACTATTTTAACCATTCGATCAAATTTTTTTATTCAATCAAACTTTTTGAATCCCAATTCGGTAGCATTGATCTGGCGAACTAAGCAGTCAAATACAAATTGAAAGGGGAAGTACTTCGACAGTCGAATATTCAAATAGATTTTTATTCAAATCATTCGATTTGATCGAATTTTCAAAATTCACTGGTTGAATTAGTTTTCAAAAGTATTCGAAAATTCAAATTAGAAACTTTTTGAAAATTCGATCGAACTTCGAATCCTTCAGGTGAATTTGATAAATCTGCCCCTTACTCTTGCCAACACAAACCCTGGGAAATCCCATTATTTTCTATAGGACAATGAAAAACTTTGTTGCTTAAAGGAACAGTTCAGTATAAAAATAAAAAAGTTGTAATATTGATGTGTAGGCACCCATCTCAGGAAATTTTGTGTGATCCTGTTCTTTCAGAAGGAGCTAGCACTTTATGATGGGATTTCTTTCAGATAGGCTATTGTTTTTCCAACTAAATGTAACTGAAGGAGTTACAGGGGAACTTGGATTTTTGTTATGGAGTGCTATTTTCATATATACCATGGAGCTGTTATCTTGTGTCAGGGAGCTGTTATCTTGTTACATTCCCATTGCTCTGTTAATGGGCTGCTGGGGGGAAGGGAGCAAGTGATATCACTCCAACTTGCCATTTAGCAGTAAAGAGTGACTGAGTTTATCAGAGCAAGCACAAGTCACATGACTGAGGGCACCTGGAAAAATAACACAATGTCTAGCCATCACTCAAGACTATTTGCTCTGCAGAAGTCTGCTGAAGCACCACTATTAACTAATGCATCTTGAAAAAAATATTTTCCCCTGGCAGTATCCATTTAACAAAAGCATTCTACAGATGAAGCTAATTGGAAGCAACCACACCCTTTTCCCTTTTCCTATTAAGCGTGAACATCTGTTTTTAGTGCACATTAAATTATAACTCTCCCCCTAGCAATTGTATTTACCTTATTACTATAAGTAAGCATTTCCATAAATGCAAGTTAGTGTGGCAAGGTAAACAAGTGCAGGCAAGTTCAAGCAGACTGGTCTGAGCACCTGCTATTGTGTGTGTTTAATTTCTCAAAGACTTGCATAGGCAGATAGACTTTTTTTTTTAAAAAAAAGGCCTTGGCACCCTGCCAGTGTATTTTTCTTTACTAAACACAGTCTGTGCCAGCGGGAATGATAAACTTGGCTGTATTTGCAGTGGACTGTTTTCCAAGCTGAATTTCACTCATCCCTGCTAGCGACCTGTATAAATAATGATCTGCATTACAAATAGAACATCAACAGTGTTATGGAATCCACAGTAGTGTTGGCTTGTGCAGTATGTAGCAGATACTGTACTGAATAACTACTATGTTCAAAGCATATCATCTCTTACTTTGTAACCATTTCTAAACCTTGTATACCTGTCAAATCCTTCTGACAATGGTAACAAATTAAAGGGGGTGTTCACCTTTGAGATAACTTTTAGTATGATGAGAGTGATATTCTGAGACAATTTACAATTGGATTTTTTTTTTTTATTTAAGGTTTTTGAGTAATTTAGCTTTTTATTCAGCAGTTCTTTAATTTGAATTTTAAGCAATCTGGTAGCTAGGGTTCAAAATACCCTAGAAACCATGCATCGATTTGAATAAGAGACTGGATTATAAATATGGTTTGGCCTGATTAGAAAGATGAGTAATAAAAAGTAGCAATAACATACATTTGTAGCCTTACAGAGCATTTGCTTTTTAGATGGGGTCAGAGATGCCCATTTGAAAGCTGCAAAGAGTCAGAAGAAAAAGGCTATACACAATAAAACTATAAAAAATAAATAATGAAAACCAATAGAAAAGTTGAGGGTTACCTTAAAAGTGAACCTCCCCTTTAAATAAGAAAAATGTAGTTACGTGAATTATATTAAATAAACAGAAACAGAATAATCTAGAATATACTAGGATAAGGCATTGAACCTTGAATATGAGAGGTAGAGTAGGATGAGGGTGCACGAAGTGTAATTAAATACAGTATGTTACACACTGTAAATAAAGACTACTAGTAATATAGTGAAAGAAGGTTATTTTGCAAATAATATTTGGCTTTCCTTTGATGATGTGCCTATATCAAAGCAGGGGTTGGTGGTCTGTACACAACAAAGAAAATTACTCTGTGTCCAGTTCATTCTAGTTGCTTTATGCGGCAGCTCAGTAAAGTAGTTGAGTATCAAGTGTACACTTGACATGTTGCCACAACATTACTGTTTTGTAGTTAATCTGCTGGAGTTCCTTTTCCTTTCAATTTTTGTTTAGTGCTTATATCAACTATTAAACAAGGGGATATTGTGTGAACAAATATGATCCATTTTTTCTTCAATGTTGAAGTGGTGTTCAAGAATGATCTCTCACCCCTGAATGCTGGGACAATGGAAACATCCCTTCTATAACGTTGGGCATTATTTATCAATGTTCATATTTTTTTCCCACTAATCAATTTTTTTGTGCTAAAATTCATGAATGTGAATATTTATTAAAAAAAAATTTTTTTTATATGTACTGTTTTTAAGAAGAAAAAACATGAGAAACCCTAATGTAAAACTTTGGCATTAAAATCTAAGATCATTTAGACGTTAATGTGTGTTGTGATGTAAACTTTTCAATTCAATTTTCTTGTAAACTCATTAAAAATATATATATATATTGATTTTTATTTTGGCAATCAGTGCAGAAGTGAAAGAGAAATAATACCAATATCTGAAAGGACCTCTGAAAACGTATGGATACCCAGACTGGGCCTTTCTCAAAACAAAATCTAAGCCAAGCAAAAAGGCCAAACCAAGAAATAGAGGGGAGAAGCATGGCAGGCAAAGTAACTTAATCACCCCATATATAGCTCAACATCTGAAAAACTTAAGAGAACATCACATTCCTGTGTATTTCAAACCCAGCTACACCCTAAGACAGAAGTTGGTGCACCCTAAAGACCCAACACCAATGCACATAAAAAGCAATGTTGTCTATGCTGTCCGGTGTAGTGAAGAGTGATTTGATCTATACATTGGAGACAAAACAACTCTTTGTAGGCGAATGGTCCTACACAAGGGCTAACTCCTTTGGACTAGACTCAACAGTCCAGCTATCTCTCAAGGCAAAGGACAACAATGTGCACATTTTGGATAGAGAGGACAGATTGTTTGAAAGAGGTGTGAAAGAGGCCATTTATACCAAATTGGAAAAAGCATCCCTGACCAAAGAAGGCAGTCTGCAACATCACTTGCAATGTACATGCTGGTTTGACATCCTTACCCTAATGACTGCACAACAATTCACACTTCCACTCATGTATCTTGACAGATTAACACCTACCTCAATGCAAATCATGATAACCTTGTGACTGGATCACAATTTCTCACATTTTTTCAGCCAACACCTTACTGATGTTCAATGAAACCATTGTGCGAATTCCCTACCACTTCAGTTGAACTAAAGAAGCCACTCGGAAATAGAAAAAAAGGGGTTATTTAACCAAATCTGAATTTATATCAAAATATTAATAAAAATAGCTTAACCAAACTCCCATGCCCAATTTTAGCGTATTCATTATATATGAAAAAAACTCAGTTTAATCAGAGAGTGGAAAAGCTCTATAAAATAGAGTAAACCCCCGAAAGCCCAAAAAACCCCAAAAAGGTTGGATTTTGGGGCTAAACCCAGTGGAGATGACAATAATTCATTATCATCAATTGGGATACATGCCTCCCTCATTGACTTATACAGAACCTTGTCAGGTCTGAGATGGTGCATTGGTGGATTCAGACTTTTTGCAGCATCGGGAGATTTTATACAAAAAGAGCTAGATCAGAAAAGTTCAAGCTTTGTAAATAACTGCCTTCATATCCAGTTGCCTTTGACTTAATTCTATTAGATACTGTATTTATCTAGAGAAAAAAAACACTCTAAAATTACACAGATCCAAAATATTATAAATAGGCCCCATACTATCCAATGCAGAGTATTTTATCAACCTTATAGTCATAGGAGATTATCCCTTTTGTAAGACTTAAAATCTAGAACATAAAACAATGCTTTTTCTCAGTGCCCTAAGAATAACAGCACTGTAAAAAAAAACTTTTCACACTTTGACATAAGTCCTTTTGTTTGAACCCTTTTCAATTTCAACAAACCTTCACCGCATTCCTAAATGTGCTGAACATGTGTTTTCTAAACTGGAAGCATGTGCAAGTGCTGTTGCAATGAGAGATAGTTCAGCAAGTGTCCCATAGGAGGGCCCATTCTCCAAAGCCTGTTAGTACAGGAAAGGGGTGAGGAAGAGGTGGTGTTGCAAGCATTAGATTACAGAGGGTGCGATATAAGTGATATTTAATATGCATACTTTGGGGCTCCTGTTGAGTGCCCTACTTGGTAACCTGAAGCAGGATGCTTGTTTAGTGGATAAAAATGTAACTTTAGAAATTGGCAGGAACTTTACATCCTTGGCCACCTGTATGCACAGCCAGAAGTGGTGTGGAAAGCTTCAAGTAAGCACACTTTTCAAAGTTTGCTTGGTTCAAATTCCTTACAACTGGAAGGTTCAAAAGACCCATTTATAAACTCTCACAGTTCAAAGTCACACTTTTTTGAGTTATGAATACTTTTTTTAATATGTTTATCATAACGTTTGAACTTGAATTTGATAATAAAGCATTTTTTCTTGCATTTCATTACCAGAGATTGGCTTGCAAATACTGAAAGCTTACTGGCATATTTCCTACATTGCTGCATGAAGATGAGGTTACAATTTTTTATTTTACTAATGATTCTGTGAGTAACAATTCTACTCAAAATTAAGAAAAAATAATGTATGCATTGTAGTAGTGAAAGCTATAGAACAATTGCGTTAAACCAAAATGTTCTTTTTTTTCTGAAAAAGAGGGACCTCCTAGAGAAAAAAAACATTTTACAACTTCATTAGAAAGTTGTATAAACAAAGGGGGGACATTTTTACAGTGAAATGCACATTTTTAGGGCAGCAGTTTTATATATGTATTTGACAGTATATATTTCAGTGTTTTTTTATATTTAATATGTTTCTTGAGCCTTATGCCTAAGGGATTAGCTAAATTCTGTAAGAGGCATGAAATGTACCAGACATGAATTTTAAATGGTTTTATTACTGAACTCCTTCATTCTAATATATATAACTTGCAAAAGAATTCCAGTTTGTGCCTCCATCTCGGCATTCAGATAATCTGCTCCCTAAACTAACACGTGCTCCTGGGCATACTTTGGAACAAGTTAAAGAACCTATTTTTGTTTTCTAACATCAATATTGCAAAGCTGGCTCTTGGTGGTTCTTAAATGAGCCCCTAAATTCTTTTCAAAGCAACTTTTTTCTTTAATAACAGCTTTAAATGGTTTGTTCACCTTTGTAACAAATTGACAAATCTAACAGTTCACATTAGTAGAACAAATTTTAATTATTTGATAGTAATGGAGCCTATGAGAGATGGCACTTTATGGGGGGGTCAATGTATTATTTTGTGTTTTTACCTCATAAAAAAATCATTATTCAGCAGCTGATATGACTTCTGGGACTATTTGTATGCGCTCGAGGCTTTCCAAATTAGTTTAATTCTTGTGCATAAACTTAAATATTTTTCTGGTTTAAATCCCTATATTCTGGTATTTAGAGCTCTATATCTTGTTCTAGATGTGGACTACTCTAAAGCTGGCCATAGACGCAACGATCCGATCGTACGTATCCTCGATTCGTACGATTTTCGGATCGTGTGTGGAGTGTTCCGACATTTGTCGTGCCATGCCGATCGGTCGTTTGGTCGATCGGCCAGGTTAGAAAATTTCTGTCGGCTGGCGATAATATCTTTGCGTCTATTGCAGATCGTACGATTTTCAGTGGGAGACCGTCACTAGGTTTTTAATCGTACAACTTTCGTACGATCCTTGTCAGGGGCAGAACGTCAGCTGTCTGTGCTTTTTACTACTTTAGTTGATCTGAAGGTTAGTGACAGGTCGGGAGATGCAAAGATCCGATCGTTGGAATCATCTTACGATCGGATCTTTGCGTCTATGGCCAGCTTTACACTCAGGTTCTCCTGAAAAAAAGTTATTATTTTCCTATGTAAACTGCAATCCCCCCTCCCCAAATGCCTCTAAAAGGAGAGAGCAAAAAATATTCAAAAAACAGCTGAATGCACTTAAAGGGTTAAAACTATCTGCCCTTGTCAAGCTGCTCTGCCTGTCACTTAGGGTTTCCACCTCATCCCTTAATAACCATGGAATCCAGAGCCTGCATGGCTAATTAGCAATTCATTTAGATGCATGATGCATGGCTGCACATAAATCAGTTCAGTCTGCAGCATAAATCTAAATGAATTGCTAATTAGTCATGCATGTTGTAAATGTCCAGTTGAAATCTCGCACACCCTCGTAAAAATAATCAAGTAATATCTGGTGCACAGTGGTAACGGTCTGGCAACCCCAAGGTCAGTCTGAAATGTAAAGAATCCAGAGGCACACAGATCTGCAGCAAGCAAGGCGTAGCTTGCACGTTTATTTGCGAAAGTGCAGTACAATTTTGCAAATAAACGTGCAAGGTACACCTTGCTTGCTGCAGCTCTGTGTGCCTCTGGATTCTTTACAATTCATGCATGCTGTTAATTCCATATAAATTCAGTTTTAAATAGGCATGCCCTGAATCCACTATTTTGGATTCAGCCAAACCCCTGAATCAGCTGTGAAAGATTCGGCAGAATACCGAACAGAATCCGAACCCTAATTTGCATATGCATACATACACTTGTTTTGTGATGAAAAGTCACATGATTTTAAGGATTCGGATTCTGTTCGGCCAGGCACAAGGATTCGTCCGAATCCGAATCCTGCTGAAAATGGCCGAATCCTGGCCGAATACCGAACCGAATCCTGGATTCGGGTTATCCCTGGTTTTAAAAGGGTGAGGTGCAGCCCTGCTGTCAATGCTTGATGTTACTTACATTTATAAGCAAGTCAGTGTTACTTTGCCTTGTGTTTGGGATCATTGTCTTGCTGAATGATAAACTCGTGCTTCATTTTTTTTGGTAAAATATTGAAACAGGTTCTTGCAGGTTTCATGTGTGTTCTTCTTTCCATTCTTCTTTCTTTTTTAACAAGATTTCTAGATACATCTGATACAACTCAGCCCTGCAGCATGGTGCTGCCACCATTTAACATTACTGAAGGCATCCAAACATTTGACTGTCAAAATAGAATGAGCTGAATCCATATTGCAAAAATGATATTGGGAAATTGATTTGGGGAGTGAGGGAGTTTTCCAAGCTCAGTGGATTTGGGGAGTGAGGGCATTTTCTAAGCTCGATGGTTCTTCATGACACTGAATTTAGTTTTTTCCTAATTATCTGTTTCAGTTAAAGAACAATGGCAACTGCTATGGCAGCCAAAATAAAATATTGCAAAACACAATTTGTATAAACTCATGAACACAATTAAAATGCTGTAGGGTTATAGATTCTGATCAGCTTCAGAGATGATGCCAATGTAGCCATATATGCACAAAAGCCATCAGGCTGAAGGTAATTGTGTATTCTGTTATAATAGAGCTAAAACGCCTGCTGAGATTTTAATATCTGACAGCATCGCTCGTTTGGTCCCATGTATCCAACCTTATTCTGATGTTTGACCTTGGCTATGGTAATATTCCTTATTGCTTTTATATTCAAGAAGACTATTTTCCTATAAGAGTCCCCTGTTTTCTGACCACCTTGTTAATTTAAATTATGTTCTGAATGTAGTACTTAATTTGGACAAACAGCAGGAATATTAATTTTCCTATATAAATTGCATTGTATTTAATGTTTCTGTTTATTGGGCTAGTGCATTTTTTTAAATGTTATTACTTTTCCCTTTTATAATGTTGCTTTACACATTCCTGCAGCTTAAAATGTTTTATACATTTTAATCAACTTTCAACTTTTAAAGAAATTCAACAATTTTACTTTGAAAAAATTGCTTAAATGTGTCCTAGGACAACTCCCATTGACTTCTTCATTAACTGGGCAGCTTCTAGAGGCAACATTTTTTACATTCATGTTATTGAGCTTCATAAATCAAACATTTGAGTTGTGTGTATAATAGGAATAATGTGCCCACTATTGTAAAATATAAGGATATTGTAAGTCACCATGGAGTTCCATGACCATGTAGAATACATTCTTTATTATAATACAGACTTTCAGTGAGTCATGTGACACAAAATACATCACCAAGCTATAACTGATGATGTTACCAAGCACCATTTATAAGGATATCATTTACAGGGTATTTACTGCTCGAGTGTATTATAATGAAATAATAAATGTTTAAGACTTAGAAATATAAAAAAACATAAAAGGGAATTTAAAAAAAAGTAATGGTGTACATTCTATCTATCAATCTATCTATCATTGATCTATCGCTCTATCTTACACTGACTACTGTATATTATGTTGTACAAAATTCAAGCTTTTATATGTTATAAACAAATATTTTTTCGCATTATCTAATTTATCATTTGCACATTCATTCTGCCTATTGCACATGCCACATTTTTTAACAAAACCTGCATTTTTCAGCTGCAGTTTATTAATAGCTGAAATTTAATATGCCTATTTATCAAAATCCTGCCTCCATTAATACAGAAAACCTGGTTATTTCATGAGCCTTACTAGTTTTCCAGGAGAAAACCTGCCAACAAATGTCATTTGCATGCCAACGTAACAATTTGACAAATTAGTGTATATTTTTTTGGTATTGTTCCTGCTCTCATTAGTCACCACGCTGACAGAATATTAAAATACTATTCATGTCTCTGGGAAATGGCACTTAAAAATGTAAAATAAGGTGGAAATTGAATTAAGTTCTTTTTGCTTCCTATCCTCTATTGATTTTACAAGTCGTGCTGCTCTTTCATGCACATGCACAGAGCAATCCAAAATTACATTGTAGAAATGACACAGAAAATAAGGGTGCTTTGCTGTTCTGAATCAAATCTAGATTGGCCAGACTGCATTCACTGCATGGTGTGCTGTGCACATAAATATTCTCCCTTCTCTCTGAAGTTTTTCTCTTCTACAACTCTTATAGCAGTTCTGGGGTCAGAGGAACAAAGGTGATGTCCCTTGATTGCAGCAAACACCACCATGTGTTGTATGTTTGATGAATTAAATGGATGCTGCCAACTTAATTACACTGTAACCCTTCAATAAAGGAAGGGCAGAGCTGATTAACTACTGAATAATTGGGGGCTGATTGATGGCTTTCTCCCTCTCAGCTAAGGGCTGTATATATAATTATTTTGCCTTTGGGCGTAATTTTGCCACTGTTAGCTTCCACTTTTGTCATCAGCTGTAATTTATGAATACAGCCTGCAGCTTTGGAAAAGAAAAGGCTGGAAAAGAAGTCGCCTGGATCCCCTGATACATCACCTGCAAATGTCCAGCAGGCGAATCCCACAGATAGACCTTTTTTGAAAGCATTGAACATCTTCAATACTTCACATTTTGACTTGAAATTTGTCAGCAAATATAATCGTTTATTTTTCCCCCTTGACATGTTAAACAGGAAAGTAATTGAAACTAGTAGTTCATATTAATGTGTAACTAACAGACTTCAGTTGTTGCATTGTTATGCTTATGCTTGCCTGATGGAAAGTTAATGGGAATAAAATGCAAAATGAATAAGATATTTAACAGTTGTATTTCTCTAATAATTATATTTTATTATCATGGGTAATTATTTACCCACCAAAAAAAGACAAAAGAGAAATTAAGGTATTTTAGCTGAATCCCATAAAAACCTCAACATGTAATGTACATTTTCCTCCACTTACTGTACCTTTAGCAAGGCAATTGTTTTTATTCCATCTTAGGCCAAGAGAATCATGGGAAGAGGTAACAAACCAAAGACATAAATTGCAGTAATGAACCACAATATTGGATATTGTGAGAATCAAATAATGGGATTGAAATGATGATGTGAATCATAAAGGTCATGATACAAGTCTAATTAGTAATGAATTCAAATTATATGGCCTTTCAGGTAACCTCTAAGCTTCTCAACTATTGCTCAGAACACAGTGAGCATGTGCAGTGTCACTGGCACTTAAAAGATGGCCTAAACTGATCCAAGATGGTGAGCTTCTGTAGACAAATTTAAAGGCCTGTATTGTTACTGTTAGGGATACTGAACCTCAGTGTTACAGTAGGTTCATTGCATACAATACAGCATTTTAGTCATATTCATTTTTGGAGTTTAAGTACAGTCGTGTAACATTGTAGATGTAGAGACATATTCTAAGGTCAAGCAATGTTGCACCTTGTATTACATGTTTAAAATTAAAATATTCAAAGAATACTGGCAGTGGTCTACTGAACAATGAAAACAATAATTTGGTCCATGATCCATATTTTTCCCTGTTTTGAGTACAAGTATCACACAGTAAAATATGCCCATTAGTGCAAATGTTTGTTTCCCCCTAAAAAATGTTTCTGGCAGCTCTTTTGGTGGAATTAATGTATGTGGCATGGTTAAACTGGCATAGCTTCTTGGAGACCAAAATAGATCTTAATCCTGAATTTTCAATAACTTGTGATTAATTATTTCTGACCAAAGTTGAAAAACTATAATCCCTCATATAAGGTATATGGATTATTTGTCCCTGGAGGGTTAAAGTAGCATAATAGACACAATACAAACCATTTTCTAACTCAGATCTAAACCCAGCAGAACAGAAGAGCTCTATGTGGAGGCTGAGCTTGAGTCTACTAACTACCACCAACAAAATATTAGCAATCATGGCTAAATGATATATGGTACAGTCATTAGATTTCACTATCAATACATTGGAAACAATAAGTGAACAGAGTTTGGAAAAACATTTAGCCAGTGTCACACAGGTATCTAATGCACAGTTAATTGCATTGTGTCTTAAGATTTATTTAAGTATCTAAAGGTTTAGGTTTATGTAGCTGTCATAACAGATCCTATGATTCCTGATCCCAGACCAGTTCAAAAGACTTTACTACTTAGCAGATATGAAAGACATGTGAGTTATAGCCATGCATAGCTGTAAACCTGCCGATCTGTTACCAAGCCATAAATCTATATATTGCAACCTACTTTCCAACCTTTTAACAGGTAAATGCAAATTATATAAAGATATCCCTTATCCAGAAACCTATTATCCAGAAAGTTCCAAATTATGCCACTCCCATTCAGGCAATTGTAAAGAGGTGGTTCACTTTTGGAGTTTAGTAGTTTAGCAGTAGTTTATTTAAATTTTATTATGTTATAGAATGTCTAATTCTAAGCATCTTTCCAACTGGTCTTCATTATTTATTTTCTATATTTTCTCAATTATTTGCCTTTTTTTTACTCTTTCAAGCTTAAATGAGAGTCACTGACCCCATCTAAAAAATAAATGGTCTATAAGGCTACACTTAGCATCAATGCAGAAAGTAGAAAAGTTTTTTGAAGACCCACATAGGTACATAACCTAAAAGGGTAGATCTAATTAGAGACTTACAGGAAATGAGTGTGCACTCCAAAAGAGGTAAAAAGATATTGACCCCTATGTAAGAGTACAATATTAAAAAGATACATCCTGAAACCTTTCTGACATATTACGTGTCTTGGCTGCTAATGGGGCCAAACCTTATACCAAAACAACTGTGACCACGTGTATAACAAAAAGACACTTGACACAATTCTGTAGGAAATAAAGGCCACAGCTTTATTAATTATTAACACTACAGTATAACCAAACCTTAGACTTTATGCCAGCTGCTGAATAAATTAGCAGGCACAAAATGAAAACATAAAATACTGGAGTCTCCTGCCACAACAGGAGGCAAGCCATAGACTACTCCATCCTAAAGCTGTGACACAAGAGAATGGTAAAAATATATCAATAACCAATTAAATAAGTACATTTCAATAAACATATGGAAATATAGAAAGCTGCCTTCAAACACAAGGTGCATGGGAGGGAAGCTGTCTTCTCTAGGATCTTCTGTGCCTAAGGGATTTCATGGGTATAGCAAAGGCCAAGCCAGTGGGGTATAAAAAAAACCCCAAGGTATGGCCCCAGCAACCATGGTGAGCTTTCTTAGAAGTGAAGAAACCAACTATGCCATACACAAACAAGAAATGATGATCTGTTATCAATTGTTTTTGAGACCACCTGTTAATATGGATTTTTGATTGGTGTTTCTTTCTATCTTGTGCGTTATTTATTTGCCATGAACTTGGTGGGTAATATGTGCCAACCAGCTGTTCAAGGTTGGCAGAAAGGTCAGGCAAGTGCATGTACGTATGTACAGTATTCTATGGCCCTAAAGAAGCCACAGTATATGCTGCTCTCCTCTTTAAGATATGCAATATGACTTAGAATGCAAGCTGGTATTTAAAGCAAACCCAGAGTAAGTTAAGCCAGCTGTCATTTGGACAGGAAGCAAGGTAGGCTAAATATGTAAATGATACCTAATACTTATTATTATTATTACTTACTACTAATTATGTCACCATTCTGTTAGATAGTTTATTAAATTCCAAAGTTATATGGCAAACTATAAATGGGCATATGATTTGTTTAGTATACATGAATGGTTGAAGTCCCATCTTGTGGATCACCTGCCTTCAAAACACCAATATATCAATGCTGTTTATTAATAAAGAACTAAAATCTGAACACATTAAGAGAGATACAGACACAGTCAGTGGTTTCACAGAGATTTCCATTTTATTTATAATAAGGCACAGCTAGCAGATGAAAAACATCTCTCCCATCTCATGTCACAAGGCTGTTTCAACCTTTAATACACGCTGTAAGCTGAAATATTATATTACCATGTGCCAGCTGAGAAGCTGTTAAAACACAGGATAAATACCAGTCATCCTAATGCAGATAAAAAGAGTATGTTTTGCAGAGACAAAGCTCTTCAAGAAATCTGTTTATGTACTCTGTAGTAACGGAAACACTATCCTGTCATTTAGATTTCTGCTGCTATTTATTTAATGTCTGTGTAGATAAATGGTTATTTATCATTTCTACAGTTTCAGGACTTACTGTTTCCTCCTAAACATTTTTTTGCAGTTTTGTTTGATTTGGATCTCCTGTGGTACATTGACTTGCTGGCAAAAAAAAGATTGTGCGAGACCTTGAAACCCAGTAAGTCAATAAAGAAGCATACAAAGGTTCCTAAAACCATTTATTTATTCAGAGTGCAAAATGAATTTGTATATTTGAGGATGAGCTTTTTATTTTTTTTTCCTTAAGCACCACAGAGGTGAGGTTTCTAAATTACAAGCCAAAGCATACAAATTCCCTCTCTTACACTCCCTTTCTTGTTTTGTCCTCCCAGAGAGCTCTCTTCTCTCAGAATCAGAGGAAGGTTTGAAGAACCTTTCAGTCAAAGCTCAGTAGAGTGCCAGTGGGCAATGGCCGAGAAAAAAAGATTGATGTTTGCCCTCGCTCCTTATCTGAATTTGATTTATAAGTCAGCGCGAGTATGCAAAAGAAATAAAGGCAAAGACCTTGTTGCCTCCCTGTGGAGACTATGGACCATTTGGATTGAAGGCATGAAAGGAAGAAATTAATAGTAAGCTGTTCATCTGTCACGACTGCCAGCCTGACGGTTTTGCAGTGAACAAGAGGAGAAGATGACATGCCCTCTAGTCAAGGGCACCTCTGCCCGCTGTTCTCATATTATAAACACAATGCTTTTGCTTTCAAAGGTATTGAAATTTAAATTATACAATATTTGTCTCGATTAATATTTACGCTGTATTTTCCCTTTGAAAAATTAATATGTAAGTTACAGTTGGATGTTTTCCATTATTTTTAAAATAAACTATCCCGAATAAATATACCACATGCTGGTTTAAGATTGTATGTTTTAGCAGTCCTGTGTCACAAATTGTGGACAATTAAGCAAAATGGTAAAAAAAGGAATAAGCTGTGCAATAAATCATTTTCGAGCGGGGGGGGGGATGTATGGGATGATTTATCAGTGAGCTGTTTAACATATGTTCAGGTAATGTATGTTTGCACTTAGCATCATGTTAAGGGCTGTTGTTTAGCCTGTATGAGCTACATTTAATGGAGACTTGCATCCATGACTGCACTCAGTCTTAGTTGATTAATTTTGGTAACATCCGTGAGGATGGAGGGGCTTAGATAAAAGCTTCTTAAACATTTTAATATAGATGATCATTTAGTTTTATTTAAAGATTTCAAATTCTACAGCTACTGTATATCCCATCTGTAGAGTCACAAAAGAAATCATTGTGACTTACTGTGACTTACTGTATATCTACAATTGATAGAGATATTGGTATATAGTTTATACAGTATATGTACATATGCCAATAGTAGATATTATATAGATATTTATGTATATAGTTTATACATGTGAGTGAGTGCATGAAGGGGTCAGTGTGAGTGTGTATATATGTGCTCTGGGGTTCATTTTGACTGGTTGACCGTGATGGACTTTGGTTTTTTTTTTTAACCTTACCTGAATGTGTAAAAATGTGTATATAGACTATTAGAACAACTTGGCTTGCAATATAGACGTTTTTCATAATATGTGTATTGCAGGATAAAGTGGATGAACTGAATGTCCTGCCTGAAATGGTAGGTGTGGAATAGCGATGAAAGAATTTGGCCCGTTTCACTTTTACCACAAAATTTGCGGAGGTGAAAAATTTGCTAAGCACACTGTAGTCAATGGGTATCAATATAATTTTGATGCAAGTCAATATCAATGCCCATGACAAATTTTATACATGCTTTTTTTGTCCAAATTCAAGTCAATAGGCGACCAAAAAAAGTTGTGTGTCAAAATTTTTTGCAGCATTCCTCTTAGCACTCTAGCACTTGCAGAGAATCAGTAAATAACATAAAAAAATCAAAGTTAACAATAAGTCCAAGTGAGTGTAGAACTGGCAAGATCAGAGATAAATTTAAGAGCCTATTTATATATAGTTTTAGTGGTTTTCCAAACACACAAACCCTAATGCTACGAATGGAAAAGTACAACCTTGAGAATTTTTAGAGATTTATCATAACCCAAAGCTGCTAATAATCCAAATCCTAGAATACGCCATCTCAAACCTGTCAAGTTTTTTTACTTTGTTTTTATAAAAAAAAAACTGAAATTAATTAGAGTTTCAGTAAATCAACCCCTAAATGTCCTATGAATACATAAATATGGGAGTATAGAGGATATATTTTTCTGTTTGTATGAATTAAATGGTCATGCCCTCATATCATTAATCTTTTAGAATTTAAAAGTGTTTTGGGTGAATACAACATTCTATATGGCTATTTATTAAACCTCAGTTTTTTTCTGGTCAAATTTTTTAGGGGAAGAGGAGATTATAATACCCTAAAGCTACTAAAATCCATTTCTAAAAATACACCATCTCAAACCTGATGAGGTCATGTAAACCAGCAGCATACAAAGAAGGGGTTTCAGGCAGAAAAAGAAATTCCACAAGGGCTGACCAAAATCAAAGTTAAAAATATAGTATTTATTGTATGTATATATATATATATATATACATTTATAAATATATATATATATATATATAAAATATACAGTATTGTATATATATATATATATATATATATAATCACCAATGGAAGGGTCGAGGCACTCACGAAAAAATGGTGTCACAGCCGAAACGTCAGTTGTTTTTGTGCCTATAATAAATATTTTTTGTTTTCTATAAGTCCTGTGAGTGCCACCTGCTTTCTTGGATTATATATATATATATATATATATATATATATATATATATATATATATATATATATATATATATATATATATATATGTATGTATATATATATATATATATATATATATATATATGTATGTATGTATATATATATATATATGTATATATATATATACAATACTGTATTTATTGCAAATTCATGCCCTCCAAGGCACTTAATCATGGGCTAACTTTACCTCCAGGAATTTAGAGGAGACTTGACCAATAAAAAACAAGATCCAAAATATATTCAAATTCAAAGCAAAGAAAGGGGGATGTCTCTTAAAGGGACACAATCTCTTAATGTCTGAGATACAATATCAGAAATCATAAGAATCTCAGAAATTTATCAAATCCGTTCTGTATCCGTATCCGTTCCTCTGAGTTTCTGTGGGAAGAAAACCATTGTTAAAGACTATTTAACTCTCTAAGAACTTTTCCCAATACAACTTTACTTTCCTAGACGTTCCTGGTCATTTCTGGACTTGTGTGGGTTTTTCTTCTTGGGAATTCCAGGGATTGTTCCATTACAGAGATCTAAAAATAAAGAGACTTGTTTAATTTACAAGCGTGTACTTTTCTTCTGCTGCACAATACAGGATTCACTTCGAAAAATAATTTATATTCTTAACAAATACACAAATAAGATAAATATGAAACCATTCTAGATTGGCACTTCTTATATATACAGTAATATCCAGTAACCTACTGAGATCACAATTTAAAGAATTAAGAATTGAATTAAGGAGTAACTTTACAAGTGTAAGTGGAGAAGAATAAAGTAAAAAAAAAGTTGAACTGTCAGTTCACATCATGTTTATGGTGTATACTCACAGGTATATTGTGGAGAAGATGTCTAGGGTGGGATGATGTGGCTTCTAAAATGGTGTTGGCAGTACAATCCTTTGTTTTCTTTATAGAAAGGTTAGTACTGCCAACACCATCTTAGAAGCCCCATCATCCCATCCGCAATATACCTGTGGGGCAATTTTTATGCTTGAGGCATTTGTGTTCTAATTCAGAAGAATTTCTAATTGAGACCAGTTGTTGGAGAGGGATATAAAATGCAAGTTCTAATTGAGGCCTTTAAGAGAGCGTTAAATACCCCTAGAACAGATCTTCTTCACATGATTGAAAAACATAATTAAAATCTTCAGAAAAAACATTGCAATCCAATGCACCAATGTTTTTATGTATAGTCCGCAGTTTTGAACGTACAAGGAAGAGAAGCTTGATTATATTTAGGGCCAGGGTTGCAAATTTGAGGCTAGGAAGGGGTGCACACTTAAGAACAGGCTATCCCCAAGTATGATCATGAGCAAACCTGTGGCTAAACTCACATGGCTTTCCTATAAGGGATGTATAAATGAAGTGACAAACTGCATGTGATTTGCCCCTATGTACATGTGAGAGATAGCTTTATGAAACCCACTTCAGCAAAGCCCTATACAATTAGACAACACATCAATTGTAATACTAAATACAGTATGTTGTGTTCAAGGAAATTGAAATATAGAATTCTGGAACATCTATCAGATATCCATGATGTTACTAAGGAGACAAATGTATGTAGACATTTTCAGTTATGTACTATAGTAAATACTAATTACTTTAAGACCATGAAGATTCTCATTCATCCAGGTCATGGTACGTATATTTATCAAAAGAAACTCAAAGCAACTGGACTTGCTGAGATATTTTAATGAAGACGTTTAACTGCTCATCCTAGCAGCTTCTTCAGTTCAACTGACTGGTTTAGGGGAGTTCTCAGCATATAGACTCTTCCAACAATCCAACTACAACGGCACATTGTAACTTCTCAGAGTTGACATCTGAAATTCACAGTGGTGTTGATTCTGTGTCTTTACAGTGATAGGATTAACAATGTGTCGGCATAGTACAACAAGTACAGTTGCTTTGAGTTACTTTTGATAAATATAATTACTTTAAGGTACATGGCATTGAGAGAATAAGCTTGAACTATTTTGGTGGGTATATACTTGAAGCTTTAAGGAAAAGTGAAGTTTTCTGGATTTATACATTAGACACTAGATTACCCCACTGGATGAACTCATAATTTGAAGTTTCATATTACCATTAGTCTATCCTTGTCTTTTGAAGCCACTTTTTGGAAACTATATATGTGTGTGGGTAAGAGTTTGTATATGTGTATACATACACATGTATATACACACAAACATTCATTTGATGTCTATACACTATAAACATAATGTGAACGGAAAATTCAACTTTTTCATTGTATATTCGTCTCCACTTACACTTGTAAAGTTAATCCTTATTTCATTTCTTAATTCTTTAAATAGGGATCTCTGTTGGTTTATGGCTATTATATATAAGAAGTGTCAGTCTAGAATGGTCTTGATTGATCTTAATGTATTTGAACCTTTAGGGTTTGAGGCATCTGTTCAACTGACATCTTTACTCATCATCCTCTCTGTGAGTTATATGTAGGATGTATATAAACAATGTATTGCATTTACATTGATGTTTCTTGTATGTATATGCTGTGTATGATTTCTGAGATTGTATCTCTTTAAGAGACATTAAGAGATTGTACCCCTTTAAGAGACATTCCACTTTCTTTGCTTTGCATTTTAATATATTTTGTATCTTGTCCCATCATAACCCTTGGTTAAGTGACTTGGAAGGCACGAAACGCATGCTACAGTACAAATGGAAATATTGTTCCTTTATTTAATTAATCTACATTAAATACTATATTTTTTAACTTTCATTTCTGAGTGACCGATACCCCTTTATTGTATGCTGCTGGTTTATCTGCTCCCTTTGCTGAGGATATGGGGCTGGTGCACCTGGACCACCTGTTCTACATGGTGAGTGATCAACATACTTTGTGTCCTGTGCCCTTTTCTTCT
Source organism: Xenopus borealis (assembly GCA_024363595.1). NCBI lineage: Eukaryota > Metazoa > Chordata > Amphibia > Anura > Pipidae > Xenopus > Xenopus borealis. Next base: position 46,848,811 of record CM044445.1, read on the forward strand.
TTGGTGGATTAATGAGGTCATGTAGAAGTTAAAAAAAAATTGATGAAAGTGTTAAAATCGTGAAAGGGGGCTAGGTCAGATTTGGTTTCATAAAACAATAAAATTAAATTGAGTTTTAGTAAATGTACTCCCTAAAGTATATTGTTTATAAGTTTAAGAATCTATTAAACAAGAGGGTGGCAGGGTGCAAAGTACAGAAACAGGTGCATAACATTATATTTTTTTCATTTTGTTCCTTCTGGCATATGCATTTTGTGCTTACAAATGTTGTATTATTTAGGTATGTAGTTGTGGTTTTTATACAAATTACCTGTAGCTGTAGATAGGATTCATTGAGGTCTGGCATGGTGCCAAGAGATTGGCGAATTGCTAATGTGGTGCCGCTATTCAAAAAGGGATCCCATTCTCTGCCTCAAAACTATAGGCCAGTCAGTCTGACGTCGGTGGTAGGAAAGCTTTTCGAAGGATTACTAAAGGATAGTATACTGGACTTCATAGCAAATAACAATACTATGAGTCTTTGCCAGCATGGTTTTATGCGTAATAGATCTTGCCAGAATAACTTAATTTCATTTTATGAGAAGGTAAGCAGGGACCTAGATTCTGGGATGGCTGTGGATGTGATTTACTTAGACTTTGCCAAAACATTTGATACAGTGCCACACAGAAGGTTACTGGTTAAATTAAGGAATGTTGGCCTGGAACACAGGGGCAAATTCACTAAAGACCGAAGTGGCTAACGCTTGCGTAAATTTGCCAACGTTAGTGCAAATCGTAACTTCGCAAATTCGCAAGTCCATCGCTGGCGTAAATTTGCCACCGATGTAGATAGTCTAGCGCAACTTCGCACCCTAACACTGGCAAAGTTGCACTCTGGAGAAGGAGGTGAAAATTCACAAATTCACTAAGTTAGTCATTTTTCTGAACGCTAGCCCCTTCGCCAGAGTTCACTTCGCCAGGTTAGAGCAGGCGAAGTGCAATAGAGTAGATAGGAGATTTTGTAAAAAGAGTTGAAATTTTTTCTAAGTCCCAAAATAGTTGAAATTTTCTAAGTCCCAAAAAACGCTGGCGTTTTTTCCTTAGCGTAGAGTGATAGAAAAAAAAAATGAACAAAATTTTTTTTTTGGGTATCCTGCTCCCCCCTTAATTTCCTAACATAGGGCAAATATACTAGACATGGGGCACGTGTGTAGGGCAATAAAACAACTAGATTAGGCTTTATTAGGGTTCCCTGGGCTTGTGTAGTGTAATGTTTGAACTGTAACCTATTGCTCCATTCAAATTTACAATTTCCTGCCGTATGCAAATTAGCCTTCGCTAGCAAACTGCACTTTGCCTGGCAAATTTTCGCTAGCGCAATTTCGCTACCGTTCGCTTAGATAAACGTAACTACGCTTTTTAGTGAATTAGACGAGCGCTGGAGAAAATTCGCCAGGCGAAGTGCACGGAACGCTGCGCTAGCGCAGCTTCACTTCTAAGTGATTTTGCCCCATAGTATTTGTATCTGGATAGAGAACTGGCTAAAAGATAGACTACAAAGAGTGGTGGTAAATGGAACATTTTCTAATTGGACCAGTGTTGTTAGTGGTGTACCGCAGGGCTCTGTACTGGGTCCCTTGCTTTTCAACTTGTTTATTAATGTGATAATAATGGATGTGGGCATTGAAAGTATGGTTTCAATTTTTGCAGATTAAACTAAATTGTGCAGAACTATAGGTTCCATGCAGGATGCTGCCACTTTGTCTAAGTTGGGAAACTGGGCAACAAACTGGAAAATGAGGTTCAATGTTGATAAATGCAAGGTTATGAACTTTGGCAAAAATAATATAAATGCAAGTTATACACTACATGGCAGTGTGATGGGAGTTTCCTGAAGTGAGAAGGATCTTGGAGTTTCTATAGATAACAAGTTGTCTAATTCTGGGCAGTGTCATTCTGTAGCTACGAAAGCAAATAAAGTTCTGTCCTGCATAAAAAAGGGCATAAACTCAAGGGATGAAAACATAATTATGCCTCTTTATCGATCCCTAGTAAGACCTCATCTGGAATATGCAGTGCAGTTTTGGACTCCAGTCCTTAGGAGGGATATAAATGAGCTGGAGAGAGTGCAGAGACATGCAACTAAACTGGTTAGAGGAATGGAAGATTTAAATTATGAGGGTAGACTCATTGGGGTTGTTTTCTCTGGAAAAAAGGTGCTTGCGAGGGGACATGATTACACTTTACAAATACATTAGAGGACATAATAGACAAATATCAGGGGAGCTTTTTACTCATAAAGAGGATCACCGCACCAGAGGCCACCCCTTCAGACTAGAAGAAAAGGACTTTCATTTGAAGCATAATAGGTGGTTCTTGACAGTGAGGTTGTGGAATGCACTACTTGGTGATGTTGTGATGGCTCATTCTGTTGATGCTTTCAAAAAGGGGCTTGGAGGATTTTTTGGACAGGCATAATATCAAAGGCTATTTTGATACTAAACTCTACATTTAGTATAGCTATGGGCATATGGTTTGTGTGAAAGAGTGTAGGGGTGTGTTTGTGTGTGTGTGTATGCTGGGTTTAAATTCGGAGGGGTTGAACTTGATGGATTTTGTCTTTTTTCAACCCAATTTAACTATGTAACTATGTTGCTGTGCACATGATTTATACTGTGCATACACAGTACTTTCTATACTGCTTAAGGTGCAAGAGTTTATGTTACTATTGTGTAATAGCTGCATGTAATAGCTGCAAAACATAACAAATCAGCGACAAAATGTCTCTTCTACCTCTGCAGCAACCTGCACCTTTTCTCCCAAACCCTGGTGAACCTACCATATCTTTTACTACTTGGATCCATAAGTTTGATAATTACATTATTGCTGTTGACCAGGGGGAGATTTCTGCGACTAGAAAGTGTGCTATACATATTCACTGCCTGGGAGCAGAGGGACAGCATATATTCTATACACTACCATTAGCTGATGAGACTTTTGAAACTGCTCTTACTGCTATAAAGAACTTTTTCATGCCAAGAGTAAATGTGGTTGCTGAAAAATATAAATTCCGCCAACATGGACAACGTAATGGCGAATCCACAGAACAATTTGTGGCAGCTTTGAGAGAGCTGGTTGTTACCTGTGACTTTAGGAATCTAACAAATTAAATGCTAAGAGACCAAATAGTGGGAAAAAATCACCATGCATTATAAAGAGACTGCTAGAGCAGGATTTAAATCTTGCAAAGGCTATTACAGTTGCTATCCAAATTGAAACAGCAGTGGCAGAGGCTAAAACTCTCAGTCAGGGAACTGCTGTGAATGTACAGATTTTGAAACCAGTACTGTGGCCTAATAATGCACAGTCACAGGCAAAATACAGTGCTAAGGAAAGGGATTCAGTACAAAACCCTGCAGCAAATACAAATAAAATATACTGCTTTCATTGTGGTTCAACACAACACACTTCAAATTATGCTACATGTCCTGCAAAAGCTGTACAGCAAATGCAAAAAGGTAGGTAATTTTCTAAGATCTGCTAATGTTCATGAAGCCGCTACTACAAATGTTACAGTATGAAGTGTGGATAAAGCTGGAACATTTGTTCCAAACAAGTTTATATGCAATACTGCTTCTGCTGAAAAGGGACACTCCATTAACGTGATGCTTGATACAGGTTCAGCTGTTTCCATACTACCAAAGGATATTTTCTTGAACTACTTTGCAAAAGATACTCTTGTTGCACCTGCCCCGAGACTGGTCAATTACTTAAAGGGCACCTAAGGCTTAAAAAAGTTACGGGCTGACAGAGCCCGCATTCTGCCAGTGCAGGCAAGCTCACACTGGGAGCACTTGCACTAGCATGCACGCCTACTGAGCTCCCTCCCGGTGCGAGCTTGCCTTTGCTAGCGGGGGGCATTTAAAAAAAAAAGTACTGGTACCCCCAACCAGAATGCGGGCTCTATCCTTACTACAGCACCAGTGGCTGCCACACAGTCTGTGTCTAAAATTTCACCACAAAACAACACTTCACTGGGCTGTGCAAAAAACTTTGTGCACAAAGTTAAGTTGAGACCAGATGTACAAGCAGTATGCTAGAAATTGAAGTGATTGCCCTACTCTATAAGTACTGTCTCACAGGAACTAAAGCAACTGGTAGAGCAAGATGTGATTAAAAAATCAGAATCCTTGAATGGGTTTCATCAATTGTTGTAAGAATGAAGAAAACTGGAGGTATTCAATTGTCTGTTGATCTCTGTTGATGTGGATACTCATTCTTTGCCACACATACAGGAAATATTTTCAGAACTCTGAGGAGCATAATTCTTTTCTACTCTGAATCTTCAGAGTGCTTATAATGAAGTATTACTTCATGAGGAAAGCAGAAAAGTCACTGCATTTATGACCCATGATGGTTTGGTTTGGTTCAAGCATGTACCCAATGGACTGGGTTCAGCCCGAGTTGTTTTCAAAGATGTCTTTTATACTCCATGACAAACATGGTGTACAGTTCTACTTGGATGATATAATTGTCTACACTCCAACTATGGATCTTCATGACAAGTACCTAAACAATGTCCTGAAATGCAATGATTGTGCAGGACTAAAACTGAACCTTTCCAAATTCCACTTCAGACAAACTCAGTTGTCATTTCTGGTTCATATAATTTCACAAGATGGATTACTGCCTGACCCTGACATCGCTGTTACACAAGCACCTACTCCATCTGATTTCCAGACCTTACAAGCTTTCTTAGGTCTTACTTCATGATATTCTAAATTTATTCTCAACTATGCTTCAGTTGTGAAGCCACTTAGAGCACTACTACGTGCAAATTCAGGTCTGGTTTGATCAGAGACTGCTCAACATAGCTTTGAAATAGTGAGACAGTTAATTGTGATCAGTCCAGCACTAGCTTTATTTGATCCTGCACTACCCACTGTGGTTACTACAGATGCTTCAGACTATGGCGTTAGTGCAGTTCTCACACAGATCCATGCTGATCATTCAGAGAAAACGGTTGCATTTGCATCCACAACACTTACAGAGACAGAGCATAAGTATTCAACTTTTGAAAAAGAAGCTTTAGCATGTGTTTGGGCAACAGAAAAATGGAGAACCTATGCACTGATCACAGCTCTTTAACTACACTGCTTACAACAAAGGGACTATGAAGAACTGGAATGTGTATAGCTAGATGGTCAGCAAGACTACTGAATTTCAACTAAAAAATGCAATACAAACCAGGATTGAAAAATGTTACTGATTGTCACGCTTACCTTTACCTGCAGCTTCTGATACACTGGATGGACATAGAAGTTGTAGCACTGGCTGATTTACTACCATCTACAGTTACAACTGCTGATTTTAAGCAAGCTTGCCTCGCATGTCAAATCCAAGTAAAACTATGGGGTATCTTACAAAGCAAATGGTCAAATGAGAAGAAACTCAGTCCTGATCTTCAACCTTACTACAGGGTTAGACATGAACTGTCATTAGTAGATGACTATGTGTTCCATGGAGCTCTCTGCTTACTGGTACCAGTCAGAGACCTTTTGAGAAAAGCTCATACAACTTGAACATGAGAGTCATCAAGGAATAGTATGTACAAAACAAAGACTACGAGAACTATACTGGTGGCCGACAATGGATGCCAATGTGGTAACTGCCATTCATTCTTGTGTTACTTGTTAGAATCATGACAAAACAGCTATTACACATACACCACCACTTCAGTCAGTACCATTTCCTGATTCAGTATGGGAAAAACGTGGTATTGATATTGTGGGTCCTTTTGCAGATGCTCCTATAGACTGCAGGTTTGCTAGAACTTTGATAGACTATTACAGTAAATGGCCTGAAATTGTATTTTTTTCTCAGATAACATCAGCTACAGTAATAACATTTCTGTCTACAATCTTCAGCAGAGAAGGTAATCCAAAGGAATTAAAGGGATACTGTCATGGGAAAACATGTTTTTTTCAAAACGCATCAGTTAATAATCTTACTCCAGCAGACATCTGCACTTAAATCCATTTCTCAAAAGAGCAAACAGTTTTGTTTTATATTCAATTTTGAAATCTGACATGGAGGTAGACATTTTGTCTGCCTGCTAATAAAGCACTTTTATACTCTACTTATCCTTGGATCTCTGATACTGCAAGTCATTTAGGTGATGCCAGAAGGTGGAAGGGAGAACTGTAAGGTCTTCTTTACACCTGTTTGAACATTACTCTGCACCATGTTTAATCCTGTTAACAGCACAAAGCACAGCTTTTCATGCTTATGGGTGCAAGTGCCCTGTGCATGATCGTAATGGGTGCAAATGTGCCCTGTAGCATTAAAGCACTTATATCTGTACCCATGGTAAATTTTAATTCTGGCACTCCCTAAAATTATCTTGTCTCCTTTCATAATTTAAGGGCACATATTAACCATTTTAACCTGGCAGTTGTTTTGTATTATTATTATTATATTAACAGAATAAATAGTTTATCTTCTATGAATAGTTAAAATGTATAGCTTCACACATAAAAATGACTTCCACAGAACTGTGATTGTGATTGGAAGAGTGTCTGGGAAGGTAATGTTGTTGCAAATAAACTGAAATAGTGAAAGCTATACAAAATCTGAACTCTATGCCAGATGGGGCACATACATAGAGTATAATACCATTCAAAAAAAGAGTCAAAGGAGAACTCAAGGTTATCATGTCAAAAGAGAACAGCCTGTACATCATACAAATATAACCAGTGTCAATTAATAGAGGCTAGAGGAGTATGTAGAAAAGATTCTATGAATATCTCAAAACCAGATTAAGTACAATAGACAGTTCATGTCAAATATATGCCACCATTTCTACTACAATAATATGGAGTGTGTCAAGCATCAATCACTAGATCACACACACCGACATGTAAGATATATTGAGTTAGTTACTGCAAAGGGTGAAAAAAGAAAAAATTGTATCTTTAGCTTAGACAAGGTCTGTCAGGTCTCATCTTCCTGTTCTGTAATTCAAACTAGTCTCCTGCTGTACTCGCTAAACCTTTGCAATTAATTATTTGCAAGCAGTGAAGGCCTTTGCAGAGAAACAGCCAAAGGTCCCTTATAAATTTCCCTTAGGATTACAAAACATAAAATAATTTAGAAAGCTTCGTTTCAATGAGCCCCACAGCCACATAACTGAAAAAAATGATCTTTCCCCATCAAATCCAATTTACAGAAAATGAAAAGTTATAAACAGCCACCAGTCATTCACTCCTGATAGCGTTAGCAGTGCAGCATGCTGTAGTTATCTTTTATTTAGTCCCTGAATTATAAAAAAACACTCTGTAGAGTCAACAGTGAAGAGACCCTGCACAATAAGCATTTGGACTGTTAGATTTTTAAAAAAGCTTATAAAAAGGAATTATTAGTATAAAGAAATGGTTACTATATATATAGTATATATATTATATACATCTATAGTAGATTTATAAATATATAGTCATATGTAATATAAACAGCTTTTGCATTTCTTTTCGTCATAGTGAAAGCTATCCAACTACGTATACACACTCAAATGTTGCTATATAATATATATATATATATTATAATTTAAATATGTATAAATGGTGTAGTTGGCATAGACTGGTAATATGCAGTTGTTCTGATGTATGTTTGACTTTAATTACCTAAAGCTGATATCCCAGTTTTTACAAATGCCACAGCAGCAATCTCCAGTTTATGGCAGACTCAGTTCACAGTTATTACATAGGAAAATTGTATACTAGTTGAAACAGCAACCTAAGCAGTAGTACCAGACCACTTCACATCCACACTTTCTATGGACTGCTGCACAAAAACTAAAAGGAAGAATTGTGAAAACAATACTTTATACTGAAGCTATATTGAAACACACGAAGAAAAAAAATCTTGTTAAAATAGTGGGGTTGTCTATCAAAATGTGATGTCATATGAACTGAGAATAACACTTTTTTAGTATTGCTTTTTTTATAAATCAAAAGGTGTTTACAACTGGTCAAGTTCAACATTTGGGGTCTGTGTAGCTCTGTTTATGATTATAATTAGGCAAAGCTGTTGCAAATGAACTGAGATAAAAAAGGGCATGTGAATCAGAGCTCTATACCAGATGGGGCACATACATATCTTATACTGATATTATACTGATTCTCATTACCTTCACTATTTCAGTTAGTTTGCAACATCATTTGCTAGTTTTGTTTTCTTTAACACTCCACAAAAATTATAATATAAACATACAGTAGGTTCATCTGGACAGTAAGACCACATATGGGGTACAGCACTACAAAATATGTTGGTGCTATATAAATACATAATAATAATAATAATAATAATAATAATAATAAATAATAATAATAATAATAAAATACATAATGGGGTGATAAAAGCTGCCAACTTCAATCTTTCAGACCATTTATTCTGTATTTGATTGTTGATGGGATCCTCTCCCAATGAATTTCCATGGGTCCCCACGTGATTTGATTGTGATTCCATAAAAATGATAATATAAACATACAGTAGGTTCATGTGGACAGTAAGACATACATACATGGGGTGATAAAAGCTACCAACTTGGATCTTTCAGATAATTGATCCTGCATTTGATTGTTGATGTGATCCTCTCCAAATGAATTTCCATGGGTCCCCACGTGATTTTATTGTCATTCCATAAAAATGATAATATAAACATACAGTAGTTTCATCTGGACAGTAAGACATACATACATACATGGGGTGATAAAAGTACCAACTTGGATCTTTCAGACCATTGATTCTGCATTTGATTGTTGATGTGATCCTCTCCAAATTAATTTCCATGGGTTCCCATGTGATTTTATTGTCATTCCATAAAATGATAATATAAACATACAGTAGTTTCATCTGGACAGTAAAACCATACATGGGGTGATTTAGGCTGTCAACCTGGATCTTTCAGTCCATTGATCCTGCATTGGATTGTTGATGTGATCCTCTACCAGTTAATTTCCATCGGTCCCCACAGGATTTGATTGTTAGTAAGGGGGCCAAGTGATCAGATCAGTCCAGTTTGACTGACTATATGGGTAGATAAACTCAACCAAGAACTGGTTGTTTAGTGACCTTACTAACCAAGTGGATTTATCCATGCATGCTCACTTTTATTTGTCTTTAGAATTTATTTTTACAGATTTAGAATCAGCACAAGGATCATTTAGACCAAACCACTGCCAAGAAAATGTATCCTCATATCCCTTAAGATTACCATGAAAATGTTCTTGCCACACACCTATAAATATGCCGATTGGGCGTAGAAGAGTTTAGCCATCCTAAAGTCCCCAAAGTCCGTTTTTTTCAATGTTTTCAAGGCATGTCATATTACCTTTTTTGATTAATTAGTAGTCTTTATGGCTGTAGTCAAAAAGTCAGATGATTACTTTGTGTTTTTAAAAAACTAATTCAAAGGCTAAGCTTAGCTTTCTACATCTTGTGTGATCGTTTTGCTACTAAGCCATACAAATTCTGACATTGTCTTTTTTATTACACATGCCATATCTGTGCAAATACCAAAACCTTGTGACCTATAATTGAAAATAGATGAGCTAAACTTGGATATTTTGTGTCAACTGTGAATTTTAATAATGAATAAGACCAACCATGAAAGGCAGATTAAAAGCAAACATTTCAGAGAGGTGTTTCATTTCATCCCTCTATTTATGGCATGTGAAATCAGTAGAGGCACAGCCCGTCAAGACACTGGTACTTTTATCAAACTGCCTCCATTGTTTTGTTCTTTCACCTAATTCTTTTGATGGCAGCGAGTCTTCAGTTTTCCAGTGACTGATTTCTATTTGCATTCTATTGTCTGCTTTTTATAGTTTATCATATCTTCACTTTCATTTTTATGCAGATCCTCACATCACAACGCGAGGGCAGCCTCAGCCAAACAGCTGGCAGAATTAGCATGAAAATAGGGTGCCCTTTATCGTTTGTTTGTTCTTTAGAAATTAGGTGAGTATCTGGGTAAAATGTTCCAAACAAATAAAGATAAAACTTCACAGACATTAAATAGAGGGGCATTAAATTGTGTTGCTTTACATATAAAAGGGAAAGAATTAGAGAGAGTTCTGCCCTCTTGAACAAATTAAAAAGAAACACAATTATGCATTCCACCTGAAATCTAAATATAGTTTAAATGGGAATACTTCATAGTTAAGTGATTGTTCTAATTTATGCATTCATAGTTAACAGATTTTGCTTATATTAGTAAATTCTTCTCAGCATAATATACTGCAATATTATTGTTTCTAATGCTATATGTGGATACTAATGCATTTATAACAAATTACATGCATTTCTGTTTTATTCTGTTTTACAGGAATGGGGCCTGTTATCCAGAATGCTCAGGACCTGAGGTTTTCCAGATAATAGACCTTTCCATAATTTGGATTGTCATACCTTAAGTCTACTAGAAGATCCTGTACACGTTAAATGAACCCAAAAAGGAAATAATTCTTCCAAATTTGGATTATTTGGATAAAATGGAATCTATGGGAGATGGTCTATGGGACATGGGTTTCCAGATAATGGATTCTACACTTGTATTATATACGTGAATAATAAAATAGTTTATATTAAATGTTCTTTCTGTTTTGCCTAAAATCATTTGCATTAGACTTCAGTGTATTATTCATTTTTATGTATGCTTAATTTCCATGCCTAATTCTCATGTATGTTTGTCATTTTAGGGGAGATTTTGCAGAGACAAACATACCTATTGCAAGTGGGAGTGACAGATAGGGAGATCAAGATGCTAATATGTAAAGGGTCAGGGGAAAATAATGATAAGAATAATGTCTCCCAAAAACAGGTATTTCTAGTTAGACTATACTAAAAAAAAATATTTCTCAGGTTTTTAGACAGTATCTCCGTTTCAGTATGAAGAGTTCCCACAAATATCATGTTATGTCATCAACAGTCATGGAATTGTTAACCACTGGTTAAGGCCATACATGCACATTGGTCTGTCTTACAGAACGTCAAGACATTACCCCCTATTTTTAGAACGCACCCACGGATTGCATACAGGAGGGGCAGGAAAGATATGTTGGTAAAATCTGACCCAACTCATTGTTATAAATCTAGTGACCCTACTGGGTGGCTGTCAGCTCAGAAACTCAGGTGTTGTAAATGCCCATCTTGCACTATGTGCAACACTTTGATATCAGAAGCAAACTGTCCGTGTGGACTGCTCTACGTGGGGAAAACCATTACTTTGTTTTGTGAGAGAATGGCCAATCATCGTTTGGCAATACGTTCAGCTTTAGAGACTGGTAAAGCTGATACTCCAGTAGCACATAATTTCCTATCCCACAGACATTCCTTGGCAAGTCTCAGAACTATGTTAATTGACCACATTCCACCACCAGTGAGAGGGGAGGAACCATGACAAACTGCTATTATAGCGCAAGCTACAGTAGATACACAAATTGAACACAATGAGTCCATTTGGACTAAACGAGTTGGTTTCGTATGCTGCATTTTTTTGAGCGATAGAAATGTTCACCTTCAGATTTATTAAATTATTTATCTACCAATTACTAGTTTTATGTGTGGATTCCCGCCACATGGGGTATTTAAATGGGGTGTTGTAGTTGTTTGTACACTTCGATAAAGGCTGTGGACACAGCCGAAACGTCAGCTTGTTTTTTAATTCCATTTTGCTAAGACCTGTGAGTGCGACCCTGTGATCCGATTTTTGTTTAATATATATATATGTGTTTAGTGAAGGGCAAGTGCACAAATGCTATACATAAAGCTCTTGACATGCATAACGTACAATCAACCACTTTGATAAATTTCTAACCAAATCGGGGAATATCTGGATGCAAGTTCAAGGCCAGCAAGCCAATTTTCCATATGACTGTAATCATGTAAAATTTTGTTTGTATATGTCAAAAAATCTATGTATTCACTGATTGTGTATTGCTGTTGAACCATTTCTCAAATACTTATTTGTCAACACGGGGACCTCGTCTTTTTGACACTCCCCTAGTGAAATTGTTTTATAATTATGGCAAAAAAGGACGGAGGTCAGACGACAGGAGTTGGAGCCCAGTTAATCACTGAGCATTGTGAATGTTGTGTATTGTTGTATATGTTAAACTTGCTTTTTTAAGTAAGAGGCCATCTGCTTATAGATGGGAGGTTTGTAGGAACGACCTTGATGGATTCTGGGAGAGCCATGCAGCATCTTTGCTAATGATCTACAAATGAAGGATTTCAAGGAGAGAGTAGGAAAAGATACAATCCCTTATGGCAATATTGTTTAGAAGGTCCCATTAAAAGGCCTATAGTTACATAGTTTAAAAAAAGCAGTATAGTGGAGATCTAGATTAGCATTGCTACAGAAGATGCTGGTGAGGGGTCCAAACCGACTAATTGCAAAAGTATTGATGCGCTGGTAATGTGTGCCAGATAAAGAAACATACCTTGCTTTGCCTGAGTATTCCATTAAATTAAGCTAAACTGGAAGTGAACCTAAGGTGATAACCCAAGAGGAGTTATTTTGTTTAGTAGCCCTTCCTAATAAAATATATCAGAGCTCTTAGGAAATGTGTGTGAACCCTCAAAGATATATTTAAGTTACTACTAAGCAGTTTACGCTTGTTATCTTGCAATAAACACCTAATTTATTGAACTGCAAAATCAAACTCTGCTACAGTTACTCTGTTAGTCAAGTAATGGGGAAAGGAAATAACTTTGGGTAGAACTACTGCTACAGTGTTCCTGTTACTTTCTCATGCTTTTCTCATGCACTGTATAGTGCTTAAAAAGGGTTTCAATATTAAAACTGCCACACTACACAGATCCATAATTATTGTCTTCTAGAGACAATTCTGCTATTAGTGATGTTGTTGTTAAAATTATATAACCACTACTACATATTAATGTTCTCAAAGTGCTTAACTTAAGTGGAATTGTTTTTCAATTCTTTTATTGTCATAAGTAGTTTCTGACAGTACATTACTCATCTGCAATATATCATGCTCCCTGGATAATTTACTGGGAAAGTTTTTCATTGAGAATAAGTAATAATGGCTCATGGATGATTGGCAAATTATGTTTTTCTGCTGAAGAAAGAAGCAAGATATATAAAAAGATGTTATTTTCCTAGCCACTTACCTGACAGCATGGGACACCATAAAAATGCATAGACTAAATCAGTCCTTTCATTATCAGATCGAAGAAAATCTTCCCAAAGAAATATTTCCATTTATTAAATTATTGTTTCCAGTCCTGTTTTTATTTAACAAATTAGCACATTAAAGGGACATTTAGGACACACAAATGTAATTGGTGTTTAGTTACAATCATTTTGCAAAAAGAATGGCATTGCATCTAAAAAACCCCTTGCATTTCTGTATAGTTGCACTTGGTGCCACTACTTTTCCATCTCACCTCTTCTTGCAAATGAAGTGCAGTGCACCTATTGGTAGAGGAGATCCCTGGAGCGAATGCCCAACCTCAAACATAGTGGTAGTTCCAGGGTTTCCACAATGGCCTGCAGCAATTGATGCAATGAACATCCACTGAAAGAATTGGGCCCAGACATAATTTTGACCCCAAGCAATTACACTGCATTGTGAGTAAAACATGATGACTTGCACCAGAAATAGCACTCTGGTTTTAAATGGCTACTAATATCATTGGAGAAAATAAGATTCTAAGTTATGTGTAGATGGAATTATAGTGATATTTGTTGCACAGCAGCTTTCAAGATAGATGATATAAGATGGTATCTAATATGGGTTTCCCCTTGAGTTTTTTTTTTTTACCAAAAGCAGTCAAAAAATAGCCCAGCTTTTCCTTCTTATATAAAGAACAGCTAAATGCAAATATTACTATTACTAGTAGGTTTACAATGCAGCATTTTTTTCACAGAATTACAGTATACTAGCATGTCACAGATTTGCGTGTTGCGTGAGCATGTTGCTGAATTTTTCATTTTAGTTAATGCATGTGCTATTTATTTTGCTTTATTTTGCTTTCATTGTGATCCAGGGACTAGTACATTATTATTTTTGAGTCAGGAAGTAATTCTTTCCCTCTCTGAGCCAAATTGGAAAGACTTCAAATAGGGTTTTTTTGCTTTCCTCTGGATCAACCAGCAGTTAACAAAAGTTAAAAGGTAGAACTTGATGGGCATGTGTCTTTATTCAACCTTCAACCTAAATTTATATGTTACTATGTACCAAAGCATATAAGGCA
>CM044445.1:46865469-46876552 GCA_024363595.1 Xenopus borealis
AAAAGTTTAAACCCCAATCCACTTTTTTCCAATGAAACAGAAACGTCCAAAAATTATATTTCCTTATCACCTATCGAGAGGGTGAAACGTACAGGGGTATCTAAACTGTTTAGATCAGCTGTACTTTGAATCATGAGATAAAATATTACATGGCTATAAAAAAAAAATGTGGATAAGCATGGTATACGAATTATTCAGGAGTCTGGATCTTTGAACATGAATATTCAGCTTTATTCAGTCACAGTACAGGTTACAATGCTGGGTGTATATAATAATAATAATATTGCTGAATAAAGCTAAATATTGATGTTAAAAGATCCGGACTCCTGAATAATTCGTAGCCAGCGCTCCACAGTGATTCCGTTGAATAGTGCCAGAGCTGGTAGGAAGTGACCGGCGCATCGCGAGAGCAGCGGTCGAACAGGAGGGTGATCATACAGGGTGATCTCCGCCGTTACTGCATCCATTAGCTTTGTTTATAAATATGGTATAGCATAGGTATCTACCAACAGCTACAAATTGTTATACTGGAGGAAGAGCTACATATGTGCATTGTATGTGCCTATGTGCCTATAGTTTAGCACTCAAAAATGTGTATTTATATAAACAAATATAAATATATAGATAATATATATACACCCATCTCACCACAATATCACTTTTTTGTCATTTGATATGTGCAATTACTTCAACTTACGTAGTATAAAAAATCCACGAGTTATATCTCTTAGAATAAAAATATAAATATGAATAGGCTGTATGGGTAAATAATGACTGTGAGACTACCCACCATTATAAAAAAAACTCCTTTTTAAAAACAGAGTCTAGAAACTTGCCACCAGTGGTGCAAGGTTCATGGTTAATACCTTATAGAAAATCTGAACAGTAAGGAAAGGTGACAGAAGCCAAATTGGAAGAGAACTGACTGCAAAGGATAGCGTCATGAGTAACCAAACTGCTACACCAAGGGTTCTATTTATCATGCTGTATAAAAAATGGTGTGAAGCATTACTGGTGATGTTGCCCAGAGCAACCAATCAGCAATTAGATATCAACAGTTAGAAAACAAAAGCAAAGATCTGATTGGTTGCTATGAGCAATATCATATGTAATGTTTTACTTCACTTTTTACACAGCATGATAAATAAACCCCCCAGTAGTATAGTTATTAGATGCAGGGTAAAAACTCATCATATACTTTTCAAACACATATTTTCTAGTTATGTTGTTTGTAACAATAAACATTACGGGGCAAATTTACTATTATTCCCCCCAAAAAATTAGTTTCTATTCGATATTCGATTAGCATTTGATTTTCGAATGTTAATCGAATAGTTCTAGGCTACCTTTTATCCAATATTCGATCATTCGACGATCGAATACAAATTTATTCGATCAGTCGAATAAATCATTCGACTAAATGACTAAATCATTTGATCATTCGAATGATTCGTATGATCGAATGATCGAATATTCGTCCATTCGACTCTATTCGAATGTATTCGATCGTTCGACCATTCCCTATTTGATGATCGAATATGCCAAAATTCACATATTCGACCAAACGAATCTACGTTCGAAATTCGATCGAATTCTTCAGGTGAATATAGTAAATCGGCCCCTATAAGTATCTTTAATCATTTCATCACTGGTAATAAAATCCTTAAACAGAGTTAGGGGTTTGTTGTCATGATACATCTCATTCATTTAATTTAAAACATTGAACCAATCATGAATTAATATTGTGAACTTTAGAATGAGATCACAGCAAATATTAGTGCAAACTCAAAACAGTTTGTAACTGATTATACATAACTGGACCTTGTGCATTTGAATCCCCCCCTTCCAGTGTTTACATGGAACATCGTAAAGCTGCAATTAAAATAATTAATGAGAGTGAAGAAATCTTTAGGATGTAACAAAGATTTCTGCAAAATGTTAATTTCTGTCAAATAAGTGAATCTGTGCACAGATGCCTCTTGACAGAGTCTGTGATTTCAGAGTGCTTTGCATGCCAAATAACTTGTTTACCCCTTCAACGTTTGCCAAGTTTACTGTCAATTTACAAATAATTTCCATTTTGCTATTTATTCCCCTGCCTTTTGATGGATATGTCTTGCAGACTTATCTCTTTGCATGTAGACAAACTAATTAATATTTTCCCTTCAGGCAAATATTTTTCTTAGATCTAAATGTGGGTTAGATTCATCTTTGCTTTCATATGCTTTGTTCTGTCAATCTTTCCTCTGTTATTTTCCATTTTGCTAAAATGCACTCCCGAGCATGTCATCTTTCGTGTTTTACATTGCACAACATATAGATTTGCATTAAACACAGAGCAGCTACATTCTAAAAAAATGTAGAGTAAAGGATTTTTTTTTATACTCTCATATGGAATGAGCCAATTCCATTTCCTTGGCTTACAGCATGACCTCTATAGGGTGGTTTATTAATATAATGATCCAAACAATAACGTTTTAATACTACTATGATGTTTCCTTTATGAAGATTATACAAGTCCCAGGATGCAGACCATATAGGATCTTATCTTAACTTAAGCCAAACTACTGCATTTGCTAATACACCTGTTATCCAGAATGCTTGGGACCTGTTATCCAGAATGCTCGGGACCTGGGGCTTTCCAGATAATGGATCTTCCTGCCATTTGGATCATTATACATTAAGTCTACTAGAAAATCATGTAAACATTAAATATACCCAATAGACTGGCTTTGCTTCTAAAAAGGATTAATTATATCTTAGTTTGGATCATATACAAGGTACTACAGAGAAAAAGGAAATAATTTAAAAGATTTGAATTATTTGGATAAAATTGAGTCTATGGGAGAAGGCCTTTTCGTAATTCTGAGCTTACTGGGCATCAGTTTTCCGAATAACGGCTCTTAATATTCCTGGTGCCCTAGTCCCAGTAGGGATATTCCCAGTGTTTTCCTGCCTGATTGATTTCCAGCATGGCAGCATGGATCACCTAACCCACAAGTGCGCTGGCAGAAAAACAATGAAAATCACCAGGTGTGTCATTGACCTTAAGACATACTAGTATGGTCTTTTTATAGTATAAGATTTATTATCTGAAATACTTGGGGTCTGGGATTTTATGGGTAAGGTATCTTTCTATAATTAGGATTAATATACCATAAGTCTACCAAAAATATTGTAAACATTAAATAAACCCAAAAAGATTGTTTTGCAAACAATAAGGTTCATTCAGCTTAGTTAGGCTGAAGTATAAAGTATGTTTTTATTATTAAAGAGAAAAAGGAAGTAATTTATAAAACTGTTCTTTGATTAAAATGCACTCAGTGGGAGATGGTCCATAAATTAGAGTTGGATAATGGGTTTCCAGATAAGTGACCCCCCCCCCATACCTGTATATACAAAAAAAAGACAAAGAAGAATGTAAAATGTGCTTACAGTTTAATATAATATTTAATGTAGCTCTCAAAAACTTGAGAACAAATGAACGAGCTGTTTCAGGGATTAAGGGACATGTTTAAGGAGCAGTCACAATTTTTTTTAATTTACATTTATTTGCACTGAATGAAAAAAAAACCACCAAGACACATTAAGGGTTAAATTTGAAAAGACTTTATTAAGAAATAACTTTAAGATACTGCGCTTCTGCTCCTCTTCAAAAAAGGTGATCTGGTGATGATCCATCGTGTGGCTCTCAATTTCTCCTCCCTGGCTATCTCTTATAGAATGCAAGGAAGAAAAATCAAGTGCCGCATAATGGATTGTGGCCGGATGGACTTTTCTGAAGAGGAGCGAAAGCTCAGTATCGGTAAGTTATTTCTTAATAAAGACTTTGCAAATTTAACCCTAATGTGTCGTGGTGATCTTTTTTCATACAGTACAAATACATTTTTTTTTTAACATTATGTTTCTAGTCCTTAAAGTATGCAATAAATGTCAGGAATCTGATTAAACTCTAAAAACAAAAGTTAGAGACTATTCCAAATAATAATATGAAAAACCTTGAAATCCTGAATTTTTTTGTGAAATCACAAATGTAAAATGCTTTAATTAAAGAATTAAAAGAAATAAAGATTTTACAATTTTTAAAGAGCAACTTCCATTGACTTCTAAATCACCTTGGCAGCTTTTGGATGGCAACAGTTTGTATCAATGCTGAATAAATTACACATTTTTGTGGTTTAGAGTAATCAGTAAAATCCACATTTTTTAGCACTATAAAGATTCCTAGAAAAGAATAGAATAGCCAGTAAATAGGCCCTAGCATGTACATACACGACCAGGCAAGATTTGCATTTTCTCTACCCAATTTATCAATTTCCAGCATTACTTTGAAATATCAAATGCAAATACAGATTTGACATCAATTGTCTAGAATGATGTTATCTCAAAAGCTCTGCTATAAACTTACAAATTAAAAAATTCAAATGTTTGCTTATTTAAAAATTCAAATATAAAAAATATGAATGCATAAAACTGTGAAAAAAAATGTGATTACCTTGAATTAAAAATGAAAACTTGGATTAGAAAGACAACTTCAAAAGACATATCTCGTTGACTTCTGTATGACCTTGCAAGCTTTTAGATGCCACAATTTTACTTTCAATTTTCTTCATGCTTTTTCCACTGAATAAATAACACAAATGTGAGTTATAGAAAACATAATTAAAATGTACAACTTTTAGCACAAAAAAATCAGATCCTGGTAAAATTAAAACAATGATAAATCAGCCCTTTATTAGTTTTTGACTGGTTTCTATTTTATATTTAATACAAGTACCTAAGTCACTAAGTTAGCTTGAATGAATATATCGTAATCATCATCATTATTTATTTATTCATATGCAAAAATACAGGCCTTAAGGAATGGTGCTTTTAATTACAGAAATAACCCCCCCCCCCATTCTGAAACCCCAGGTCTTAAGTATTCCAGTTAATAGATCCCATGTCTGCACTTTTGTAACAAGCAATCTTAGGTAGCATAAATAATCTTTATTATATTTATGGCATAAGGCAAATGCTGTAAAGGGTTTAATTGGTTTCATGTGGTGGAAAGTCACATAACTATTACTGATTCATGAATAAAGCAGTTGTTATTGCTCATTCTCATTACCCCATGGTTATTCTTGTGTTTATGCATTTTTTCCATCAATGATTACTTACTATTTCTATTTAATCTTCTCTCTAGCTTCATTCAAATACAAAGGTTAAAAACCTCAAGATTAAAAAGAAACCTCTGCATAGAGTACATATAGAAATAAAACCTCCTACAGGGTTTCCTCATGCACCATTCAAAATATCAAGAATATCTGTGCAACCCCCAAATGAGAATAATAATATATAAGTTCAAGCATAGAATTATCTAAAAAATTTTAGATTAAGAATTATTTTTTAATGTTTGTTGATAGATCATGTGGCGGCATTTGGTGCATGGCTGGTATTCAGGAAACAAAAATTGTTAAGCTAAGCATACCTGGTAAGTAAAAAATTAGCAAAACTGCGAAAATTGCATTGAAGTCTATGGTAGACAAATCTTTTTTGATGTGCAACAAATTTTTTCACCCACTGGGGTTTTCGTTGCGAAACTGGTAAGATCAGCTTGTGTGATGTAGCTGCCAAAGGAGTGGATCTTTACTTGATTTGTCAACCTACTGTACATGATGGGCCCTATATAAACTGGGCACAACCTCCTGAGGAATCCATACATGGGCCCATAGGTATTAGATTATGAAAAATACTTATTCTTAAACTACTGCACTAGTGATGCATTATTCTGCTTTTCACCATCGTCAGATTTATTTTGCAAAAATTTGCCATAGGAAATTTCACTACAACAAAATGCAAGAAAAAAAATGCAAATTTTGGTGAAATTTGGTGGTTTTAGAGTCTGGATCAAAGCATTGAATAGAGGGTCTTTCTTTCTTTCTTTCCATTTTCCACCATTATACTCCTCATCTCTATACATAAATATAACACAGTAAGGTGTCCAGCCATCAATCATAAAGGGGATCCATGCTGTACTTTAATGCTTAACTCTTATAAAGATCAGTTAAGGAGAAACCCCAGTGTAAAAAAAAAGAAATAAATATTTATACACAATTCTTTTCTCCTGGGTACAACTAAGCACTTAAAAATGTAACACAATACTGTGAAAACAAGTTCCTTTTGGTGCGCTGGCACCATATTTTCACACTATGACACAGACAGAAAATAACTTGGGAAATATTTCTCCAAATCTTAAAGCATCCCTGGGGTCTAGCAATTCTCATCCAGCAGGAACAAACAGATTGTTATTGTGGTGATGGATTGGTGAGAGCTGAGAAGAAATCAATAGGTGCCAAATGTGCATGTCAAGAAAGACTTAACAGGGGAGAAACCTGCCAAGCAGATATCTGGCCCTGCACGCCTCATGTGCATGCCAGTACTTTGTGTTCCGCTAGCTTATTTTGGCAACATTTTCTCTACGTGGGCAGCACAGGACCTTAGAAATGGTACCAATGTACATCATAGTGCAAATTGTAGAACCCAGCACCACAAGACAAAATGCAGCATAAAGGCAAGTTGTTGAACTTTAAGTCATACATGTGTTTTTGTTCTACACGTCTGATGTTTTATTTGCATATTTAACCTACAAGCCATGTGTACAATAATGCATTTCAATGATGCTATGCTAAGTATTAGATATGAAATACAGACCCAATCAATGGTATAGATCTTCAAACCTTAAGAATTTCTCCTTATTTAGAGACACAAAGTACACATCTGTGTTATTCATTTCCATGATTACATGAGATGATTATGCACTCACAGTTTTAATATTGCAAATTTAATTTCGAACAGGCGTCAATTGCACAGACTATGCCAAAACTGAAAGGAAAGCTGCTTTCCATCTACATTTTTAACATCCATATCTGTGTGGTTGCTTCTTATTTAAGGACTTTTTCCTGACCTGTTAAAACCCTGCTGAACACTTTAATGCCTTTTTTTAAGTTCAGTAATATTTATTAATCTTTTACTCACAATAATTCTTATTTTTCATTTCAATATATTTGAAAAAAAAATTCTTGACAATTCTTCAATGTGAAGCATTTTGTACCCAGATTCCATCTAGATAATGTTTAAGGATTTTTTTGGTTTGCCTGCCTTGTTTGCTAGAAATAGTTACTGTTTTCTTTATCTGAGTGCTGGCCATGGTGCTTAAATATTTTTAAACATTATTTTCCTCTGTGTATAGCAGTGATTTTCTAAATCTGATTAATTTTGGATTATTATACACAGGGCCGCTTTACCAAATATGCATAAGAAACTTTTGTTTTGGGCCTGCCATGAGCATTTCATTTGCAATAAGTTTTATTTGAAACATGTCCAGGAATTTTAACCCCTTGCTGCAGATCATACATTTTAAGGCACATGGCTGCTGACACCATAGGTTCTATATTTCTAGCTTTCTTTCTGATATATATCACAAATATTTACTGGCAACATGCAGGGTGGCAATTTCAAATAGTCATGGGAAGGAAAAGGCTATTCAACAGAAAGAATTCTTTAACACAATGAAATTATGTAACAGAAGACACAGATTTACCCAGCACAGCAGCCAATCAGCAGGCAGCATTTACTGTCCACCTCTTTAAAATCAAACATCTTATTGGTTGATACACATGGGAAAACTTAGTGCCTTTTATTACATAAGTACAAAGCCAATAGGCTTTTCTGAAAATGGATTTGAATGTAAAGTACAGATAAGTGTTGCATATATATATATATATATATATATATATATATATATATATATATATATTTATTATTTTTCTCATCGCTAAGCAACCTATTTATAATGTAAATAAAACTAAAAATGTCTGTTACTGTGTTTTATAGATCATATTATTTCCAGCAAAATAGATTGCCTGAAACCTACAAAAAATATAATAAAGAAATCCTAGGATAGATTTAGCAATGTTGATTTTTTAATATATTTTTTGAAATATATACTTATATATAACATTTACGTTTTTTCAGCTGGAGAATTTTTAAGTTGGTATGAGATCCATTATCTGAAAACCATTTATCCCGAAAGCTCCAGATTACAGGACTGACATCTCCCGCAGACTCAATCAATGGGGATAGTAGAAAAAATCTCTGGGTAAATCAGAACATCATTAGGGGGGTATTTACTAAAACTCACATTTTTTAAAACAAAATAGATCCAACTACCATCCACAAAGTGAACACATTTATTAAAAGATCAGCCTGAAAACATGGCGTTACAAAGAGTGCATCAATTTCAATCATGCAACTTTTTTTGAACTGATGCTCCAAAAACTCAACTTTATTGAATTGTCTCATGCAACAACACAATTTTATCTGATAAAAACCAGCACAGATCTTGTCAAGAAACATCTTCTAGGACATCTGCAATTGACTTCTAAATGACATCAACAGGTTTTAGCTGCAGTATTTTCAGATTTGGATTTTAGCAGCTTTGGGGTGTAATAAATCCCTTTCCCTCTAAAATTTTGAATTCCAATTTCCTCCTTTAAAAATTCACAGTTTAATAAACAGACCTCTAAAACTTTTTCATTCACACTAAACAAAATGAATAATATTCTTGACTTTTTATTTTTGTAAGATAATGAAGTTTTGCAGGAAAATGCACATTTTCACATTGAAAGCAATACATCCTTTGACAAATCTATTCCCCTTTGTTTTTCCTGTATATGTTGATGTATCTTGGTCTTGCCTTTCTTACTGATGCCTGTTTGTTGCTGTCATGTAAATTAAACATTTCAAAATTTTTAACAGAAAAATATCCTGTTGGGGGGGTTTAAATTCCCAAACGGATTTTCTGTCAGTATAACTGTCAGTATAAACCTTTGTTCAAAACCATTTACCCAGTGGTCACATACCTTAACAGTTATTTCTCAGCCTTAATTGCAGCTTAACATAATGAAATGTCAATAAACTGTAAACAGAAACACTTCCCCTTTGTATGTTCAAATGTATGTTTAGACTAAGCAAATGCTAAATGTAATTATACATATAAGAAAAACTAGAAAACATAATTGTATAGTAAGCATAAAATCTCAGCCAAAAGGGCTTTTAGCACACAACGCTATGCAGTATGTGATATTTCAGGTTACTATACATTTCAAATGGACAGCACTTTTCCTAATTATTGATGAGAGGTTGTGAACTAAGTAAGAACAGCACCGCTACAATATGTACTGTAAAAAATTATTGTGTTTTATTTATTGCGAGCCACAGATCTGTGGCAAATTCATCACACTGAGACAAAAAAGTCACCATGAAAAAAGATGTCCTTTGACTTTTTTGCATTTGGACAAAAAAATTGCCACAAGAAAAACCTTCCATTGACAACAATTGACTTCAATGTGTATTGCAAATTTTTTGGGACAGATTATCTCATCACTATGCAACATTCTAGGGCTTCCATATTCAGCAATTTTGGGGGTAATCATGAGGAGTATTGTTCCCTCTTTAAATAGTCCCCCTTAAAAGGAACCCTTAATTATCTCCTGGTAGTCTTATAACAATTATACATTTAAATATGTTTGCTTAATAGGCAGATTTATCACAGGTTGAATTTCAAAGTTATGTGATTTTTTTACTCTAATTTGAATATACTCACAATGGGAGGTTATTTAAGAAACAATTCAATCCTAAAATTTTAATTGAATCCAAGACGAGTTTTTCCTCCGTAAAGAACTCGAATGGCAGGAAGTTAATTAACATATACAATCGGTTCAACAGACCTCCGATATTGACTTGTAAATGAACTCGGCAGGTTTTAGGTGGCGAATATTCTATAACTCTTGTTATACTAGTTTGGACTGCTCTTTTAGCAAGCAATATATTGAGGGAACACTGTACTATATTTTATTTTTACAATATTAATCCATATATTAAAACCTTACAACAGTTGAAGCCCTCCTTCCTCATCCTCAATCTACCTCCAGCAGCACAAAGCATACTAACATAGTCTACCAAGCAGTGCTTGGTCTACAGGTGAGGACACCCAAGGCAAACTCCCACCCCTACCATGACTCCTTCCATTCCTACTCACTTCCACCCCACTCACTTCCATCTGCAAAACTGTCTGACATCCCAACAACTCAGACTATGTGCAGAGCACCTCCACCATTGCACCATTGCACCTTAGGCACATGCCTCTAGACTGTTACTGCCTGGCTTTGCCCAATTCTTTATTCCAATACGAAATGACACCCACTGCACTTTCATTAAAGGAGATGAGGGTACAGATTGGTGAACTATCCTACACCCTACTTAAACCAGATAGCAGTCATAGGTGAAGATTGAATAGTATTTTAATTTAAACATTAATTTTAATGCCTAACACCAGAGGAGTCATTGCAGGATGCAAAGAAAGGGCCACAATCAAACTTTTTTTTTGCATTTTCTACACTATGTCTAAACATTTTGTAATTTGTTGCAATTTTTGCTCCTTTTTGGGCAGGTTGAGACACAAAGACAAATTGTTTAAGTGTAACAAAGTGTAACAAAACAATAAAATGATGTCAGCTGAAATACATAAATTGCAGGGGCCTGTAAAATATAAGACTAGTGGAGCCATCGGTGGGTGGGAAGGAAAAGCTAAATGAATTCTTCTCCAGGGTCCACTCAAAATAATTTTTTCCAACAAGAGGCAAAATATGAAAAGTAAATAACATTTATAACATATATAGAGCCTTAATCCCAATTGGCCAAAGTCTGAAAGTAACTAGGTCCAGCCTTAGCTACATTATGCACATTAGGCATGCCTTTTGCAAAGGTACCAAAATCACAGAAAGGGAAAAAAGAAGCAGCTCAAGTGAGCAAAGTTCCTAAACTGTACCAATGAGTAGCAGCATTACTCAGCATTTGATAAGTATTTCTGAAGACTCAACTATTAAATTGATTTTATCAGTTTATCAGTTGTATTACCAACTGAGACATAACTGCCATAAACAAGCTAAGTGAACAATATATTCTGTATTACATTATTTAAGTAATAAAATAATAAAATTATAAGGATAGAATAACTTTTCTAACTTTGCAAAAATGTTCC
>CM044445.1:46909734-46935456 GCA_024363595.1 Xenopus borealis
ATTTTTGCGTTGCATTTTTTATGTAAGCTTTGCAAACTGCAAATGTATTTAGACTCCACTCTTACTTCTGAAAAAGAAAATTGTATATATCTAGTTTGTATTTACTGGTAAATTCATTTGTTACCAATGAACAAAACATGCCACCTGCTACCAAGACTCAAAAAAGCAGCACTAAAATTTGCAATTCTCATTTTTAATTTTATGTGTTTTTATTCATCTTGTGATTTTTTTGATTGTACTACTATTGCCTGTCTTGCAACTTTTTCAGGTCTGTCTATAATATGAACCATCTGCTGTAGTATATTAGCAGTTTATGTATATACTGTTGTAGTTTATTTATATTTTAGATGTATAAATAAGCTTGGATGCAGATCCTTCCCAAAACAGTACTTAGACATCGTAGCACAAGAGCAGAGATTACTATAAGCTCTGTTTTTTTAAACCTATACAACTAATGTGCCACATTTTTAGTACATCAATGTAATTTATTGTCAAATGTAATTTATTGTCAAATTGGACCAGATTCAGTTCAATGACAAAGAATTATCTAATGGCTTGTCATATGAAAATTCATGGACAAAATTCCATTCAAGGTGAAAAAAAAACTTCTCTTAATTGCATTTCCAATTTTTTTCCTCAAAGACTTCAATAGAATTTTCACATTATAAACCATGAGATAAGTTTTTCTGAATTGAATTACATCTCAAACTGAATCGTGTCCATGGGTTTTCATGTGATAAACCTTTTTTTCACTGAATTTAATATGAACCATTATTTGCTATTAGTAAACATGAATAAATGGTTGCATCCTCCAATAACTAGCTTGTAGTGTCCTGGTTTATAATTGTCAAGTAGCCTATTTCTCATACTTCCTGCTTTGCTGAATGTGTTCTGCATCTATACCCCAAAATTATTTTGATACTGATGGTCACCTTACTCTGTACCTAGTATTTACTCCTTCAAAATGTGTGAGCTGTATAGAAAAGGTCCTACAAATTTAGCCTTTGCCAGATTCTCTCCATGGATATTTTTTCACAAGGCCAGACAATTGGAGTCTCAAAATCATCAGTCATCTCCCTTCCATTCTCTAATATTTCTAGGCTTTACTACACCGCTTGATGACATGGGCAGGGGCAAATACCTGCATCCTTTCCCCAACAACTGGCCTAGAAATAATTAACTCTACTGGAAACTGGAAACTTTGTTGGCCACAGCTTTTTTACAAGACATGAGTATTAATAAAACATAACCATAAAAATATAAGTAACAAGTACTTTTAAACAGTGTTATAACAATGAATATCAACAGTGATATAACAGTAGGCAATACT
The DNA here is from genome assembly GCA_024363595.1 of Xenopus borealis. Classification (NCBI taxonomy): domain Eukaryota; kingdom Metazoa; phylum Chordata; class Amphibia; order Anura; family Pipidae; genus Xenopus; species Xenopus borealis. The sequence goes on from CM044445.1 coordinate 46,911,065, forward strand.
CAGCACATGCAAGTGTGCACATGTGAGCATATGTGTGAAAAGGCACGCTTGCACGAAAATACATTAGCGTTTATGTGCGAAGTCATGCTTGCATGCATGCATGCACAATTTCCAGAGCAGGGTCCGGACTAGGAGTCAGATAACATACGTGCCCCCCCAGCTTTGTGCCCTAGGCATGTGCCAACTCTGCCTAACCCAAGTTCTGGCCCTGCAATTACCTCCCAAAGACCAACAGAGTCTAACCAAATACCCCTGCAAAATCCATCCTGCCAACCAATTCTCACCATTTCCAGGGATCAGGTGCCTGCATGTGACAACAGGCCATCATCCTTCCAACTCTAGTCTAACTATATACGGCAAATACTCACCATACCACATCGACTTAACCTGTATCCCGCTAAAACCATTTAAAATCGTGACTACTAGTATAAAGGGTTGATCCAGAGGAGGGAGTGTGGGACTCCTTTTACTCTTTCCAAAATGGATACCCTGCTGCTGCTTCAAATTAGTTAAGCTCCATCCTACAGAACTACATAACTAAGCTCACTACTAACCCCCTACTTGGCAGTATTGTCCCACCCAGTCATGAGCTCTTATTCAGCAATTGACTATAATGGGCTTCCCTTTCTTGATAGAAAGACATATTAATCCATCCAAGAAAATTCTTGTTACCACCACAGTTTAAATAAGGAAACCACAAAAATTCTGATTGTGAAACCTACTTTCTCCAGCCATTATGGCCATTACATTTGTTGTGTTTGTATTGTGATTAATTGAGGGATTACCTTCTAATGTGTGTTTATCTATAATACGAGTTATGAGCTAACTTGCTGCTGCATAAAACTGAAAACCTTAATAGTAATTATTTTTTACCTTGGACACCGTGTCATGCTCTCTATTAGGGGATTATAACCCTATAGGAAGGCTAGGGGATATGATAAATTATAGATAAAAGCAAAAGAGAGCTTCTGCTGTCTATACACGCTGAATTTGGTCACCCATGTACTTGACCAAATTTGACTAATCAAATCTTTAGCCCAGGGACAATGATAGACTTCTGCAGTGAGACCCATTGGATGATAATAGAATCAACACACCAATAACAGTCTTCCCCAATGGAATTTTGATGCCTGATAGATATGTGAATCATACATACCTTTTAAAAGTGTGTCCAGTAACTCTGACTACTCTACTTTATATAGTGAGTAAAAAAATAGATTAATGATTTCCTCTTCAATCCTATCAACATTTTAACAGCTGACTTAAGCCACATAGCATGGTCTTTTAGATCTCTTTCCAAGTGAAGAACACTTTAAACAGTAATGGTTTATATTATTTTAAAACAATAATTTCTGCAACAATCTTCCTGTTTTAGCTGAAAACCTAGAATACACATATGTCCCAGTCTACACACCAAAGTAATTATTTTAAAGGTAAAGTTTGCTTTCATGAAATTTGAAGTTTTTGGCAACCCAATGTTACTAAAGGTCACTATTACACAGGTGTATTGCTACACCTATTTAATATGCTCTAGGTTGTTAGAGATCACTAGATCCATAATATCATAATTTCTGGATAGGGTCACCAACAATCTGTGAAAAAACATTGTCATGTAACATATTTATTAAACAGTTCATCCTCTTCACTTACATGAGGGGGTCTTTAGCATACATCTACAATTAATTTCCACATTACAATCTGTGGGGTGGGGGGGTCCAGGCCCCCATGCCAACCTGCTTCTTCTTTGGTCTGAGCAGGGAGAGGCAGGCAAGTGGGAGCAGATTTGGGCTTGTGGGCCCACAAGGACCCTGTCTGTGAAAAAGCATAAGGCTTCAGCCCTTTCATCTTCCTCCATAGTTTCTTCTTATAAACTGGGTTTCGAGTCCAAGATATTTTTCCATTAACCTTACACCCTCCCACAGCAACAAGTAATAGCTTTCATTATTGCCCAGTTGTATGACACATGTCATGTCATGTTTCAGCAGTTCCCATTACACCATAGTTTTCATTGTGTGCATGTAACTTCCATTCACCATTTTACCATCTTAGCTTCTCCCTGCTTCTTAGCTTCTCCCTGCCATATACATAACCTCCTCCTCTCCACCCCATTTTCCCCATTATGTCCAGGTCATCATTTGATCGACATCTCACAAAATTTCTCACCACTCCCTCACCCCATGCCCAGTTTAAATACTCAGATAACATTCTAGCCATCCTCTTTGTCAGTTCAGCCATAAATGTGTGACGGGCATGTAGGAACAATATGCTGGATACCCCCATGCATACATGTTAAAATGCTATGAATAACCAGTAGAAAGTATCTGTGCAAATGAATGATTGAATGGGAAAACAAATAAACAAGAAAAGTAATAGCAGACTGAAAACAAGTCAAAATAATAGAATTAAGGTCAGGACTGGCAACAAGCTGGGAACAGGTCAGGCAGGCATCAAACAAGTCTGTATAAACAGGCCAGGGGTCAAAGCAATGGCAAAAATGCAGGACAAGGATTAGGAACACATGAATCATGGAACCCAGGAGCAAAGGAGCAGACCAAGGAATTCACTCAATGATCCAGGAATGAACAGGAGCAGGAGGAGTCAGGCATAAATAGGCCCTTAATGGCATAACAGGCATCTGGTCTTTAATTGTTTGGAGATGGAAACTGTGGAGATGAAGGAGGTAGGATATGATTGGCAGGATAAACATCAGTTATGATGTCAAGAAACCTCCATCATCACTGACCTGAAGGCTATACTTGGCAAAGAGCCTGTAGCCACTAAAAGCATCAGCTCAGTTTTGTAAAAACCCAAAGGTCTCCTTTAATCTGTTTTCAAGGTTTGTAGGTTACCCTTCATTTCTTTCCTTTCTCTTTCCTTCACTCAGTCCTTCCTTCCTAAATGTGCATTTTTGTACTAATAAAAAAAAAAGTAAAGTAGTAAGATGGTAAGCAAGCAAAACACATTCATTTAGTAAAAATCATCCTGTAAATGGAAGTTAAATCACTGATGCACAATTTTTACCTAATTTACTTTACTTTTATTTTAATCTGATAACATTAAGTAAGAGGATTTTTGTGTTTTCTGGATGAACTTTTAGCTATGGCTAAAGAATAAAGCCAAGGAGATGAATTCATCATTACATCATGATAATTGCCTTGGTGGGAATCTTATTGTAAATTCTTTTTAGATTCAGTCAATCAGAGTTAATAGTTGTCGTTTAACAAAAAAGTTCATTTTAAACAATTTCTTTGGTTTTTCTTTGAAAGAAACCATGTCATGCTGACTTTGTTATTTTGCATGTAATGTAATATTGCAGGTATGGCTTGTTATTTAAGTTACAATGAACACTTTGAAAGGCTTCTAGCTGAGCAAAGTCAGTGTGCGCTTGAAATATCCCTGCTATAATTCTAATAATTGCAGCCCAGTATTACAGCCAGGCCAATCACAACAGAGCATACAACAGAGGAGGTGAGATTAAAAAGAGATAACACAGACTACAGTTTACCTCCCTCTCTAGGGAGCAGGAAGCTTGTTCTTGGTAGAAGTTGTATGAAGTGAAAGGTTATTTTAATTGAAATCATGGTCACAATGTCCTTGAGGGAAAAAAAAGTGATAAAAACTGGCATATTATTTTAACTAATGGTGTAACCTCCAAGGTCTTGATTGCAAAAGTACTATTGGAAACGAGGAAATGCTGATTATTACAATTTTGTTCACTGTCAGCCTCTGAAATCCAAACTTGTACATGGTTTCTGATTTACTGTAATCAATATTTATTATGTTTAATAGCCTGCAAACTATTTTATTGGGCGATGGTTCTGATTTCTAAATTGATTTTGGGCTTGACAATTATAAAATGCCATACATTCATATTTATGGTTATGTCTTTATCATAACCATTCCAAATTAAGCAATAGTTCACATGAAAGTTACCTATAGAACACACAGGGGCTAGATTTTCAATGAAGACTTTAAATTAGTATCTGAATATCTCTAAAGAATGCAAAGTAAGTCAACTTGTTCAACAAGGTTCATTCCACATAGGGATTCAGTATAAAATGTTTTTATCTCTATACTAGAGTTTTAATACTATCTTATAGTTATGGGCGAAGCTACCCAGTTTCGCTTCACTGAAAAATTCGTGAATTTCCAGAGAAATTCTGAAAGTTTTTAGCGAATTTTCACCAGGCGAATTTTTGCTGGCGTTTCGCGAATTTATTTGCCAGCTGTGAATTGCGGGAATTCGCCGCAAATTCGCCCCTGGTGAATAAATTCACCCATCACTACTATCTTATAATTAACTAATCCCTCCTAATGAAAGGAATATATTCCCATTATTAATAAAAATATATGATGATCTTAACATTGTTTAAGTTGTAACTGATATCCAACAAGTTCTGCACTAAGGGGTTGATTTATTAAGTCACAACTTTTTCGGATTAAGCTGTAGTGCGAATTTTTCGGGATCTATTATGTGACAAAACTGCTACAATTCCAAATACGAAAATACTCCAACTATAACTTGTTGAAAACTTGAAGATGCTCCTTTTACAACTGGAAGTCAACTGGAAAATCGTCCTTTGATTTGTTGTTTTGTTTGGGTGATTTTGATTTTGTGTTACAATATGAACTTGACATAGTTATTGTGCGGCACGGTTTTGTGCAATGTTTACCATTCATGCATTTTCAGTTTGAGTTTTTTTATTAATTTCATGACATTTGTAATTTTAGAGAAAGTGAGTTTAGTCATGGTTTAAAAAACCTATAAAACAATATATAAATGAGTCTCTATGACCATGTGTTTTTCACTTTTGACCCCGAAGTGTGCTCTGGCACAACCACATTGACAACACCATAATTTGCAGTTAATTTATAAATTAACACATCTGACACATCAGATGTAAGTTGCTTGACATGCAGCAAGTGTGATTATGCTGGAATGCTGCAAAGAATGTTGCATTGTGGGAAATTGCACTGATATTTTATATACACCGCCAGCTTAATTGATAATTCCTTCCATCTTGTGTTGCATTCTGCTGGGTATTTGTTGATATTGCATTTTTAAATAGTAAAACCAATAACATTTCTAGTAATGAACACAGTTTAATAATTAGCTCTGGAGTGTTCTTGGGCTGTTATAAAGCAAAGCTTACTGATTGTTCCAGTTTAAATCATATACTGGCAAGAACAACAAGGCAAGGCTGTAAAATAGATGTTCTCAGAGGACCAAATGCAATATACTCATCATGGGATCTAATTAAATGTTCTAGGTAAAGAGCATTATATTCTAAGGAGACAAGTCATATATTTTCTGGAAATTAAATACAGCCCCCTAAAGGAAAATTATATTATTTATTATTGTAATGTTATTTATTTTGTACAGATTGAAAACAGGCAATGGTCAGTCCTACTTATTTCATTTCAATTTCATATAACTAAAAGTGCTAAAGGAGATATCTACTTCACAATTAGAAGACTGGAGTATACTTCAATGCCTGCAAGGAAAATCTACTGTGCAGTTAATTATTTATCCCTGGTACAAGGCATATATTACAAACCAAGTTCATGGAGATATCTGCAATAACAATTCTGAAGAAGAGATCCACAAGTGCCCTCTCCTGGCTACAGCTTACAAAATTAATATTATATTTTTGGCACTTCTTTTTATGTATATGTTTTGTGCCCAAAAAATGTTAGCCTTTAAATTTATACTAATAATTATGCAACTGTAATACTATACAGTGTGCTAATAATTTATATTTAGGAAGCTGTGATGATGAATTGCATTTTATAAAGCACACTTGGCATGATAGTCCCTTCTCAAGGTTGTTTAAGCTTGCATGAGAACATTCCCTCTTTAAATGTAAAGCATTGTGGGTAGTGCCGATTTAGTTTGTGTGACAAATACTTGCCATGCATTTTACATTTACAGGTTCATTTCAGCATATGGAGAAAGCTCATAGTGTTAGCTGTGACCTCTGCTGCCAAATAAACATTCAGTGTAAAGCATTTCCCACTAGTCCCTAAACAACAATTACTACACTTCAACCATAGGATTGAATATGAATTGGACAGGTGTGCTATAGAACAGCTCATTGGATTGCTATAACTATAGAAATATTAGATCACACAGGTCATTAGCATAAGTAAGGAGATGTTTAAAAATACCACTGAACAGTTTCTTACCTTTTTGCCAGTACAGGTATAGGATCCATTATCTGGAAACCCATTATCCAGAAAGCTCTGACATACTCCTCATACATACTCCATTATAATCAAATAATTCACAATTTTTTAATTATTTCCTTTTTCTCTATAATAATAAAACACTACCTTGTACCTGATTCAAACAAAGATATAATTAATCCTTATTGGGCGTGGAGGTAAACAATGCTATTGGGTTTATTGAAAGGGGCAAATTTTACGATGAATTCACGTGAAGAGTTCGAAGTTCGATCGAATATGCAAATTTTGCCACTTCGATCATTGAATACCGAAAATTCGAATGATCAAATAGATCGAATTATCAAATATTCGATCATTCGACCATTTGATGATCAAAGGATTTTAACTTCAAAATTTATTCGAATGCCTACTTCGCCAGATTGAACCTACCGAATACCAATAGAATCGTACGTGAAATCGAACGATCGGTATTCGATCGTACTATTTCTTCGAGAAATAGAATATTGAGGAAAAAATAACCTCCACTATCGAATGCTAATCGAATTTCAAGGAGATTCGAAGGATTTTTGGGTGAATTTTATTAAATTTGCCCCTTAATGTTTAAAATATTTTTTTAGTAAATTTAAGGTATGGAGATGCAGTTTACAGATCCCTTATCCATAAAACATTCTGGATAACAGGTCCCATACCTGTACTATACTTATAAGTATTTGTTTCTCTGCACTGAATATATAAATTACTTACTAGAAATGAATAAGTAATGCTTCTTCTTCTTTATTACATGCTTTCCTTAATGGCATGGTTTCACAGTCCTCTAATAAAAATAACCCAAATACCTGTAAATATGTACAGTAGCTCCTCTAACATTACCTTTATATTGTGAAGAAAAATGTTTATATTGTGCAGGAAATGCTAGATAATGTTATATGTCCTCCAATCTATAGTTCACTCTTTGATAAATTTACCCATATAACTCATGCACAATGAGGGCTCTTGCTGTGGCATGAGAGCCTACATATTTTGGGACATTGGGAAAGTCAGAACTAAGGCAAGGCTACATTTATCACCTGTGACAAATCATCTGACTATATAGCACGTGTTTCTTAATAAATAAAGTAACTTCTAGTGATGAGTAAATCGGTCCCGTTTCGCTTCACCGGAAAATCTGTGGCAAAAAATTTGTGAAAAACATTGACGTCAATGAGCGTCAAAATAAATTTGACACACAACAATTTTGACTCAAGTGACAATTTTTATACACTCAACTCTTTTGTCCAAATGCATTAAAATCAAAGGGCATCCAGATATTTTTGACACGTTTTATGCGCACGACAATTTTTACACACACAACTCTTTTGTCCAAATGCATTAAAGTCAATGTGCTTCAAAATCATTTTGACGTACGGCAATTTTGACGCGTGACAATTTTTTGTTTTGCGAAAACATTTGCAGTCAGTGAAGTGCGGAAATTCACTGCAAATCCATGCCTGCCGAACAAAGTCGCCCATCACTAACTTTGTTAGTAATCTTACGCTTAGGTCAATTTGAATAGGGTGGGTACATAAAATCTGTATAGACATCTTTATTAGTGATGCTGGTGCAAATGCTTGAAGAGTCCACTTTTTCATACAAATGTCCATGGAAGCAAAACAAAGACAGAACATATCCTCTAATGCCCTAAACATGAGCCCACCCTAAAACAAATGTGGCATGCTCCTCAAATGTCTGGAGAAAAATAGTTTGCCTGCGTTTTTTACAACTTTTATGAATTTCCAGCCTACAGGATATGATGTCTCTGACATAAGATTGAGGAAGATGTAATTGTATTTGGCACTTGCTCACTATTGCATGTAATTCATCAGAACAGGTAGAACTTTTAAGATACCGTACATGTTCAGAAACAAAATACCTTGCACTTGTGTTAAGAAATACAATAAAACAATGAAGTGAATTGAATTCTCTTCTATGTGTCAGTAAATTGCATTCTGGTTGTAAGATGAAACAGTGGCTAGCTGTAATCTTTGCTACATTCTTCACTGATTTTCATGTTTTGGCCATCTCCGTGACATTTATGGGCATTTGCTGGTGTGCCGGAAAACCTAGCCTGACATTTGCCTGCTGGTGGGCACTGAAACAGAGCAATGGCTGGATTACAGATGGTTTATAAGAAATGTGTCATGTTTGCTTCAGTTTCTTTTAAGGGACTGAGCAGAGGCTTCATGGTAGAGTGAAACATTCTTATAAGTCCCCTGTATACTCTGCATGCTTTTTATTCACAATGTATGTTTTGAATGACTATAACCATACGTAGTGCTTATTTGTGTGTTTATATACAGACACGCATGCACATACATATGCCCGTTACATTCAATAAACCAAATAACTGATTGCAACTACATTTCAAGATGGCTATAGAACATCTGCCGGTGAGAGGAACCACTTCTATGTATTTTCTTGAAGAATCCTCTCTTGCTGTTTTGTTAGTTTTTATGGATTAGAATAGCTGTCAAGAATTTAACAACAGTTATCAAACCTTCCCCCGCAGCAGACTGACTGTCAAGGATATGATGGTCAAATGTTTCACATATTGCAATCAAATCATTTGTGTTTGGTTTGAAGAATTCCAAAAAAATCTGTCAGCTGAGAAATGAAGTAGAGGTAGCCTGCAGCCTTCAGAGCATGTTGATTCAATTACGATGATCCACTCATATCCTTCAGCTTTTTTTTTTTTTTTCAAAATCAATTTTCATTCTAGCTCAAGGGATGTTTTTGGGTAATGTACAGAAACATCTGTAAGGGTGTTTCAGGAGTGTTGTAGAGGAAATTTCTTTCTTTTGTTTTTTTCCCCTTTTTATAGCAAACATTTAAATGCTGTACATATTTTCAAACTGTCTGCTTTGTATGCTTCCTGTAAACATGCAGAGAATGCACAATAGCATGATACATTCAAGCAAAAGCAAGAGAGACATTTAAACTGCTTCATTTATGGAGATCCATATGGAAAATGATGACCTCCTTTAATAAATATATTTGTAGTTGATTATTTTCCCCTTATTAGTAAAAGAAACCTAAATTTTTAGCACAGGTCCCATGAAAGACACAGCCTTTGCTGGTGACCTGGTCACATATTAATAGTTGCTGCAAAAAGTCTCTTGGTCAATGATCTCATATTCTACATTTATTAACCAATCAACCATACCAGAAGTAAATGGTATACAATGTGCAGTACCATGACCTAAATATAATTACTGTGTCATCTATATTAGTGGGCTGCAAATATCAGTAACTCACAGTAACTCCAAGGGAACATTTTCTGCACTGGAACAGGTAGAATGTGAAACTAGTTTGTATTTAGTATTAGTGACTGCAAAGTTAATATTAGAAGCTCTGTTCTTTCTCTAATAAGGATGTACATGTCTATATGGTAACCCCACTAATAAAGATAATAAGAGAATGCCTACTCACCAGATTTGAATGTATACAGGCCAAACACAGTTCATTCAATGTTCACAACCTTGGACAAAAAAAAGATAGGAATAGCAAATATATTGAAGTATGGCTTTTCAGTTGTTAATAAAAGAGCCCCCAGCCAGGTATACTCACAAGATTCTAAATTAAAAGAGCATTTAACAAAGGTTCTTTGAAAGTCCACAATATTAACTCCTCCTCCACCACCACACATCCTCAGGAGGATATCAGGAGATCTCAGGAGGAAGCATGATGCACCACGTGAAAGGCATAAAGAATTAATGTTCAATATTGTTGTAATTTCGAATCTTGTGAATATACCCAGTTGGGGGCTGTTTTATTAACAATTCAATAGCTATAATTCACTATATGGCATTCCTGTCTTTGTTTTATCCAAGGTTGTGAAGACTGGATTAACTGTGTTTGTCCTACTTACCTGCTGAAGACACAGAAGCTTTATACACATAATTTACATCCGAACTCTGCTTTCTAGGACTACATCTTCAATGTCATGCATTGTAAAAATTCCAGTGTCACCAGTACCCGCAACCAGGTATACTCACAAGGTTCAAGCTATAAAATTTGCAATCTTTCTTCCACTGTTAGAAGAGGTTGCTAAACAGTTTCCGGGTTTCCAAAAGCTATATTAAATTTGGCAAAGAAAAATTTGTTAGGGCAAAGGCATAATTTTTTGCATTGCGAATAGTTTTCCCTTTACCAACTTTTATTACATTCACATATGCGAATTAATATGCCCACTAAATATTCCTGAAGCTGAATTGCTGAAATATTTTTCATCAGTTTATTTGACTGAAATTGCATTCATGCCAAAATTCTTTATTAAACAACGCCTTGTATCTGTGAGGACAGATGCATTGTTATGCTGACAATGTTATGCAAATATTTTTTCATGGTTTGAATGACAATGTCTGGCTACATATTTAAAGAGGAACGTTTTATAATGTTCTAAAATTATCTTTAAAATATAAATTGGTTTCCCTTAACTCTAGCCAGCTTGCTTTTCGCTCGGAATTATGTGCTCAGTCTTCCACAAGGGTGTTGGCCTACAAAAATGTATGGTTTCTTTACAACAGTCCCAATTAAGATGATTTATTTTAGAAGTTAAAAAACATCAGCTGGTGGTGGCATAACTAAGGAAGCAAAGTGGATAAACTGCATAGCACCATGTGGCCTAAATGATGCAAGAAGTATTAAGTGTTTTATAAGCCTCGACTATTTACAGTGTGATTTCTGTCCCCACCCCTACAGATATAGGTGAATCTGCCCTAGAGAACAATTTCTGAGTGGTAAGAATTTTTGCACTAGTAGTTATATGAGTAAGTAATGGACAGTGCATATGTCTATGTACAGTATATGAATGCTTCTTTGTAGGGCAGCAGCCTTGTGGAATGCTCAGTATGGGTAATTCCAGTTTCTAAGTATTCAGTGTTGGTATAAGGGTTTTTGGGTTAATCTCTAAATGGGCCCTGAGGAGTGATGGGTGAAATTTTTTCACCAGGTTTCGCCACAAAAAAAAAAAAACGCCCATAGACTCTAGTAAGTGAAAAAATATTTTCACTTTCCGGAAATGTTGTCACTGTCATAAGTGAATATCAGGTTCACATGAACCAGTGATTATGTGACATCCTCTGTCCCTAAACATAACAAAATACCCACAATGAATACAAAGAATGTACAAAGAGCTACATTCCACGTCCACTGCTGTCTGAAAGATGGGCTGAAGCTTTCAAAAAACTAGCCAGGCCCTGCCTTACCACACCTCATTGAATCACATAGGGCAAAACTTAAATGTCTAGATTAGAGTAAATGGACACAAAATCCTACTTTTATTTCTATGTTGGTTTGATTTACAGAAAGTACAGGAAACAGCAAAAGTTTGTGTAAATTTAAGTGGCTGCCATGCCAATATACAAGTTCAAAACTCAATTGTACCATGAGCGCTTCAAAACAAATGCTAATGGCGGGGGAGACGTTTTCCTTTTTATTGATACCAACGCCTGTTAGACACTTATTATATCTGCTACACTTGTCACTAGGTATCACCTCTCCACTAATTCACATACATTACACCTATTACACTTTTCATTTAGTTTTCCCTTTCTTATTCTTATACGCATTCGTATTCACATCTGTATGTATACTAATATTCACACACCTATTTACCAGTGTGCACCTATACATGCAGGTTTACTTTGCCTTTATAATATTCTCTTCATGATTACACTTTTTTAAAAAATGGCTTTGGTCTGGGCAGTCTCCCACTTAAAAGCTGCATATGCAGGTGGTGGCAGATGATTCAACCCACAGATTGAAACCAAGCTTCAGGAGACATTTACTCCAAGTAATGCTATTAAGCAGAGAGGTATGTGATCTTTTATATTTTCACCACAGGTAAACAAGTTAGGGACCACTGTATGGGGTTTACCTTGACGTGGTATGGTGGCTTATCAATTTTATGATCACAATTTTGTAACAAAAAACCCTGGTTTTCTTTTTTTAAATACATGAACTTGCATATTTCTTGAATTATGGAGACAGGGGATTATTGTACTTAAGTATGTTTTTATATGGCCCTAGGAGTGCACCCACAACCCCCCTTTTTTGCACTTCTAAACTGAATCCATGGATTCACTGCTGACACCTTCCACAAAGCCTAAAAAGATTTGTTATGAAATATATACAAGTCACATTTCTCTGAGCAGATTATTGATAGTAGTAGCACTGGAATTTTGACAATGCATGACAATGAAGTGGTAGTCCTAGAAAGCAAAGTTTGGATGTAAATTATGTGTATAAAGTAAAGCTCTGTGTCTTCAGCAGTGGCCTAACTACTCGGGTGCGATTCCACCTGGACCTGCACCTATTTGGGGCCTGCCAGGGTCAAGCTGTGATATTGCAGAGGGTTTTTTAGTGCACTCTTTTCCAGGAGGAGGGCAGAGGGGGGGGCCCAGATTGCACATCCTGTATAAAGAGGGAATGATCTTGTGCATATTAGGTAGAGCTCAGATAAGCAGGTGTTAACATTTTTTGTTTCCATTAGTGCAAGTGGACACTTTCCAATGACAGATGGAAATTTCATGTGTATGCTGTCTGAAAAATAAAATACATGCTTAAAACCTGGTACAGATTGTGAAGTAAATCGTGGAGTCAATATCTCAGGACCTGTGGTGCAAACACGATTCCACCATTGGTGGCATGCATATATGGGCAGTATCCTACTGTATATAATAACCAGAGAGTCTTGTCAAAGAATTGCATTAGTCTTTCAACTGAGAAATGGTACACTAGCATTTTAAGGCAAAGCTAAATAGAAAATACATTCTACTCCTATTAGGAAACTTCACTAAACATTGGTTTCCATTTCTAGCACACTCAGCAGCTATTCTTGTTTCACTTTACAACACCAATAAAGAAAAAGATCTTTAACACATTAGCAACAACACCTTTTGTTCAGAGCAGTCAGATCCTCTGTCTAAGAGAACACAGTGACCTGAGGGCAGGAATTAGAACACAGCAGCTTGCTAAATTAGCAGCAGTTCACCTACCTGCCTATTATTAACCTTAGTGACACTGGCAGAATTTCATGCTCTGACAGAAATATAAGCCACACTTAAGTTGGGAAAAACCTGGGTGGGCAAAACACCAAAAAACACTTCATGTGCTTAGCCGCCATATGCTGATATTTACCTGCCAGACATCTCAGCTATTATCTCATTTAGAAGGAAAATACTGTGATTTCCAGCATCTTGTATGTGTGAGATATATCTCAAAATACCAGAACAAGGAAAGAAGGCTATAATATTACAGTATTACAACTTTTTTTACTATGAAACTTTATACTTCCCATATACCAGCAGAGATGAGACCCGTTTATGGCGTTCCGTGTGATTTAGAAGAACTTCAGAAAATATGACTGTAGCAAAAAAGTGTAGCTGTGTGACTTTCTGTGGAAAATATTATGCATCTTCTCCTTATGTTTTTCCATGTGTGAAGCTGAATTGCTAACAATCACTTGTCAGGAGAAAAAGCAGAGTAAAGTCACTAATCAATGGCATTTCATTCTGTGACTCCATTCTGGAAGCAAAGGCCTTACTTACTGTTGATGATGTTCAAATGACCTGACGATATAATTAGCCCATATACCATTCGGTCTTGCAGCCCAATTCAAGCCGTAGCATTAAGACTTGTTGACCTTATGTTTTCTGGTTTATGCTTAAGTTTCGAATTTTCTGTGTTTATGTAGTAATCAGTCCACATTGTGAGCTGAAACATTTGCTTGCCATTCAAGGACTTTGCCAATCAGTTCATTACCACTTACTTCAAGTGCTAATCAGAGCAGATAAAAAAAATCTCACTCAGAATTTTGTCTTGAAGAAAACGAAAAAATGTAGTTGCTCCCCCCCCTTTTTTTAAAGACCCTTCCAAAAGATCAAGTACAGACAATTTTCTAATCATCTCAGAAACTGCAGTGTCATGTATGATAATAAATAAAAAGCAAAAGCTAGAACATATGTAATTGCTTTATTAATAAAGGGATGTATAAACTGATTTCAACTTCAAACTACAAGAATATGGGATTAAATCAAGAGATATTTAACTGCTATGTACTATTTATTTCATCTATTCCTTTACTCAAAATGGCTTTCTGGGCTCACTAGACTTTTTGACGTGTATTCTCGTGAAAATCAGGGCACCCAAACCAGCCACCAACAAAGGAATCCATATCTTTCCAGCTCAAAGTGTCAAACCATAACATAATCCCATAATAATCATGTTTTCAAGTTAAAAAAATCAACATAATGCAGTTATGTTTTATTGTGATTTTCATAGTTATGTTAAATCTTGAATGGTTTAATCACAACACGGCGCCAAAACATGATCCCATAAATAAAAGAATGAATTTGCTTGAAAATATAATTCCTATTGACCTCAAAGTCATTGTAACAAGTATTACGTTTTAGGGTTAGAGTATTAGAGGTTTGTTTCATCATTATGATTATGGTATGATATATTGTGAAAAGTTGAGGCAAAAAAACATGATCATGCTGTGTCACAACCAAATCTGTTGATGCTACTTTTTGAGAAATGTCTGCATTGTAATATGTTGCCCTGATTTTTCCAAATCCCAAACTTGAATTTTACTAAACCAACCCTGCAATTTATCCACATTTTGCAATTATATTTTTGCCAGGATGCACATTTGCCCAAATCTAGGATATTTTTACATAATGGTTTGAGACCCCTAATCAGGGCCACTATCAGGGGGGGACAGGGGGGACAAGTGTCCTGGGCCTGGGGCGGAAGGGGGGCCTGGCAGTGCTGGATTTTTCAAAGAGTCGGGCCCTCCTTACCAGTGCCGAACCTGTGCGGCTTTTTCCATTGCGGAATGCGGAAGTGCCGAACAGACACAAAGTCCTGAAGCGGTGGAAAGACACTAAGGAGCCGACATTGAAGTCCTGAAGTGATGGAAAGACCCAAAGTCACGAAGGAGCTGACACTGAAGTCCTGAAGCGGTGAAAATACCCACTGTCACGAAAGGAGTTGATGCTGAAGTCCTGAAGCCAGAAGTTCAATTCTACTGATACCAATGTGGGTTTTGAGGGGATGTAAAGAAAAAGACATAGTCATAGAGGTTATGTGTTCCTGGAAATGCTTTGCCCTTTCTGAAATACAGATATAAGTTTTGAACCCTTCAGTGACATAATAATACTAGCATTCTATTATCTCTCTATACAATTGTAAAACGTTTCTAATACTTCTACACAATGTATACAATGAGCACTTAATTAAGGTGAGGCTTTGTTTAGTTCAGTAGAGCATTGGCTGTGCTTTGAGCAGGTTTATAGGAAATGTACACTCTGTGACATTAACTCATTGTGTAGTTTAAATTGCACTATAAAAACCAAGGGATAATTGTGCTCACCACTAATTTTTTAAAACCTTTGGTGGGGGTGCAATGAGGCTGTGACCACAAAATACATATAGACAAATACAAAAGGTCCTCTGCACTCAACCCATTATCAATATATTTAAGACATTGAGACATTTTGTGCATACAGCTACTAAAAAATGCCTTACCCTTTAAACAACAGGGATTGTTTGTCCATATATTGCAATATATTGAAGCTGGCCAACTACATCAAAGTCATCCCATATCTGTTCACTCCTGCTCTCAAATTGCATCTGGTTCATTAAGAATTCTATTACTTCATTATACATTTTACAAAGGAAGTTTTACCTGCAACTTACTTGCTGCTTTCAAAGTAAAACTCTTAAACTTGGTTGCCCTTTTATTAGACACCAGTGGGATCACCTGACTATAGCTGGAAGGGGTGGGAGCTACAACACTGGTGTCTAATAAAAGGGCAACCAAGTTTGAGTGGTTTACTTTGAAAGCAGCAAGTAAGTTGCAGGTAAAACTTACATTTTTGGTGTTACTGTTCCTTTAATCAGTGAAACAAGACAAATAGTACTGTTCAAGTAAGAAACGTATTACAATGCATGGTAGGGTGTTCATATGTATTCTCTTTAGGCACAGAACTGGTTTCATTCAGTAATGTGTGCAACTTTTGTAAAACCGTTGTCTAATCTCTATTGTTTCATGAATTACCAAAATACACTCATTTTATCCAAAACTGTCAAAGCTCCTCTGCAAATTTCTCGTTGTTGCTTGCACTTAGACTGCACCCTGCTTTGTACAACCTGCTCGGTGAAAAATGCTAGCAAACATCAGGCCCATTAGTTAAGAGACCTACCATTTTACGTTGACAGTTCACGATAATAGAATTTAATTGTGAAAAAAGCTGAATAATTCCAGCTGAATGTCATTTGGTTCATTCAAACTGGGAATCAGGGACATTTTTAACAAAGGTTTTGAAACTTCTTTTGAAATCTGGAAGCTGCTGTGCACAGATAAGGGGAGAGGTTTGAGGATTCTCTATCAGAAATTTCAAGGTTTTTTTTTCCATCTGCTTTTGCACATTAACTGGTAATTATCCAGAAAGGCACATAATAGTGCAGAAATGACAGAAGCTGACAAAGGTTTCCTTAAGATATGTAAATTGTCAGTGATAGGCAAGGTGCAACAGAAAGCCTTTCTACACCACAATTATTTATGCTACTTTCATTCGCTTTTAGGTAGCTACGATGCCATTCTACGCATATTGCCTTCTTATCATATGTACTGCACATTAGCTGCAGGACCAGTGCCTAACAGAGGATGGAGAATGATGCAGTTGGAGCATGGATTCCAAGCTATTTAACCCCATAGTGATCACAGTGAGAATCATGCTTCAGGACCACAACCACTTCTCGCTATGAATGTGTGTGCGTATCCAGTATGGAAAGAACATCCAAAACATCCAGGTATGTTTATAATAAACAAGTTCACAAAAAACAATTGTAAATAGCTAGTGAAATAGCTGTAGCCATAGATTTCTCAGGCTCTGATGTCAGAGAGGTATAACCAGACCATTCCTGAATTCCAGCCACAGATCATTGAAAAAAAATTGTTAAAATTTATAAACTATTAAACATAAAAGGACATTGAAAAATAAACAAAAAGAACGTAACACAGAAGCCTATACACATCTACTACTTTGTACACAGGAGGTCATGTAGTGTTAATGGAAGAGCTGCAGAGGCACTGCAGTGTTGGGTGGATGGCTCCAAAGTGAATTTCTCACAAGTGATCTAGAAGCAGGGGTGTAAGTACAGAGGAAGCAGACCCTATGTTGCAGGAGGGCCCAGGAGTTTAGGGGGCCCAGCGAGGCCCTAATTTATAAGCAATTTTAATATAGCTTGGTAGAATAGGCCAAGTTATCAATATTTTGGGGCCCTAAATTGAATTTGCTGTGGGCCCCAGTAACATCTAGTTACACGCCACTGTCTAGAATGATTTTAACAAGCAGTTGTGATGTGCCATTTCCTTTCTTCTCTTTACTCAAAGGTAATTGTGCTGCATTTTCAATTATAACTATCTAGTTTGTTGCCCTGCAGTGTGCATTTGTGCACTTTTTATGAGTACATTAACTGCAGTATAATTTAATCAGCATGTATTCTGTGCTCTGCAATTGCAACTTTTTATGACTACCATAAATTCCTGTCTAAATTTTGTGGTTCAGACAAGTTGCTGTATAATAGTCTTTTTCATTTTATTTTCTATTATTCTATAACCAATCGGGTGTTACAGAAGTTGTATGTCCAGGAGTATCCACAATCTGTTCTCAATATCTTTAGAACCTCTATAGCAGACTTTCACAACCTGTGTGGTGCCCCCCTGGGGAGTTGTGAAGGCAGGAGCAAGAGGGTGCAATAACTACAGCTTTCTATGAGGCATGGAGCAACACAATATAAATTTAAAGAAGATGTATATAATCAAACACCAAGCTGCCTCCTGTCAACTGGCATTCATTTTGAAGTAGTGCAGGATCTAGTGACAATGTTAATTACACATATTGCTAAGACTACTGTGTCATACATTACTGGGGACATTGAAGGGTCCTCCTTTCCCACAAAACCCTTCCCTCTACTCCTGAGCTGTGTCAAACACACAGTGTACAAGCTTCCCTTATGCTGTCTCACTGCAGCTCCTGTAGGTTCCCTCTAACCTTCATTAACCTACATCCCTAACTGTCTCACACTTGTCCAGGGGCTCGACCCCAAAATACTCACTCCTCTTTGGGATAAAAGGCTGTCCTTGCTAACTATCCTCTCTATCTTTTACTCTGAGTGATCTCACACCCACTACTGTCTACTTACTAGTTCTAAAGATCAGCTTACCACCTGGTCTGGCCACAATTGCCTTCCATCCTGCCTGCTTGATGGTCCTAGACCAAAGATTAAGTTCACTGCTCTTTCATTCTTGTATATAGGCTCCTGAAAGGAAATTCCCCTTTAGGCACAATAAGACACAAACTGCTAAATTAACTGTAATATAGCCCAACTAGCTACACATAAAATAAACCTTACTTACACAACTATAAGCTTCCTCACACAACTATGAACCATCTAACTTAAACAGCTGTACAATTAAATTTTCAACAATGTTGTTCAAATTAATTAATAACTGATAGTTTTTTTCTAAATGCCTTATTTGAGGATACAGGTATATCAACTTTGTAATATTTCATTCCTCATTCTTAAATGGAGAACATTGAAAGGCCCACTATATAATGACAGATACATTATTTGATTATTACAAGAAAATGCATTGCTAACTCTCTTAAAATATAATTAAGACAATTATACTGATCTCAGCCCATGAAATCAAATTCCTCCGTTTTGTACAAATCCATTATATTCATCAATACTTACAATGTATTTGATAACACACTGGTATACTTAGAAATTATATTTCTTGAATCTAGTTATATTTCTCAAGACTCATTAGTTCAAATTTTTATAGCTATGTAATTTAATTGCAAGTATCCTGAAACACGTGTAAGAAGAAGGAAGAAGAGCAGAGGAGAAATGGCCACATTATGGCAACATCAGTTTAAGGTATGAGTTGTAATTATAAACCTGTAAATATTGACCCTGCTGTACTCGATGAGGAAAACTCCACAAGTGTGATGGTGGTTGTATGGCAAAAGTACAGTTTTATATCTGTGTTTTGCATACCTGGTCTGTAAGAAGTTTGCACTTTCAACCCACAAAATGTTTCACACTTTTAGCATATTCAATAAATATGGATGGCATAAATATGGGCTGAGGTATTTTTTAAATAATAATAAGACACAAAGTGTGCCCGTATTCCGGAAGCTATAACAACCAATAAGATGCTTGCGTTTTAACAGGTGACATAAATACTTTCTGATGATTGGCTACTATACTGTACTGTAGTTAACTAGACCTATATCATCAGAGTACAGAGCAGGACTGGACTGAGAATTAAAATAGGCCCTGGCATTTCAGGTACACAAGAGGCCCATCAGTCCACATAGAGGCCCAAACAGCCCCCACCAGCCCACTAAATACTGACTTTCTATGGGACCTTATAGCAGCCCCTCTGGCATTTGCCCTAACCCACAAATGGCCAGTCCGGGCCTGGTACAGAGTAATGGAAATATGTAAATTTTACACGTGCTAGTTTGGCAATAATGACACATTGATATGGTGCTACCTGATAATTTATGGTGGGGCCACTATGACTCCCAAGGATATTTCCTTAGAGTTCACCAAAGCTGTACTTACATATAAATAAGCATTCAAATAGTATGTGCCCAGGGCAGAAACTTTTGGAGGGTGGCCCTCAGGTGCCTATACAATTGAATACATTTTCAAAAGAAAAATGTTTCCCTCCCCATTCACATGCTGTCACTTTTGTATGTTGGGGTGCTGTCAAGTCTGTTGCCTAGGGCGGCGCCGAATATAAATATTGCCCTGGGGCCCATCTGGATTTTTCCTTGAGGCCCAACTGCTCCAGTACCCATACTGAGCTCCCACCAATATGATTTATGATGCACCACTATCTGTAGGCTACCACTTTGGTTTTTGTGCTAATGAAAGGTCCCTGCTAGGGTAATAGCTTGTCAGTGGCTAAGCCCAGTACCAGATAACCTGAAACTCTTTGGGTTCTCTGCACAATTGCCACAGCTCTCCCCATCCCCAATGCAATTTCCTTTCAACTATTTTTTTACTTTATAATATGGTGGTAAAGGTATTGATCTGTGGGACCTCCCACTTCAAGAACATTTCCAATTAACTAGGGAAACTCCTTCTTACTACCCTATACTGTCCACTCCTTCTCACAACTGAGAACGTATTTTTGTACACAGTGCTCAAAAAATTATAACTACACCTCTTATATTCAGATTTGCTCTGTATCCAAAATAAAGCAACACTTAAAAATTGGAGAGCTTCTGAGCAGCAAAAAAATAAGTTGCCCTAAGATCCTTCCCTGAAAAAATGTCCCAAGTAATGAACTGGAATGATCAGAACTATAAAATTCCCACATTTCTTCAAATTACTTTTATAGGTCTGCCATTTATTACTCTACTATAAAGATTTTTTTTTTAAATATGTATTTCATACAGTATGTATGCAGTTGTGTGTTGTTTATACAAATGGCCTGTAGATGTCACTGTGCTCAATACCGTGCAAACTTATTATACTGTTCAGAGCATTAGAGTTTAGGTTACTGTTGTGTAATGGCTGCATGAGCCTGCTAATATAGCACTGTTATACTCTACTAATTCTCAGCTACCAAAACACAACAGATTGGTGATGAGGATGTCTCTTCTACCTCTGCAGCAGCCTGCACCTTTTCCTCCAAACCCTGGTGAGCCTACAATTCCTTTTACTGCTTGGATCCATATGTTTGATAATTACATTATTGCTGCTGACCAAAGATTTCTGCTGCTAGAAAGCGTGCTTTACTTATTCACTGTCTGAGAGCAGAGGGACAGTGTATATTCTATACATTACCATTACCTGATGAACTTATGAAACTGTTCTTACTGCTACAAAGCATTTTTTTGTGCCTAGTGTAAATGTGGTTGCTGAAAGATATAAATTCTACCAAAGTCAACAACGTAATGGCGAGCCCACAGAACAATTTGTGGCAGCTTTGAGAGAGCTGGTACCAGAGACATGAGAGAAAAGCTCATACAACTGGCACATGAGAGTCATCAATGAATTGTACGTACAAAACAAAGACTATGAGAACTGGTGGCAGGAATGGATGCTGATGTGGTAACTGCCATTCATTCTTGTGTTACTTGTCAGAAATATGACAAACCAGCTATCACACATACACCACCACTTCAGCCAGTACCATTCTCTGATACAGCTTGCTATTTTCCCTGGGAAAAACTTGCTATTGATATTGTGGGTCCTTTTGCAAACGCTCCTATAGACTGCAGATTTGCTATAACTCTGATAGCCTACTACAGTAAATGGCCAGAAATTGCATTTGTTTCTCATATACAGTAATAACATTTCTGTCTAAAGTCTTTAGCAGAAAAGATAAATAAGGAGTTAATATCAGATAACGGACCACAGTTTGTCTTAACTGAATCTGAAATCTTTCTGAGAGTGAGGAATATTGTGCATAGAAAATCTTTAGTGTATTACCCACAAACAAATGGAGAAATCGACCAATTCAACCGAAGTCTGAAAGAAGCACTACAGACAGCAAACCTTACTGGGAAATCTTGGAAAGTATTTACAACATAACCACAGAGCAACGTGCCATGCAACAACCCAAGCATCTCCAGCTGAATTATTACTTGGAAGACAGATATGCACTAGGTTACATGTTGCAGACATCAAACTTCCACCAAATACTGTTCCTACAAAATCATCTACTGCTGAAATTGTCAAACATCAACAAGTCAAATGCAAGGCTTATACTGACAGAAAACGTGGTGCAAGAGAAGTGCACTTTCAGCCTGGATCTTTAGTCAGAATTAAGAAATCAGGACTACTGAAACAAGGACAACCTAAATTTACTACACCCCTTGAAGTGAGACACCAACAAGGACCACACACATGAATTGTCTGATGGACGCATATGGTATGCAAGTCAGCTTGCTCCTGCTAGATGTCACTTTGGATAAGCTTCATTTGATGAAGGAGATTTTCCTACTCCTGGTGTCAACTGCAATAGGCCTGAAGAGTGAACCTATAAGGCATACTGAGAGAATCAGAAAACTACCTGCATGGACTAAGGACTTTGTGGAAGAATGAATAATCCTGCTTTAAGATACATACATACATGTTTATTATATTTGTCCAAATGCTTTCCTACTGTAGGGGGAATGTGGTGTTTATACAAATGGCCTGTAGATGTCACTGTGCTCAATACTGTGCATACCAACTATACTGTTTAGTGCATTAGAGTTTAGGTTACTGTTGTGTAACGAGTACAAGCCTGCTAAAAAAACACTGTTATACTCTATTAATTATTGGCTATCAAAACACAGCATAATGTAATGAAATATCTGCTTGTCTAGTAACCCATAACAACCTACAGCAGTAACTACTGGTTAGCTGTTTGCAAACAAACATCTTATAGGTTGCTATAGGTCACTAGATGAAGGAAACCTCAAGACTTTTAATTACATTACCACATAGAGTTTGTGAACAACTAATGTGTAGCAATAATGGTCAATAGAATAGTAAGGGTATAAGTAAAATAATGTAAAATAATGCCTTCAAATCAGGTTACAACTTGCAAAACCTTATATGATTAAATTTGCCTGCTAATCAACCAATCACTACTTCCATTTTTCTTCTGAAGCTTAATATATAACTTTGGATAGCATGCAACCATTTCAAGCAGTAAAAAGCAAAGTCCAGTTATTCATTGTTCAACATTTTAATGGCTATGCTCCCTGTGCACTTTACAATTGTTATAATTGATTAACTTGCTGAATATCAATAAAAACAAGTCTTCCCAGCATGAAATAATATGTTTCCTTCATGTACACACATATGTACTGTATATAAATATATATATATATATATAGCTGGCATAATTATATATATTTCTGGCTAGACTAAAATGCATCATCATGTTTTTTTCAGCTGTTCTCATATATGATGTATTTATTGAACAGAAAGTGAGTTTTCAAGTCATAATATTTTACCACTGGGTTGTTTGATTCAGTAAGTTGTGACATTGTTTTATAAAAAATGTATGCAATTTGATAGGAGATATATCTGGTTTAATTAGCTATTATTATGTGATATATTTGATCTAGAACTTGATGAATTCTTTACAGCCGGCAATACATATTACTTCATTTTCTTTTTTTAGGCACTTGATAGTATATACTCACTACACCACTTCTCTTATAAGGTACAGGCTGATAGGTATAGGATCTATTTTCCAGAAAGCTTGGTACAGAGGATTTTCTGGATAAGTGATAAGGACATGTATTGCATACATTAAGCCTGTCTAAAAAAACTTTTAATCATTAAATAAACCAAGTAGGATCGTTTTACCTCCAATATGGATTAATGCAGCTTAGTTGAGTACAAGATTTTTTTTATTACAGAGAAAAAGAAAACAATATTTAAAATGAGAATTATTCAAATAAAATGGTGTCTATGGGAAATGGCCTTCATGTAATTCAGAGCTTTCTGGATAATGTATTAATGTATGTATATACTGTGGATCACAAATAAACTTTGCTTCTATGATATATTTCACAAAGGCTTCAAATTTAGTTAGACTCTATTTTTTATACTTTAGCATTTATTCTATTTAAGCTAAATCGAAGGGGAAGTACTAAGCGTTATCCTGAACAGGTAACAACCACCTAAAAATGTGCACTCCACATTTTTGAACATTAGTCATCCATACATTATGGCCCACAATGATTCACAATCATGCCAATGAATATACAGGGTAGTGAGATTATTTATTATTTATATGGCACATAAAAGACAGAGCCAAAGCACAGCCCAAATAGGAAATCCACCATTTGAAAAAATAACTATTTCACACATGCCAGTGAAATGTTGGTTTTACAAAACATAACAAAAACTGTTTCCTTACTAAACTGAACAGTTTTTCCAACAGAAAGTGTGCACCTTTTGTTTCCAGCTTTCTAGGAGGTGAAGGCTTTTACAATGCCATAATATTTATGATTCTGCCAGATCAACTTTTTTGCATGAGGAAAAAATGTTTTGAAGCACTTAAGTAAATTACATATATAAGATGCATTTTAAAAAGATAACAGTATGCAGGGAGCTGAAAGCAGAGATCA
>CM044445.1:46945965-46967801 GCA_024363595.1 Xenopus borealis
CCAAGGTACCAAATTGTAGAATTCACAAAAAGAGGTAAGTGGAATCAGACTAGGAGAAGCGAAGTGCTTTGCTGCAAGTGTTTCTTTATTAGTGTCTAATAAAGAAACACTTGCAGCAAAGCACTGCGCTTCTCCTAGTCTGATTCCACTTACCTCTTTTTGGAAAACACAAATGAAGTAATTTGGCATTTGTCAACTGATAAAAGTTTTTTCAAACTTGCAACAATTTTAACCATAAATTGCAATGGTTTTCCAATTTCAGAACAAAGGAAGCCAATGGTGGAATGAATACTTGAATAAAGAGATGACAAATTGAACAAGCAGGGGAGAAGGAAAAACTCATAACCTTTAATAACTGTACTTCTGGTCAATGTTTGTGTGATATGACACATGGGGGAAAGGTGTACTGTATTTTGTAATCACTATTTATATGCTTACAACAAATGAAGGCAAATAAATAAATGACAAATAAATACTTGGTTCCAAATGATTTATAAGTGTGATGAAACCAACAAATCTAAAACCTCAACTGAATTACAATGAGTGTGGTCAACTTAATGACTATGTAGACCTCCATCTTTATACTACCTTCTTCAAACTGAGGCCAAAACTAGTGTTTTAACCAGAACTTAATTGATATCATTAAAAAAAACACATCATCACCCAGGCCAGCAGCACATTATATTTAGAAAACATAGTTTTAGTGATAATAAGACATTTTCTTTTTTACCACAGCAGTGAGCATCTTATACTGTACATTGTAAGCTTTATAAACACCCTCAATTTTACTGCTGAGGATTTTAATACAGGTATGATACCTGTTATCCAGAATGCTCAGGACCTGGGGTTTTACGGATAATGGACCTTTCCGTAATTTGGATTTTCATACCTTGCATTCACTAGAAAATAAATTTTAAAAAAAACTGTTGGCCAGTTTTGCTTCCAACGATGATTAACTATATCTTAGTTGGGCTCAAGTATAAGGTGCTGTTTTATTATTACAGAGAAAAAAGAAATAATTTTTTAAAATTTGGATTAAATAGATACAAGCGAATCAGAGACAGCCATCCTGTATTTCTGAGCTTTCTGGAAAACAGATTTCTGGATAACGAATCCCATACCTGTACTACCATTATTGCATTCTAGCCACAAAAATGTACATTATGGGCTAATAATCTTCTCAGTGTACAATATTTGATTTCAAATACCAATCTAATCATACTCCTCTTTATCAGCTATATATTTTGTTCTCAAGTAACCTGAATATCTTGAACATATTTAAATCCTGATAAAATAGTCATACTGAGAGGCAGTGCCTGGCAGCAACTTTAAAATCTCAGCTTGTTTGAGACATTTAAAAATCCAGTGTTTTCCCTCAGTATTGCTTAGGCTGCCAGTTACTCTTCCCTCCACTATAAATTCTGCTAAAGTCATTGAGGGATTAGATGTAAGGGAAATCTAAACTGAGTCTGAACTGAACTAATTATAGAGGGAATGGGAGGAGGCTACAATGTGATTTCTCAGGCTAATCAAATATCATTGAAAGGATAAAGTAAACAGTCCATGTGAAAGTATTTATTTGCCATTTATAAACATATATCTAGACATCTAAGACTTTATTTTTATTATCAATAAAAAGTCAATATCACTTTTCCCTAAATATGTTATTTGGACACATTTCTTACATTCACTACAATATTGCTATTTTTGAGGTTTATAGACACTATCTTATATGAAGCACACTACATTGTTTGTTTTTTATCTGCAAATATAAGTTTGCAAGTCACCAAATAAGTACAAACTACCTTAAAGGGATTTTAAGAAGGTGACAATTTGCACAATTCTTCTACTCATGGCATCAAAATAGGATAGAAGTAACATCTCGTCCTGTACTTGATAAAATACCAAACATTGAAGATTTGTGTAATTGTATTTAATATAGTATTACAACATACAGACATATTGTATTAGAAAGCTAATCCACCCTGTGACTTTTTTCCGAACAACTTCCTCATTTGACATATTAAATTGTTAGACCCAAACATAAACATCTTCTGATACACTTTAAACATGATATAGTAATGATAAATATCAAAAGTTAGGGACTGGTTGGTGCAGATATGAGAAAGGTTTAGTACAGTGAAAGTGGTCTGCCCCTTGGCAATCTTTAAAGCCAATCTAAAGAATGTGTTTTGGGAAATTACATGTTTAAGAGGGATTATTGTAAAAGTAAGATGTTGTAAGGCCCAAAGGCTCCGGAGTTAGGTGCGGATCAAGGAGGGAACACCAGTCCAATATAGTTCGTGGTACAGGTAGGAGTCAGGAGAAATTCATAAACAGAGTCCAAGCAAGTAGTTAGTCCAGGCAGAGAGGGTTCAGCAATCCGAAGTTCAGGCGAGGTCATACTCAGGAAACACAGAAAAGGTAAGTAGAACAGCACACCCAGGAACAAGGTAGTCTTGACCTATAATCGGGCAAAGTCAGAGAATCATAGGCTTCCTTAAATAGGCAGAGTTTGGCGCCAAACGAACGCGGGCGTGTTAACGTCAGGCTGTAGACGCGCGTGCATATTGACGCATGCAATCGTTTCGATGTGCACGCCCATTCTGATGCGCACGAGCGAATGAATGCCGGCGCTCATTCCAGCGCAAGCGGGAAGATGCATTGTCATGGCGAATCCTTACAGATGTACTTGTTTGGTGAGGTTGCCAAATGAGAAGCTATTATCCAATCAGTAGGCCCTGGGGTTATTGATCAGTTCATAACTGAGACTTACAGAGACCTTAAGAGAGGACTGCATCAATGGGCTTCCCACCCAATGGCAAACCTACTATATCAATATCTGGCAATATCAATATTGCCCATATTGATCAAGCAGGTCATGTAGAGTTCCTCATTCACAGACTTATAAAAAAATCAGCTCAGTCTGGAGTCAGAAACTTTTATTGGTCCATGTATGTCAAGCTCAGTAACTACACTTTGTTAGATGAGAGCATCGTCAAAACAGACATGGTTTGGAAGGCATAATAGGTAAATCCTTCTCTAACTGAAGGGTCATTTTTTTATCTAAGCAATTTGTGGGTTATTTCCTCATCTAACCACAACTCATTGAATACTTCTCATAATGGTCCAATGTTAGAAGTTTCAGCTAAATATATTTGTTGGCCTGTGTCCATGAATAAAAACATCTCAATGTTTTTTTAGAATATATTCATGGTGTAAGGACATATTCATGGTGTTTGGATATTTTTTTGCATACATGAACTCAATCAAGAAAATATCACCACAGTAAAGTAGTGCACTTAACAGTTCAATTATAAAACAAGCTGGCAATATACATCTAGATATTCCCAGCGGGTAAATAAAAGGGCCAGTCTGTGTAGAAAACTGGGTTAACCCAAGGTCAAAACGGAGCCACAGAAGAAATAGGAGCAGATGGCGTAATTTCCAGAAAAGGGATACACAGATGAGGCTGAGATTAACATACGGACAAAGCAATTTTGTATGTAGGTAAAGAGAAATAAGTGAATGTGGTCAATATGCCAAATAAAGGGCTATACAAAAATTCTCTTTAACATTGCACCAAACAGGAAAGGGAAGGTTGGTTTTGATAAGATCATGTATTCATTCCCTCACGCTAAAATCAGCAAACAGTATTACTTATTATTCCTCGTATGCGCAGTTGCACAAAGTGTGTCAAATAGTCCTTCAGCAAGTATCTACTGTTTATGTCATCTACATGGTATCTTTGTAAAACAAGCCGGGTTGGAAAGAATTTTTTTTTTAGCTCTTTGATAACTGGTGCAATATTCTCATTAATATAATGTCAGAATTGTGACATTGCTCTATCAGGTTTAAATCTATGAGAGGCTTTTGTGCATGTTCTGGAGATAAGAACAACTTATGACTAATGCAAAACAGAAGTAACGTCTCGTCCTGTACTTGATAAAATACCAAACGTCGAAGATTTGTGTAATTGTATTTAATTATATGTCAAACAGCAAAGCCTTTTATCATTATTTTGTTACCCATAAAGATAATGTTTCTTCAAGAAAGAAAAAGAAGCCTTTGAATTAAAGCTCTGTGTCGTCAGTATTGGAAGAAGTCCTGACAGACAGAGAGATCTGTCACATTCCAAAGATTGATGTATGGAGGCAGATGGTACATGTTCTCTATGTGTGCTCTGGATAAGAATAGTCCTTTATCCCTATCGAACAGATATTTCAAAATGCAACAAAAGCAAGTGAGATCTATGGCAAGCCTGCCTCAAACGAAAGGGGTTAATAAATCTGGACAGGCATTTTACTCAAAGATTAACCTAGGCTTAAGGTGGCAGCAACATAAAAAAAATATCCTTACACAATACTTAGGGGCAGATTTACTAATTGTCGAATTTTGAAGTGAAAAAACAACCATCTAATTTTTTGGGGGGGTCATTTTTGATCGAATATGGCCTTTTGAATAAAAATAATTTGAATCGTTAGTTTGCATCAATTTTGCAAAAATCCTTCAAATTCCTAGGACTTATAAAAAAGGTGACGAATAGTCGAATTCAAAGGATTTTGAAAGGATCAGTACTTCGAAATTCGAAAATGAGAATTTTCAAATTTTTTTCAATTTGGATCGAATTTTGGGCTATTCGATAGTTGAAGTAGATGAAAATTACTTCAAAATTCGAATTTTATTCGAATATTCACTTCAACCCTTGGTAAATGTGCCCTTGAGTGTCATAGGGGCAGATGCACTAAAGGGTTAAGTGACTAACGCTAGTAGAAATTCGCCAGCGTATCATCATTTTGCCACTTCGCTGATTTACTAACTGTGCCTGGAGTAATTTCTCTAGCGAAGTAGACAGATTCTAGCTCTACTTCGCACCCTAACATCAGACGCTCTGGTAAAGGGACGTAACTATGCTAATTCATTAAGTTGTGCATTTTACTGAATGTTACCTCTTGTGCCAGACTTTACTTTGCCAGGTCAGACCAGGTGAAGTTCAATACAGTAGATAGATGTTTCTTAAAAATAGTTGAAGTTTTTGAAAAGTTAAAAGTTGAAAGTCCGTATTGGCGTATTTTACTTTTTTAAGGGTGATAGGCTGAAAAAGATTGTAAAAATTTTTTTGGGATACCCTCCTTCCCACTACATTTCCTAACATATGGCAACACAACTATACAGTGGGCACATGTGTAGGGCAATAGAACAACTTTATTTTATTTTATAAAGGTTTCCTGGGCTTGTGTAGTGTAATGTAGTTGCTGCAGCATACAGTATACGTCCATTATACTTCAACTTGGCGCCGTATGCAAATTAGGCATCACTAGTTTAAATTCAATTTGCTTGACAAATTAACACTAGCGTAACTTCGCTACCTTTCACCTCCCTGAGTGCATTTTAGCAAATTAGCAGCACACTGGCGAAACTAAACTTGCCGAAGTTCGGCAAAGGAGTCCAAGTTTGGGAGTTTTACTTTGAAAGCAGCAAGTAATTTGCAGGTAAAACTTAGTCCTTTTGTAAAATGCATAATAAAGCAATAGAATTCTTAATGAAACAGATGCAATTTGAGAGTATGACTGGCCAGATATGGGAGGACTTTGACATAGTTGGCCAGCTTAAATATATTGCAATATATGGACAAACAATCCCTGTTTTGTTTAAAGGGTAAGGCCTTTTAAAGTACCTGAATGCACAAAATGTCTCAATGTCTTAAATATAATGATAATGGGTTGAGTGCAGAGGACCTCTTGTAATTGTCTTTCTGAATTTTGTGGTCACAGCCTCATTGCACACAATAGGTCTATTTTGCACTGTGTGGAAAACTGAGGGGCAGATTTTTCAAGGGTCGAAGTGAAAATTCAAATGAAAAAAATTTACTTTTTGAGCTATTTTTGTGTATACTTTGATTAGGAAATAGACCAAATTCAATACGAATTAGGAAAAATGTAGAAAATTCGGATTTCAAAATATGTCATGTAGGGGCAGATTTATCAAGAGTCGAAATAAAAATTCGATGACTTATATGAAAATATGATGCTTATGTTCAAAAACCAGGACTTGCAGATGGAGATGATTCTTCCTTAAAGACTAGAGTTGCCACCTTTGAAAGTTTTAATTACCGGCAGTGGTGGGGGTGGGGGGGCAGGAAGAAAGGGGTGTGTAGTGACATCAAAGGGGGCATGTCATGATGTAAAAGGGGAAGAGCCATGACTCGACCCCGGAAAAAAAGGTACTTTTTAGTGGGTCGGGGTGGGCTCGGGGCCTTAAATAGGGGTGTTACAGATTTACCGGCAGCTACATTGCCGGTAAATTTGTATTACCGACCCTGGCCTTGGCCAGTGTTTTACCGGCTAGGCCCTATTAAAGACTCATAGATTTTGTTCCACAATAACAAAAAAAGGAGCACATTTGCATTTTCAGCATGCTAAACAAAAGTTCCAATTTACATTAAATGTGGTATGCATGCACTGGGCTTTTTCATTCATACATGGAACTATAGGGGGAAAGAACATGGTAACCCCTGGGACTCCAGTAACTAAATTCTGGAATGGAATACACAGATCCCCAAAAATACACGCATTCATTCCCACTACCTGACGGAATTCCAACAAGCTCCTCATTTATGCAAGTTTTGGATTTTATGAGCAAGTCAAAGAAAGGGTGACTATGCTGCAATGTAAAAGAGACTTATTCTTGCATGGAAGAGTATTATTAATCAAACTAAGAAAAAGCTTCTTGATGAGGTACCTGGGACACTGATAATGACATTTTATATTTCTATCAGTGTTTGTGTGCATGTGTGTGCAACCAAACAATAAAAATGATGGTTTGTAAGGATTACTACTGTGAAATTAATACCTACACTACACACTGTATCTCAAAAGCAATTGCAGACCTGCCTTGGCCTCTAAAATCTTGATTGAAGAACAGTCATAGAAAACTGAAGTCAAGGCATAATTACAGTACATGGTACATCATGTACATGTCTAGCTATGTAGGCATAAAACAACAGGATTGATTAAGTGTAAATTATGTACAGTTCTTTAAGGGTATTACAAAGTGAATGTGCCATACCTGCGGTGGGATCATAAGATGGATGAGGAACAGGTCCTAGAGCAATGGGCATGGGAAACAGATATCCATGGATGCAGTGCTTGGGTTGAGCTTGGCTAGCTAAAGAATAATAAAAAAAATACATAACTCTTAACAACTATGCACAATTTATGTAACATAAAGAAGTGGGCAATGCATGAGAGATCAAATAAAATATATTGCTTATATAATCTTCTCTTGATAGCAACTTGTTCCCTGTTTAGGGAAAATTTTGTATCATACTTCATATTCTAAATTCTATAATATAATTCTCCACTTCAAATAGAGATTCATTTTCAAGCTGGTTAAATTAATTGCAGCACCTTTCAATTCACTTATATTGTATTTTGATGGGCTTAACCAGAGCAGAGAAAACTGGACTTTGCACACTCCCTAACCTTGTCCAAGAGGAGCTCTGTAATGGAGATAAAGATGAGAAGTAGTGGAACAAAGCACAGACTGAGACAATGTATTAGGTAAACCTGTACTCTTGGCCATAGGCAAACAGGTATTGGTTAAATAAAAATAAATAACAAGGGTCAAGCTGGTTACTGGCCAAACACAGATGTAGTCAAAACCAGGAGCATACTAGCCACAGATTAGATGTGTTTAGAAAATGTAAAGCTCACAGTTGCTCATATCAGGTTTGAAAGAGGTGGGCCTTGATATTTGATATTTACACCACTTTATATTTGCAAAAGGCAACAATGCTCTGTAAAGCAGTAGTATCGCCCAGGAATCCCTACAAAACCCTCTGCATTCATGACAATAGGAGTTCAAATTAATATAAAGGTCTAATAATCATTTAAACATCATATGAACACATGTATCTTGCCCATTAAAATACCTGTACCCTCCAGCAGCTCTAAAGCTCAAAATGTCTAAGCAACCTTTAAATATTTCTTGAATAAAGATATATGCCCTGAGAGCCAGGTCAGCATCTATGATTTCTGACACTGGGCAAGGACACGATCTCCAACATGGAGGGCATGTAGAACTTTTTCAAAACTACTATAAAACACACAGATAATGGAAAAAGTGCAAATTACAAATAGCCGTAGCAAACAGACTTATGCAAACTAAAAATAGTTTCATGGAGTGATTTTTTATTTCAGTTTGCAAATATGGTACAGGTTTGGGATCCTTTATCGGGAAATCGTTATCGGGAAAACGTTATCCAAAAACTCTGAATCATCTCCCGACAAACCCAGTTTTAATAAAAAAATACAAAAATAATTTTAAAAAGTACCTTGTACTTTATCCTAACTAAGATTTAATTAAGGGGGCAAACAATTCTATTGAGTTTATTTAATGTTTAAATTTTTTTAGATGACCTGAGGAAAGGAGATCCAAATTCCAGAAAGACCCCTTATCTGGAAAACCTCAGGTCCCAAGCATTCTGGATACCAGGTCCCATATGTAATATACTACAATTTTTCTGCAAAGATTTTATCAATTCCCTACTAATTCACTCGATGCCACCTTATTTTTTCCATTTCTGCCATAAGAGAATGCTCTGCCTTGCTTCCTACCAGATTAAATTCAGTGAGGAAAAAGTTATCTCATAGTTTATCTCATGGAAACTCATGGATGAGATTCAATTAGAGGAGAAAAAAAATGTTTCTCAAAATTCATGGACTGTTTTCGATCGAATAGGTCCATTTCGATCGAATTAAAATCGTTTGAAAGGTTCGATTCGAACGGTTTCCTCCAAAAAAGTTAGATTTTTCAAAAATTTTAAAAACACTCCTTAAAGGTTATAGGAGGTCCCCCATAGGCTAAAACAGCAATTCAGCAAGTTTAAGGTGGCAAAGGCATGAGTTCTAATTTTTTAAAGAGACAGTACTTTGATTTTTAAATGGTCGAATTTTTCAATTCAAGTTTTTCAATTTTGAATAAAATTTTGGCCTATTTGATAGTCGAGGTATCCAAAAATGATTTTAAATTTCAATTTTTTTTCATTAGAATTTTCACTTCGACCCTTGATAAATCCTTAGTTTTTCAGAACTGAATTGCATCTCAAACTGAATCTTGTCCTTGAGTTTTCACGTGATAAACAGTTTTCTCACTGAATTGAATATGGCCTAATATGTGGAAAAATAAACACTTTAAATAGATGTAATGCACAGCAGTTTATTTAAAGCACAAAAGCTGTAAATGATACTCACTAAACCAGAAGTTCCAAATTGTCTCTTGATATTCATCCCCATTAAACCAGCACCTCCAAAAGAAGCCCTCGTGGTGAAAAAACAAGGTGGGTTTTGGAGAATCTGTTGTATTCTAATGTTAAAGAAAAACATTTAACTATCAGTAACAAAGCATGGCACTTTCAGGGTGTATATGCTGACCAAAACAGATTACTAAGTGATTTACCAGCTTCTAAATTGATATTACTATGATGTAAATCTTATATTGTATTAGTCTACGCATTCAAATATTTCTAAAATAAATCAATTTCTTCTAAGTGAGTTAGATTGCTATAGAAACAAAACAAAATGCCTCAGCATTGGGTTACATCTGTAACCAATGCCAACCAGCAAGCAATGACAGAAACCACATATGTGAACGCTGTGACTGGTCTATATTAAAATTGAACAAATGACTGCTATATACAGTATGCGGTATATTGAAATCACTAGGACGAAACCATATTGTCCAGTCTCAATTTCGATCAGATTCCATTACAAAAATGGCAGCAGTGTTTGAGATCATTTGATTACCTCGGCAGCAGGAGAGCGCTCGCTGGAAACACTACAGTTTTCTGTTGCCAACAGCCAGTAGTCTGTTCCAAATGCAATGAGGAATAAGAGGACTCCAATCCCACCAATAATACCTGCAGCCAAAGCAGCGATTCCAACTTTCATCTTGGTGGACGCTCTGTTCAGATAGAGACAGACAAAAACAGAGTGGCAGGGCTTGGTAAATGGAAGGAAGGGTGCTATTTCGGGACACTGGTTTAATAGCTGGTGTAGGATTCTCAGAGGAGTGCTGGAAGAGAACTATTAAAAGCAGATGACCTTCTGCCTCTGAACAGTTGTGGTATGAAAAAAAATCACCACAACTTGTGAGGCGAATGCAAAGTAAACATATGCGGATCATTAAGGATTATGTGCATGATTACAGGCCTAGTCTGTTGTGCTTCTTGAATATATGCAGATAACATGTGATTTTCTACTTCTGGAATGTCCTACATTTCTGAGACTATGCTTCTCTGTCTACAGCTAATCAAATATCTGAGGCAATTACTGCACACAGGAATGCATTAGTCACATGGATTAAAATTTACAAATGCTGTTGGTGCAAATCAGCTTTGTAGGTCTGGCTATAGTGATGGGCGAATTTATTCGCCAGGGGCGAATTCACGGCGAATTCCCGCGATTCGCCACTGGCGAATAAATTCGCGAAACGGCAGGAAAAATTTGCGGGCAAAAATTCGCCGGCAAAAACGAGTTGCGCGTCGTTTTTGACGCGACGCACCGAAAACGACACGACGCAACGCGCGTCAAAAACGACGCACGACTCGTTTCGCGAATTTCTCTGGAAATTCGCAAATTTTTCGGCGAAGCGAAACGCGGCCGTTTCGCCCATCACTATCTGGCTATGATGGCCATTTTCTTATGTGCCTGTTCATACTGTCATGATACAGATAATGAATGCTTTAGAAAGCTGCTGTTGTGCACTTTTCCTGTATGAGCTTAGAAAGTTGTGATGCTTTATTTATCAAAGTGTGAAGACTAGAACTAAATAGTTTAGTTGAAATAAAACAAATCCCTCTTTTCTAAGTTCTCTTTTGACAAGTTCATATCATATACTATACCTAGGGCAGATTGATCAAAATGTGATTGGAAAAAAATTTTTTTTTCAATATGCATCAGTTAATGCTACTTCAGCAGAATTCTGCACTCAAATCCATTTCTCAAAAGAGCAAACAGATTTTATATTTAATTTTGAAATCTGACATGGGGTAGACATATTGTCAGATTCCCAGCTGTCCCCAGTCATGTGACTTGTTCTCTGATAAAGTTCAGCCATTCTTTACTACTGTACTGCAAGTTTGAGTGAAATCACCTCCCTCCTTTTCTCCCCCCCTGCAGCCTAACAACAGATCAATAGGAAGGTAACCAGATAGCAGCACCCTAACAGAAGATAACAGCTGCCTGGTAGATCTAAGAACAGCACTCAATAGTAAAACCCATGTCCCACTGAGACACATTCAGTTACATTGAGTAAGGGAAACAACAGCCTGTCAGAAAGCAGTTCCATTGCTGGCTCTTTCTGAAAGCACATGACCAAAATGACCTGAGATGGCTGCCTACACACCAATATCACAACTAAAATACTGGTTGCTGGTTCAGGAATTACAATTTGTAATGTAGAGTGAATTATTTACAGTGTAATTTAGAAATAACTGCATCATGGAAATCATGACAGAATCACTATAAAGCTTAATAAATAAAGACTCTCCACATTCTATTCATTGTTATGGGATTTTCAAGATTGCATGGGTGAAATTATGGGTGAAAGTTCAAACTCACCATTTGATATATATGGTTCTAAAAAATCCGATGAGAATGAATGGAACATGGGTGAGTTTTTGTTTATTAAACTTTAAGCTTAGATTTTGATCAATGTGCCCCCCTAGAGATCAATAATAATGACAATAATAATTCTCTGATTCAAGCCGGTGTCCCTTCAAGACATTCTTATGTATTTGCAATGACATTGTTTTATAAAAATCCTGCTCCCAAACATATGAAATAGTGGATAATTAGTCCATGGCATGGACAGCACTACCCTCTGTGTATGGGGATGGGAGATCACTAACAGCTGCAAGATGTGGTAATTATAATACACAGTCAGAACAAAGCATGTGTGTAGTTATTCAGTAACATGAGCAGCCGTTTGTCCCAGTGCATTAACCAGTATGAAGCAATAAGCCAACAACAGACTGGCTGGTATCAGTGATACACCAAATCCTATAATGTTGTATTCTATAAAATACCAATGGGGGAATGTCATATAAGTTGCAAATGGAAAATTTGTTTTGCAAACAGTGGTGTAACTAGAGGTTATTGGGCCCCACAGAAAATCAATTTCAGGGCCCCCTCACTATCCAGAGTTTGTCTTGTTTTACCAATGTATATTGAAATCAGGGTCTAATGGGGCCCCCTATACGACCTGGGCCCCCCTGCAGCCGCAAGGTCTGCTTCCTCTCTAGTTACGCCCCTGTTTGCAAATCCTTTGTTCCTCACTGGACAGTAGGATAGCGATCATGAATTATATAGTTTGTGATATTGTCTTACACACATTTCGCTGTTTAGTAAACCGAGCGTTAATGTGTACGTAGCATTATTTTCAGCAAATGCGATAACTGGCGATCACATATTCTTGTGAGAGAAAATTTATATTTTCTGCATGTTAGTAAACTGGCAAAAACATATTTGGCGACAATTTTGGCTACATTCTGTGTGCATATTTCAACCCCACTTTAGTTAACGGAACCCCTTAATCTAGTGTAAATTCTGC
Organism: Xenopus borealis; assembly: GCA_024363595.1. Taxonomy (NCBI): domain Eukaryota; kingdom Metazoa; phylum Chordata; class Amphibia; order Anura; family Pipidae; genus Xenopus; species Xenopus borealis. The sequence goes on from CM044445.1 coordinate 46,958,578, forward strand.
AAATTCTGCAATTAATGTCAGAATTCAGCCAAATTTTGTATCCTGTGCATTTATAATTGGTATAGGTTAAAGAATTTAACCATGTAACAGTATGGGATCTATAATGGGAAATAGAAAATGTGTATTTAGAACCTTTCTGGATTGCTGGTTTTTGGATAATAAATCCCATACTGTCAACATTGGGTGTCAGATTCCATCATAAATAAATTTAACAGCAACTAAAAAGTTTAGGCTATAGTATATTGTTAACAGTAGAACACCAAATGCTGGACAGCATATAGGTTATTGTGTAAAATAATATAGTAAAATAAATTTAGTTCTTTTAAAACGCAATCATATAGGTCATATTTTATTTATGGAAATAAAGTTGTTTTCGTTATTGAGGGGTAATTTACAAAGTGCAAGGACAAAATTGCAACCCTTAGTGCTCATTCGGGGAAAGCTTCTGTCCAAGGTCTAGACCAGTGATCCCCAACCAGTAGCTCATGAGCAACATGTTGCTCTCCAACCTCTTGGATGTTGCTCCCAGTGGCCTCAAAGCAGGAGCTTATTTTTGAATTCCAGGCTTGGAGGCAAGTTTTGGTTGTATAAAAACCAGGTGCACTGCCAAACAAAGCCTCAATGTAGGTTGAAAATCCACATAGGGGCTACCAAAAGGTCAATCACAGTTCACACATCATTTATTTGGCACCCCAAGAACATTTTTCATGCTAGTGTTGCTCCCCAACTCCTTTTACTTCTGAATATTGCTCATGGGTTCAAAAGGTTGGGGATCCCTGGTCTAGACTCTAGAGGCATAAAATCAAGGTTTGACTATAGGACTGGTGTGGGACTGCAAAGAAATGACTTTAAAAATTTCATTATTAGTATCATTCACAGTGGACAAACAAGTGTTTTTAACAAAATGTGCCAAACTTAAACTATCAAATGTGGGAAACCATGATTCAAAATTCAGGAAATACACCCACTTAAATGCAATAGATGTAGGGGACTGCAAAAAAAAAAACACATAAAATGCAGGAAAAGGAATGACGCATCAATGTAATATTGGGGTTTGACTGTAAATAAATGATAGTTTTGTGTCAAATATAGTTGTGTATCATTTTACTGTAAGGTGCTCATCCATATATGCTTTTCTATACATTTAGCTCCTAATCCCAGGGTTTTATTGCCTACTTTATTGTTTCTTTTATTACTTTGATAATATCATTTTTTATTTTTCCTTTTCGTTAGTCTTCCCAGTGCCCTTGAGGTCTCTAAATAAAGTACCCTATAAAAGAAAATAACAAATAATATTATTGTACGGCTGAAAGGGCCTCTGCATTAAACAAAGGAGCGTTACTAATCATTAATTGGCACCCTGGTGTATTACGCTAGTATTCCTTAACTTGCAATGAATAATGTTCTCATAAAATTCACTCACAGTTTGGGGTTTTCTCTGTCTTCTTTTTCTGGCATTTTTTAACAGAACTTTTTTATAGGGAAAAAAGGGCAAGAAAGCAGAAAATTGCACTTGAGAAGAGAAAGTGAGAGACATAAATATATCAGTGTGTATTATACATAATAAAAATAGTACATATATGGGACCAGTTATCCAAAGTGTTTGGAACGTGGCATTTTCCAGATCAGGGATCGTTCTAATTTGGGGCACCATTCTTTACCTACTAAAACATCTAAATGTTTTTAAAATTTGCAACTGTTTCGCATATGTTTATGCTTGGTAGTTTGGATCAAGTACAGGGCACTGTTTTTTTTCTGCCAAAAATAAAGAACTACCGGTTGAACTAGGACACTATCAGGAAATGTAATTGACATATTTTAAAGTTACAGGTATGAGATCTGTTATCCAGAATGATTGGGACCTGGGGTTTTGGATTTGGATTCCCATACTTTGTTTACTAAAAATAATTTACAAATTAAATAAATACAATAGAATTTTTTGTCCACCCATATGGAGTTAAGCAGCAGTTACCATCAAGTATACTGTATTATTTTATTATTACAGTGGGGAAAAAAATGATTTGGTTAAAATTAAGTCTATTGGATTTGGTCTTCTGTTATTAGGAGTTTTCTTGATCATGGGTTTTCAAATAATAGATCCCATCACAATTATGTGTGTTTGAGGTGTCCAGGGTCCAACCAGGGCCCACCACCAAGCTGCAGAAGCCCCCAAATACAGGCCCAAACCATTCACTCCCTGCATTCCGCCCCTTCACATACCTCTGAAAATTTGTACCACACATGAACCCCCATGCTGGTCCCTTACATTTTCTATGGAAGTGTGCAAGGAATATCCATAGCAGCCAATCAGATGTTTGGTTTGCACCCTGCTTAGAAACCAACAGGAAAGCTATAGGTGGTGAAAAGTAAGGTTGGGGCTAGCCAGGTGTTTAGTAAATGTATCTAAAATTGTTTTGCATCTCTTTGTTCTTTTTTTCTTTGTTCTTGTACTTTGCCTCTTTTGCATAAAGCAGGGTTCAGCTTTGATCCATCAATAGAATTTTCTCTCTGATGTCTACACACTGTGCAGCTGAATCAGGACACAGATGCAGAACATTTTCAAGCCAGCACACACAAAAGTATAGAAAAAAACTAGTTAAAAAACAGGGAACCAAGGAATCATAATAGTTTGCACCAAAGTTATAGATTTGCGCAATTTTTAAGTATAAAGCTCCAAAATGTGGAAATGTCATAAAACTCAAAAATGGAAAAAAAATTGTATTGCACATTGTATTATTCTTAAATATAAATTAGATATAAGGGTTTCTTTTCTATGTACTATCAGACTACTTATTTATTCCTTTTGTTTCAGCCACCAGTTTTTACATTGCCCCAAAAGTCTCTTAAATTATATATTCAGTGACTATAGTGAATTGCTTAGGAAATATTCCTCCCATATTTGTAAATCCATGAGTAATTTGCCGGGAATATATTTAGTTCTCTAGTATTTGTGTTTATTTATAAAACGTTACAGAAAAGCACAGCGTCTAAAACTGATTCTGAACTGGAAACTGTTTAAGTAATCTTTGAATCCTTTAAATAGAGTGAATCTTTTATCCACAGAACTGCAATATACAATTATAAAGTGAAACCACTGCCGACTGGCTATGTTTGAAGCTATAATTATCCAAACAATAAAAGCAGATATATTTGTACTTTGAATCGCGTGGCATATTTTAGAGTAATTGAAACGCCAAAGCATTTTTCTGCGTTGCACTCACTATGTTCTTATATATTGTAAAAGAATAGAGCACAACCCCCTTAAAATTTGGGCTTGTTGGTATATATAGCAAAAGCTAAAGGTAACTGTACCACCCAAAATATGTTTTTATATTTTGGCCTAGTACAGTAGAATGCATATGGCGTGCTGTAGTTGTATCGTCTTTTTACAGGATATTACTCAAATACAAGGGATATTCTGTCTTGCCTGGACTTGCCTGTTGTCACTAGTCCAATCCTGGACTCTTCTCCAATATAATCAGTGCATGTCCTTTCATCTCTTCACTTTGCCTTCCATTTTACATTTGTAAAATGATCACCAAGCATTGAGAAGATGATAAGCATGATTATAGTTCCTAAGACAAAGAGAAATCTCTACAGACACAAGGGAAAGCATGGCTTTAATTATATTTATATGTATCCATCATTTCATTACATAATTCAGTTTGATAAATGCAAAGTAAATGAAATTTTGCAAAATAAAAATACTGGAGGACTACACAGTATTACATCTAGACAACACTTAAGCTGGCCATAGACGTAAAGATTTTTGAAAGATCCAATAGTTATCGTGAGACCACGATTGTCTCAAAACGATCGTTTAAATGCCTGATGTGTCCATCAACTAAAAAGGCCATTTCAGGCAATATTGCAGCAAAACTGAAGGATCGCAGCCTGCTTGGCCTGCAAACATAGGTAGATTGCATGGGGACCGATAAAGATTTTCTAACCTGGCCGATCAATCATCAGACCGATGTCGGACGAAAAATCATAAGATGTGCGATCGTTTGTATCCCACTAACCGCACGATAATTTGACAGATTGGTCGGACTTCCCTAAGATCGGTCGTTCGGCAGGGAAATATCGTTGCGTCTATGGGGAGCTTCCCCGTCTTGTGTTTAAATTTAGTTGATATGCTAGTTACTATCAATGCTATATTAATAATTTTTGGGTAGCAGACATTTGTCTCTTGCTCCTTTTACTATGGTTCTTACTACAGATGATCATAAACACTGCCTTTCCAGATTGCATTTGCCCTATCCACTATGAAGGTCTGTTCCAGTGCCTAAATCAGTGATAAATAGCGTAAGCCTCTCCAGCTGTTGCTGAGCTACAGGTAAATACATGACAGGAAATTCTGGAATGTGCAGCATAGCAACAGCTGGAGAGAATCTGAATGGCCAAAAATCTTCTTTTAAGTTTTCCAAATATTGTCCTCTTTCGCATTATCCTGCCACAGATGTGGCCCTGTCTGTTCCCCTTAATGCAAACAGAATGTGCAGAACAGGCCCACATGGCAGCAAAGTGCACCAAAACACCCATTGCGCCTTGATCTGACTTAAGAAAGTGGTTCCAGAAGATTTGTTGGGACAGTTCAGACAAGACTGGTGCAGAGAATAATTAAAGTTTAAACTAGCAAACTACTTGGTAACTGTTTTGAACAGCAATAGGCCCCTTATTGAAAACAAGATGTTGTCATTCCACAGCTTTCAGCATGTGTAAATCAGAACAATTTATGTAGGCTCTTGTAGTCCTGCCATATTTGGAACAATTAAGGTTGAGGATACATCCAGTAGCTAAAAATCCTAACTTACATTTACCAATCGTATTCCAATTAAAAAATAGTCCTGAAAGGCAAATAGGAATTACACAATATTTAACAAATTGAGTAATGTGCACTGGCCTTTTTCACTGAACAATTTTTCTGCGTTGTTAAGCTGTACTGACTCTGTACTTTACTCACTTATTCTTTACAAGTATATTAGAGGACATTATAGACAGATAGTGGGCGGGCCTTTATTTCTATAAATAGGATCACTGCACCAGAGGCCACCTCTTTAGACTAGAGCAACAAAACTTTCATTTGAAGCAGCGTAGGTGGTGGAATGCACTGCCGGATGATGTTGTGATGGCTCATTCTGTTAATGTCTTTAAGAGGGGTTTGGATGTTTTCTTGGAAAAGCATAACATCCAAGACTATTGTTATACTTAAATCTACAATTACTATAGAATGCAATATATGGGTGTATATAGTTTGTGAGTGTATGATGGGGTCAGTGTGAGTGTGTGTATGTGTGGATGATGGGTTTCATTTGGAGGGGGCAAAACTGATGGACTTTGGTCTTTTTTCAACCCAACTATGTATACATTTATCTGTTGTATCCTTGTAAAAGTTTTAGTTGGAGACTAAATGACTAATTTGGCATTTGTCTGCAAAGGGTTCCTTTGGTTCCTAAATATACTGTATGAGCAAGAGGTCCATGGCATTAGATGCATTTAACACAAACCTCTTCTTTCTTTACTGTCTACATGCGATAAACACACTAAAACAGACTTTATTTTCTCTTTAAAGAAATTACAGACTAATCTATTATAGAGGAGATGTTAATGGAGCCTTTTATAAGACACTACTGCAGTTGCTGGCATGCACAGCTTGCCACAGAATATATAGCATTTATTACTTGGTACTTGTGTTGAAAGTCACTCATTGCACTTCTGCATAGCTGCACTATGGTTCCGTTCAACCTCCTCTTCACTCATGCGCAGTGCACTTATTGATGCAAGACGATCCTGAAGCTACTGCCATCTCAAAGGCAGGTGATTTAAGTTTGAAACTGAAATTCATTTATCCAGATGTATCAGGGTGAAAGTGGAACTAGAGAAGGTGCTGTTGTTACCTATAACATTTCTAACTAGAGTTAAACACAAGAGACTAAACGAATAGTCAGGAGGGAGAATGTGTCTCATGTAGCAAAGCTCCAGGTTTTTTTATACAAAATATCTAACCAAATATGTCATCATTTGCCCTTCGCTAGCCTAGATCTACCTGATTTTTTTCTAAATCCCTTGGATCCTAATACTGATTAACCTTGTTGGCTGAGGATCAGTATTTAGAATCCCCATCGTAGAGTTCCTTGGCAGAGCTTAATGACTTAAAGGGAAACTAATCTAAAACTACAAGCATTGTAACTTTGTAAAACATGAATATACACATAATACATTCATAAAGACAAAAGGCAAGTTTAAATTTTATTTACACTTTTCCTTTTATTCTTATCACTTTGTACTCGGCAGGACAGTAAGTTGCCTCTGGTCTCAAATTGTAAGTAAAAATGCAAAACAATGCAGGACATTGCTGTATGCAGTTTGTTTTTTTATATCATATGTGTATTAAAAGGCATCTCTGAGTTACCACTGAAGAAGACTGACTTAAGTTTGTGAATAGTACACAACACAAACACAAACTTAACCTAATAATCAAATCCTAATTCATACTCTTTTGTATGTGTGCCATGACATTGCAACTTGTTCTCTGCTTTGGAGCAGATTTGTTGTTTCAAAATTAAAAAAAAAAGTCAATGCTCAGAATGAGACGCAGTCTGGGTGGGTAAATGCAGACAAGATCCATATTTCCCCTTACTATTTCCTATTATTCACATGTACTTCATTAGTGGAATACATTCCCCAGTGACTGGTGGAACGCAGCATTTAAATGTTTTCCATTCGAACGTCAAAGATAAAGCATTCTTTTTTTGCCCAGAATTGATTAGTTTCCTCTTTTGTTCTATTGCTGCCAATAGAAAAAATATGTTACCATTAGCAAGAACATACGAGGCAACATGATGATCCAATTTGAACAACACTTCTGAATCCGAATTGTGCATTTTTAAAATATTTCCCCCCAGTGAGTTGTTCACTTCTAACAATCTAACGGAACCAACGTAGGTTTTCTGCCCTGCGAGATGTCACAACTAGTCTATTTTTGGTAACGGTTCATGAGGCTGTTGTTGGCAAGACAGCAATCATAAAATCAAAAACCTATTTTGTAAATGGCTTGACGGTTCTATGCAATGGAAAATCCATTCCTAGTCCCACAATGCTTGGAATGTAAATGTTTTTTCCAATACAATCTGTTTTGAGAATCATTCAACTTGTCATTACAGAATAAAATTTGGAGGAAATCGCTATTTAGTTATCGACATGACAGTATCAGCTCTGCAGTGCAATCTGTTTAATATGGCAGTCTATAAAGAGATTAAAAAAGCATGTAGATATAGTCTGGTAGTGAACTTATTTTGTCCAGCTTAGAGCTGGATGGTACTGATGAGTAACTGAGCATTGGTTCTTCAAACAAGTCTCCATGTCTGGCCAAATTATAAGTCCATGGGGTACTCTGCTAAATATAGCAAAGATAACTGCACATGGTCAGCTGTAGTGTAATACTAACCAGCAGCTAATGGCAGTGATACTGTTTTGGAGCTCATTAGTAGGATGGAAGGGCAGCTGTTTGAATATCTCTGTTATAAAGTATCTGTTCCAAAGTACTATTCACACTGCTGCAGTTACTACTGTTTGTCCAACCAAAAAGAAGTACATCTCTGGAATAAGACTTAGGTTTCCATACTCTTCTATCCTACAAGTCTCCAGTTCTGGCCAAAGTCAATGGAGTGCTCTAATGGCAGCGATCTTTTTCCGAATATCATTAGTGGGATGGAAAGGCAGCTATTTGAAGATCTCTGCTGTAAAGTATTTATTCTGTAGTGTAGTACCCTATGCTAATCACTTCTGCAGATGATACTGTTCTGCCAACCAAAAAGAAGGACATATCTGGTATAAGACTTAGGTTTTCCCTACTCTTCTATCATACAGCTTCTGTTCTGAATGGTCTTCTAATGACCAACCCTTATGAGGCCATTACAGGGCTATTATGCCTACATGTAACCTCTTATATCCATTACATAACCAAAGAAAAGCAAAGTCTGGAGAAAACAGTGTTGCAAGTTCCCAAGCCTGGAAATGCAGATGAATAAATAATTAATATTTTTTTTTTTTTTTGCAAACTGAAAAGAAATTGCATTTAACAAAGAATGATATATATTATGTTAAATATAACACTATTAAACCATAAAAGTTGAAAGTCCCCATATCTACTAGATGTCTAGACATCCCTGAGATGTGATAAAGTCTTCTTCTTCTTCAGTTGTCAGATTGGTGATGTCGCTCTGCAGAGCTGGGCCTGAGCACAAGGTCTTATCTTTCTCTCTTATATTTTTCTGGTGTTTTAGGACTGTCAACTACAGTTTCAAAGAGAAAGAAATACAATATTAATCTTCTGAGAGCCAAGTATGAACGCTCTCCTGGCCTGTATATGTGCAAAATGTAATACAACTGATGTTTATTGCACCAACAACTAACCAATTGAAACAAAGCATTACAAGATATAGACTCTGATATACAAACAACCCAAATAAATTAATGATGAAACCATGTGAGTTCCGACTTGTGAGTTATAGATTTTCTTTATATTTGTAAAAAAAAATCTTAAACATGTTTTATTTCTTAATAATATATATAAAACACAGGTATGGGATCCGTTATCTGGAAACCCGTTATCCAGAAAGCTCTGATTTACGGAATGGCCATCTGCCATAGACTCCATTTTAATCAAAGAATCCAATATTTTTTTTGTAAATGATTTCCTTTTTCTCTGTAATAATAAAACAGTACCTTGTACTTGATTCAAGCCAATATATAACTGGAAGCAAAGACAGCCTAATGGGTTTAATGTTTTCATGATTTTCTAGTAGAATGAATCCATCAAGATCCAAATTATGGAAAGATCCTTTATCCATAAAACCCCAGGTCCTGAGCATTCTGGATAACAGGTCCCATAGCCAAACTAATCTGAACAATGTTTGGGGGTGTCCAACCTTGTTTTGCTTTTTAGTTCTTTATCCATTCAAATTACTTTGGGGGAACTTACTTCTAATCCTGATTTCATAAATCATACATTTGAAAACCTCTGTGGTTTTGTTTTTTTCTTCCTTTCCTTGCTTTATAATCAGTTATCAAGTTGTAATGATTACCAGAGAGACCTTCATCTTTTACATGTAATTTGACTCACAACATACACATACAGCCTTAAGGGTTACAGGCAATCTTATTCAATGGACATTTTGATGATAGCTTCCATTGTAAATGTGGGGAAATGGCAAAAGTAGCTG
>CM044445.1:46981698-46999694 GCA_024363595.1 Xenopus borealis
TTTTTTATTGTGATACAGGGCACCCCTGCTTGACAATAAGCTTTGTGCTTATTACAGTGGCGTTTGTTACTGTATTTGTGAAAGAAATTTAAAAAAAATGCTTTTTCCAAAGTATATTACTTTTTTTGTCACTAAAACTTTAGGCATCATTTCTCCCCCAACAGTGCACAATACCCTCATTTAGATTCTTAGCATTTTCACCCATTTTCCAGCTGATTTTGTTTCCTCAATTCATTTTTGTTAACCTGCTTGTAAAAAAAAAATCATGAACTAATTTCTCTGTGCTAAGTTTGTATGCATTTAGCATTTCTCTCCCCTTCAGTTTACTGTGCATAGAGATTTCTCAGTTTCCCCGTGTGATCAAACAAAATCGAATGTTTATTTTAGGTGCATGCAATGTTGTGCCGGAATGTCACATATGTTTGCTAGCCAGGGGCAGATTATATAAAGTTTAGTTCTTGCCGTCTTCCTTATGCTGTACAGATTCCTATCTAAACTTTTCTGCATGTCATCCAGCTGGTGTGCAGGAATCTGTCTCCTGGAAGTAGTGGACATGGGATAATGTTTGCTGCTGTGCATGTAACAAAATAATTTCACTTTTTAATTACTTTACTTACAATGAACAGGAATGCCTAAATCACTCATTGACATTTACAGGAGGAGCCTTTCTCAGTCTCTCTCAGTGTAATACATTTACCTAATAAAATGTCATATAAAAACAATTTATCTAAAGCAAAAGCTACCGATCTTAAAGACAGGAGCTGGATAGTTGATTTTTTAAAACGTTTCTAAATTAAAATTTTATTAATAACATTTTCAGATATATTTTGTTAGTCTTCTAATTAACTTTTAATTTGTTTTATTAAAATGTGGTTGTTAGTCTGAGACTTCTTAGTATTGGGGCACCAATTTCCTAATCAAGATCAAATATCTGCAGTAAACAAATAAAAAATTGCACCTTCCCCCTAGCAGAGAGTTGGGAGATATCAGATAGCTGCCCGGACTCTGCTAGCACAATAGCATTTGCAAATTATGGTTTGGATTCAGTTCGGTTTTCGGCCAAATCTTTCGGGACGGATTTGGGGGTTTCGGCCGATTCCAAAATTTATAATAAGACTCCCTCTAACAAGGATTGCATTTAGTATACTAAGGGGCAGATTCACTAACGGGTGAAGTGACTAAAGCTAGTGAAAATTAACCAGAGAAGGAGATAGGTGCTAGCGTTGCTTCACCCTCTAACTCCAGGCAAATTTTAGCTCTGGCAAATGGACGTAACTCTGCAAATTCACTAAGATGCAGATTTTACTGAAAGTTACCTCTTTCACCAGACTTGCCTTCGCCAGCTCTGACCTGACGAAGTGCATTGGAGTGCATAGAACATCCTCAATCTTCAGTTACTTACATGAGTGGAATATCTTCTAAGTACAAAAAATACTGTCGTCTTCCATTTTTCAGGGTGTTATGCTTCAAAAGGCATAAAAAATTCTTGGGGCACCCGGTTCCCCCCCATACATTTTCTACCATATGGCACATTATTTAACTGTGGGATTATGTGTAGGGCATTAAAATAACTCTATTGACTTTATTAAGGTTCCCTTGGCATGTCTAGTTATCAGCATAAATGTAATGTATTAGAAGCACCATGTAACATAAATAGCTCCATTCCACTTTAAATTGCCCGCTGTATGCAAATTAGCCTGAGCGCAAGATCCCTAGCAAAGTTGCGCTAGTCAGAATTGAACACTAGTGCAGCTTCCCTTTGATTTGCCCTAGAACATACTTTGATTCGCCCTGTATGCAGCTTTGCACTTTAGTGAATTATCATTGTCCCAGCGATTTTACGCCTGGCTAAGTGTTGCGATGGATGCAAAGCCGTCGCTGGCTAATTTGCACTCTTTACTGAATTTGCCCCTAAATATTATGATACTGTAATGTTCCTCTTCTTCGTTCAGGGCTTAGCTACTGTCCACAGGTAAACTCGCCAAATAGTTGTACAAGTGAAATCCAAAGACATATTTGTAATATTTTTGTGTGCCATATATTATTTATATTAATCAATTAATGACTTTACTAAAGAAAAATTGCCATGACAATAATCACAACTACCAAGCAGTTTTCATCAGAAATAATCATCTTTCATTTCTTAGCCGCCCAAAATCAGGAACATAAATACCCTCCTCACTAATAATGCAACTGCGGTGTTTGTATCCAGCAGGGTAACAACGGGAGCAACTGTGACTGGAGGGGCCCAATAAGAACCTTGAAGAACTAGCTGTAGGTCTCATTGGTAAAGGGGTAATGTGTTTCTCTGTTCCCAGCAATAACACTGAATATAGCTTATTTTAGCATACAACCCTCAGCTTAAATAAATGAAGCAAAAATAAGATAAAAAAACTGGAACAAAATTAAAAATAAAGACAAACATAAAAAGGATAGCCAAAAAAAGTCCCACCCATTAAACAAATAAACCAGGAAAAGGATAGTCAGAAACAGGAATAAAATAAAACAAAAACAAAGGCAAGTACCCAGATGGGGAAATTAAACAGTGAGCAGTGATGGGAGTACTAAAACAATAATAGTACAGTGTTTGAATTACAGTGTTGTGGAATATGTTGGCACTTTATAAATATGTGATAATAACAATAATAATAATAATAATGATAAAATGCAATAAACTAGGATCCAACAATTTAACTAGGAACATTCATTTTTTTATTTACAAAAAGAAACAATTCACAGAAAACTCCTTTGGAATTTATTAGGAAATTTGGAACTGGATTCAGTATAAGACCACAAACTTTCATTATTTAACAACAGTACGATGTGGGGCAGATGGTAATTATTAAAAGAGTGATCAGACACACATACTGAACCATCTCGCATGCATTGCCATAAGTTTTTGGGGTTTTGTTCTTTCTATGTTTCGCCTCTGTGTGATTCATAGGTCTACTGTTCCAGTCACTTACATACAAATTATCTAGGAAATCCTATTGATTTATAAAGGGCTTCTATGTGATCTGTTAGTTTGTCCCAAAGCCAGATGATTGGTTCAGTCCATTTGACCCACCACCACATGAATTTACTGAATAATTGGTGAGGGGAACACAATACTGCTTTATCAGTCCAATGTTATATCGCAATATCTTGTGACTCTTGTTAAGGGCCCATTAAACTGGAATTGTAAAGTTTAGGATAGTGTGGTACAAGGGTGTGCTCCATTTAAGCAAAAGCTTCAGTAAACCTCAGACTACATAATTATACATTGAGTGTGTTACTTCCTAGGCTTCCCAGAGCACCCAAGCACATGTCTTTTTATTCTTCATTAATACAGACTGTATGCTTTCAATATTTCAAGGCAAAACTTTATTGTGCATTTCCACGTACTGTTTGCAGAATCCTATTAGCATTGCAATGTTGGAACATAATTCTGTAAATAATTGGTATGAAAAAACATAACTTAATTTTCTAAGCATCAAAACAAGTTGGCTGTCCAGCTAAAGCTAAATAACTCCTATCTTAAAAATCTGCTGCTACTATAAGTATATTCCTCCCAGATTGAGATTGACTCACAGTCCTTTAATATATTTTAAGAAGGAAAAAAACATACTTATCTTTCCAGTAATACTGCCCCCAGTGACCACAAACATCTTCTATACCAGTCACAAGACGATCCATAAACTGCCACAAAGGGATGAATGTTGCCCCTAATGAATGCTCCTTTTCTCAAATACAAATACAGTGCTGGCAAATAGTTTTGTTTCAATGGTTCTGTCAGCTTATTAATGGTGCAGCTGTTATTATATATTAAGATATTTAACCGGGTACCAAATGGGGTTGTAATAACTTTTGCTTTAACATGAACAAATAAAAACTTTAGCTCACGCCCCCTGAATACTTTAGCTCAGAAGAAACTTGAGGTGCGCATGGGATAAATATAGAAACTTAGTCAAGATATAGTCACTTGTGCAGATTTACACCAATTTTTCAACAGTCCACAGACAATAATATTCCCTTGTTTCACATGATCGCTAATTAATATTTTACAATAGGAGCAACATTATTCCATCTGTGACTGAGGGTTAAAGGGGCAATATACTGCCATTTACTGAATAGGGCTTGGGTTGAACCTACTATTTGCCTAGTTAATAAAAAAAATATAAATCTATAGTTTTTGTTATTTCTTCTGGGGAAATTAAAGCTATTCTATGTTTGTTCTTGTGAGGTAGATGATCAGTGCACAGATAAACAGAGATCATAGCTATAAAGGGGTTTATCAGCGTTCTGGTTATCTATTTATCTATCTTATTGCGGTTTTTAGCTCAAGAAATAACTATATATTTTTTTGTGATTAAAACAATAAGCAAAAGTTATGTTCAGCCCTATTCAGTACATTTCTGTTGAACCTGCCCCTTTAACCCCTCTCACAGATATATATGGAATAATGTTGCTCCAATTGTAAAATATAAGGATATTAGAGGTTATGTTAAAAAGTTAGAAACTGGAAGTTCCAGAGTTATTTTTTGGCTGCTATTTATAGCACCCCTCACATCCAAATAATGTCTGGAAAGAAAAAAAATCATCAGATTCAACCCTAACAACACTCTTTAAAAGCTAATCCAAGGAACAGAAGAATTCATATCAGGCAAACTGCCAGTTTAATCTCATGTGGACAATATTTTGTGGCTCCCAACTGGTTATAAGACAGTTCTTTGGAATGATTTACTAATGTATAATTAACCCACTGTCCAAATACTGGAGAATATGTTGGCGAATATTTTCTTACCATACATTAGAGTCTATGGGTTTTTTCAAGGCAAAACGTAGTAAAATATTTTACTTATCCCTAACCTCTACCAGCATTTGCAATATTACTGCTCCTCCATGGCAATACAAACTGTCACTATATAGTTTAAAGGAACAGTAAGACATAAAAATCAACGTGTATCAAAGTAATTAAAATATAATGTGCTGTTAATCTGTACTTGTAAAACTAATATGTTTGATTCAGAAACTCTACCATAATTTATATAAACAAGCTGCTGTATAGCCATGGGGAGCAGCCATTGAAGCTGGTAAAGGAGAAAGTGCACAGGCTACACAGCAGATAACAGATGAGCTCTGTAGTATACAATGGGATTCTTCAGAACTTTTCTGTTATCAAATGAGTGTTGTGTGCTTAAATGGCTGCCCCATGGCTACACAACAACTTAAGCTATAGTAGTCTTTCTGAAGCAAAAACACCAGTTTTACAAGTGTAGGGCAACAGTATATTATATATTCATGCCCTTCAAACACAGTCATTGTTTTACTGTTCCTTTTTAAGGTGACGGTATATAGCCCTTTTCAACAGTTTAATGGAGGACTTCTGCTGGACATACTTGTCTATTGTTTTAATTAAGGAATAATTAATATATGGTGTTTTTGTTATTCCTGACAATAAACAACTATATGAAGCCAGTTTCACTTTTTTTACTTCCTGTTTACTTCCTGATGCTGCAGAGCAATGGACAATCTCATAAAACAAATTAATTGCCTTCTAAGAAGCCTCTGATAATGAGCTGCTCCAATGCATAGAGCTGGGAGGGGTTTGTTTGTTTGTTTAAAGCTCTATGGAGTCAGTTATATTTCTATTTTATTCTATAACAGTGCCCTTGTATTCTCTTTATCCCCATTTGCTATTCATGCAACTGTGTGCCTTTCTATTTCCCTACAATCGTAGCTACAAATGCAACATTGTTTCCACCACTGTGAATTGATGACACCATATAGAGGTACACCACACTTTGTTTATATAGCCTCTTCATGGGTCTTTACACCAACCAAATAAACACATATGAATTCAATCAAAGTGAACGTGTGTGTGTGTATAAACCTTTTTCTGTATCAGATCATGGGATATGACAAGTTGAAAGAATATAAATAAATGAATCCAATTAAACATAAGATGGGGGTCAGTAGTTTAATAGCTACAATTTAATTTCACACCTGAAAAGCTTGTCTGTTTTATTTCATCTGACTTTCATCTGACTTGGAACCATGCACAGCTGTAGCATAAGAAGGCAGTGTCTCTGCTTTGTGAAGTGTAGCATTCATACACATGCACTTGCCACAGAATGAAATATAACCTACTAGGTGCTAAACAGTTCTTACAGTAATGTGCTGCAGATCTGATAAACATAGAGATGTTGTATCCACACTCATATATAATACTTGTCAACATGTAAACAAGGCAGCTTACCCTTATGTATGTATGTACTTGCTCACTCAGAGTAGAGACATTTCTGTTACTCTTCTTTACATCCAGTAACTCCACCAAAGAGTGAATTGTCATTCCCTGATATGAGTGTACACAAATAAAAGGAACCTTCGGGATAAGGGGAAGCACAGACATTGGATGATTATGATCAACCCCCTGAAAACTCAGCTTAACATAAAGTTCATATTACAGACCTCATCTCTTTATTGCTTATTGATTCAAAAAAGTGGTTTTAATGAAAATGTAAAACATAAATTATATAAATATTAATTATTCTTTTTAAAGGAGAGAATTCTTGATATGGAAAATGTGATTATACAATACTGTTTGTACAATATATTTTTAACAAATAGCAAGATATAGCAAAGGTCATTTTTTAAAAACGAAGTATAGTTTTTTCTTCTGGTGGAAGCAGTGTAAAATAACAGCATTCGCAAGGCCTTTAATTCTACATCGCTTTTCACATCGTTTCATTCTGTGAATATCGTTTTAAACAGAATAATAAATATGCCCCATATTGTACCATATTTATACATCATTATGATGATCTGGTCCTATGGCAAATACATTTTTGATTACATCCACTTAACTTTTGTGCAAACTTTGTAAGCTCCTACATTAAGGGGCAGATTTACTATTGTTCGGATTTCGAATTGAAAAAAATTTGATATTCGACCATGGGAATAGTTAGGGAATTAAAATCCTTCGGATTCGAATGATTTCACTGCAATTCGATTGGTCAAACGATCGAATTATAAAAATTCGATCGAACAATCAAATCGTTCAAATCGAACGATTCGAACGATTTTAACCATTCTGTCGAATTTTTATAATTCGATCAAAATTCGCCAAAGCCACTTCAGCAGATTGAAACTGGCGAACCAGGCAGTCGAATAAAAATTTATAGGGGAAGTAATTCGATAGTCGAGAATTCAAATATTCGAATAGATTTTTATTCAAATTATTCGAATCATTCGATTCGATCGAATTTACTGAATTCACTGGTTGAATTTACCTCATTTGCATATTCAAAATTTTTATCTTTTTGAAAATTCAATCGAATTTCGAATCATTCATGTGAATAGATGTGAATTTAGTAAATTTGCCTCTAAATGTTGGCTAATTTTAGGCTCATAGTAATGGAGAAGAAGGCATAAAGCCCTTTTTGATTTTGGTCTGTCTGTATAATCTTCTGGTTTTGGCATTCAGAAGGGGATGTATTCTGACAACTTATAATTAATATAGGATTGACTCCTGGGTCATGGTGTATGTTTGAGTTAATGTTGCTTCCAGGGCCCACTACAGATACAAATAACAACCCCCTCCTTTAATATTTCCCTGCTGCAATTGGGTTGTCTGATTTATTAGCAGCAATAAAAGTGAAGTAAGTGTGAGCTAACATACTGTATGTAGATAGATGTAAAGATGTAGATGGATGGGTGGATAGTTAGACCAGATCTTAGACAAAATAAATTAATTTTGCTTCATTTGCTTTAATGTAAACATATGATGAGCAGAAAACATTTGAATAGCCTAGGTCAGAGAAGACTTTTCAGTGCATTCCAACATTTAATTGTACATTTCCAGAAAACTCCCGTTTAGTGCAGTTGTTTTTCATTGAAGTGTCCCAATGAAAATGCCTGGTACATGCCCACAGGATTTTTCCTTGACTATAGCACATTTTGATTGCAAATGACATCATCATTTATTTGTGGGGCTGCACAAAAAGCCTTCTTCAGCCCTAAAAATGCCCTTTATGAAGCTGAAACAGAAGGCAGCCACTCACTCACAGATACTTTTGTTGAAAGTATTCTCGCTCAGCATGACCACACCTGCCATGTGGACTGGCCTTTTCAATTCCTAACCATATTTGCATCTTAAAACATGCCAGTCTGAAAGCTTCCCAGTGTCCAAAAGCCTCTCTGACTCAGTCAAATGTGCAGTATTTGCTATATTATTGTCTTGAATTTTGAAGCATAACATTCATTTTCTCCTGAAAGTAAAAAGTACATTCAGATTAGACCATGTAATTTTCTAAATAATAAGGTTCTGTGTAACTGCTGAAACTGTTTTTCTTTAGACGATCTTTAATGGCAAATGACTGTACTTTCCTGTGGTCATGAACCAGGGATTTACATAATGTTTGGTTCAGCAGAAAAATATTTGGTTGAATACCAAATGGAATACAAACCCTAATTTGTATATTGAAATATGATGAAAATCCCCCCAATATGGAATAATTTAAAAAAGCATAGTTCCTTCAGTTTTTCATTGATTTTTATCTAAATCCAAATTCAAAGTGTGGAGTCCTAAAATCAAATTCTGGTTTTGGTGCATCCCTATGATGAACTAAATAACAACATGGTTCATCTTTGGCAAACAGCTACTTAATCTTTCCAGAATCAGAATCATTTTTTTAAAGGGCAAGAGAGAGAGGTACTTCTCCCAGATTTCTATAGATTGCACTATAATCATTTAGTAGCCCTAAGATACCTGGCTAAAAGGAGGTCTATTAAAGGGGGAAGCAAGGGTAATAAGTGCTTCCTCTATATGACACATTCCCAATCTGCAAGTAAGACTGCAAGTAGTAAAATACTGAACAAAATACTGAAAACTCACACTGAAAGTTTCTTAAATAAATGAAAATGGGATAGATAACTTTGCTTTTCTGGTAAATAAGGTCAACACCAAATACAACTTGCAGCATCACAATACGATTTTCTACCCTGAATTAACACTGTGAAGAGGATGACAACTGAAGATACAGATTCTAAGACCTCCCTACACAATGAACTGGTCCTTTTTAGTTATAGGGTTTAAGCAGAACTTGTTTAAAATGAATGTCAACACAATGTCCAATAAAAAGACAGAATATATTACAGTGGCTTTCATAGTTCAATAATTTAAAATTTATAAAAACATGTATTTCCTTTAGTATTAATATTATTGAAATGCCTAATAAAAAAGCAGACATCATATATGTTTATTGAATAAGCATTCTCAACATGAAACACGTATGCTGATATATGTGTTTTATATAGAGATTCGCCCATATGTAGATCAATAGCATAATTATGAGTGGTAGGGGGATCTCATGTGACCTGCAATTATATGTGGTAGGGGATCTTGGGTCCCCCATGATTTTGTGCAGCAAGGAATCGCTGGTAAACTGTTAAATTGGGGCCCAGTAATTTTGAGTGGGGTCTGGGTCCCCAAAGTTATGCCCCTGATTCAAATCTAAGCATTATGGTACTCGGTTCTGTAGACTTTCTAGACAGATTTGACCATTTTAACTAATATGGCTGAAGTTAAAGGGGTAATTCGTGTATTATGTAGGGAGTTATATTCTGAGACAATTTGCAGTTGGAATTCATGTTTTATTTTCTTCTGGGTTTTCAATTATTTATTTCTTTGTTCAGCAGCTCTTCAGTCTGATATTCCATTACCTTTCTAGTTATTAGGATCTTAGTTACCCTAGTCAAGAGGCAGGGGTGTGAATGAGAGACTGGAATATGAATAGGTGAGAATGAGAAGTAACAAATAGTAACAATTACTATAAAATTGTACCATCACAGAGCAACAGAGTGTCAGTGATCCCCATTTAAAAGCTGGAAAGATGCAGAAGGGAGAGTCAAATAATAACAAAACTATAAAAAATAAATAATGATGACCAATTGCAAATTTGGAAGGAACAGGGTGTTCTATAACATACTAACAGTTAGGAGCAGATTTTCAAATTTCGAATTGAAAAAAATTTGCTATTTGACCATCTAATTTTTTGTGCTTTTCCCAATGAAAAATTTACCTTTTTCGGTCGAAAAGATCTGTTTTCGATCGAATAAAAATCGTTCAAATACATCGTTCGATTCGAACAATTTTGGCCAAAATCCTTTGATTTTCAAAAACACTTCTTAATGGTTATATGAGGTACCCCATAGACTAAGGGGCAGATTTACTAAATTCACATGAATTATTTGAAATTTGATCGACTTTTCAAAAAGATTCGAATTTTCAAATGTTTTTGAAGACCACTTTGATCATCGAATTTTGAAAATTCAATCAAATGATTCGAATAATTCGACCATCGAATCTATTCGAATATTCGGATATTCGACAGTCAAATAACTTCCCCCTTAAATTTTTATTCGACTGCCTAGTCTGCCAGTTTCAACCTACCAAATTGGTTTTCTTTATTTTTGATTGAATAAAATGGTTCAAATCGTTCGAATTGTTCGATTCGAACGGTTTTATCGATCAATTGAATATTTTCTATTTGATCGTTTGACCAATCGAATTCCGGTAATATCCTTTGAATTCAAAGGATTTTTAATTTCCATACAATTCCCATGGTCGAATTCGAGGGTTTTTTAAACCTCTAATTCGATCCTTAGTAAACCTGCCCCTAAAATTTGGCAGGTTTAAGGTGGCGAAGTGTTCGAATTTTGGCCTATTCAATAGTCAAAATAGCCAAAAATTATTTTGAAATTTTAATTTTTTTCATTCGAATTTTTACTTCAACCCTTAGTAAATCCGCCCCTTAATGAAAAGATGAACCAGATTTTTTAAATATTTCACATGCATGTAATTGTCCATGAATGTTCAGTGGCAGTGAAATGATGTTAATTAATAACATACATTATTAAATATATTAATTAATATCAGGTATCATATAAACTAGAGTAAATTCTCCACTGGCCAGATTCATACAGTTCCAACATACATGCACCCCTCTGTTTTTGCACCAGGGTTTTGGAAAATAAAGCTCAGTCATACATCCCAGGTTTCATCAACACATAAGAAGCTACTTAAGACATTACTTATTACTACCATCTTTATTCATGCAAATATTTGTGAAGACAAAGGTTAACAGGCACTGTATTAATCAGTTAATATTTGTCACCTTAATATGCATTTCATTCATTTATGTCACTCTGCATGAAGTCTGTGAATATTTATAAACCTTAATATTTCAGTGAGACTGAATCCAGCAAGCAGAGCTCTTATTAAAATGAGCCCAGCCCTGTTTCAGCAGGGAATGCTACTTTCCACAAGTGTCAGACACAACATGACACTAATTCTTTCGTCATGTAAATTATAGACAAGCTTGATTTTGGAGTTTACTCCGCTTTCAGAACTTATTATTAAGTCCTTTAAATTTATATCAGATCATTATTTTAGCATTTATAAATTCGAAATGAACTATGTTATCATTTATTAATAGAAAAATAGTTCCTTAATTGTAACACTGGCCACAGGGGGCATGTTTCCTGCAATCACTTTCATTTTCTGATGACAAATATACTAGAAAAGAATGCGCTCAGTGGAATGGATTATGCAGGTCTTTATTGAAATACAATTTATTAATCAGATCATTTTTTTCATAAAATGCTCCCTGTGAGCTGAGTTATGATGTTTTAACTTAAACTGAATGTGTAAAACAGTAACTGAAATACATTTTCAAACTCCAAAAAGATCTGAAAGAAGTTTATATTTGTTTATATGCACTTGAAATTCTAACAGTCCTAACAGTCTATATGTCTGTCTATCTAGGCCTATGTTTACAGATGTTAAATGGTATATTTTACATACTGTCATGTATATATGTCTTAAGGTATTAACAAGGTTTTTAATTATAACTTTTCTGCAAGTGCAGTGAGCAAAGTGCAATTTCAAGCTCAATCGCCATGGTTTTTTTCCCCCACAATACAGCAGTTTTTTTCCAGAATTGAAGGGTAAATCAATTGAATCTGGCACATGTGCTTCATCTACTATTGGATTTGTCAAAATGAATGCAATTGCATGCACTTCACCAAAAAATCAATGCAGTTGTGTTAAAGTTTCTAGCTGTCAATACCATCATTTTGTCATTAAATTTTCTGACAATTTTGTTGAGTTTCATGGTCCCTTTCTTTTCTCCCAATTGATGAGACCTCCTGCACAATACTCATAACAACAAATACCAAAGTAAAAGGCAGGGGATAAAGATGTGGTTAGAAAGAGAAGGGGTAATATCTTGAATTTGTTTGCATTTCATGATTATTAGTGGCAGAAGTCAGTGGACTCCTATAAACTAGGCTGTGATACAAGGCAGTGATCTCCAACCAACATGTTGCTCACCAACCCCCTGGATTTTGTTCCCTGTGGCCTTAAACACATGCTTATTTTTTTTTTTTTTTTTAAATCAGGTACACTGCAAAAGAGTGCCTCATTTAGGCTGCCAGTCCACAAGGGGCTATCAAATAATTTGATATTTGATACCCATAGGAACTTTTTTCATACTTGTGTTGCTCCCCAACTTGTTTTATATTTAAACTTGGCTCGTGGGAAAAAGGTTGGGGACACCTTCACTAAGGGGCAGATTTATTTTGTGGTGTAAAAAATGGCGGATTAACATGACAATTGTGTAATGGCATCATTTTTTAATGTGCTTTTTTTAAGCAACTTCCGTTGGAACTTACAACGGTCTGAAGCAATGTAAATTAATTTCATAAAATCTGGCATTGTATAAAATAAAACACACTGATACATTAGCTATTTATTTTACACAGCTTTTTACACCATTTTTTCTGAGAATTTCATTTTAGACAGTATAATAAATAGCCCACTAACAAAAGTGACACTGGATATTGGAAATAAATGGGACCACACTGCCAGTTGTTTACACCAAGTGAGACATGGGAATGGGTTCATATACAGGATCTTATGGTTCGCAGAAGGAAAATCTTTTGGTGGAAGAGTGGCTGGATAGTAGAAAGTGGTGAAATGCAGGAGACAAAATAAAGTATGTATAGTTACCAAAAGCTCTCCACAGTATACAGAAGACATTAGGGATAACAAAGGGCCAGATCCATTCATGGTTGTCTTCTATTATGGACACTCCAAGGAAAAATGAAAATCAGAGTTTCACTTACGCTGCTCCACATCTTCACAGTAGTATAGAACTGGAAGATATTGGACTCTACATGCTCATAGATTCTACATATGCTCATAGAACATGCTATAATTCTGAAATGGGGGGTTTAAATGCATTACCATTTATACAATTATATATATATGTATATATTGTATATTTATTTATACAATTTTGTTTTAAAATGTGATGTTACTGATTATACTAAAGGGCTTAGAGAGGTTGGTGCTAAGAATACCAAAACACTTTTTTTTGCTGAGTTCACAGATATTCCTAATAAAAGAGAAGAATCCATAGATTGGGCTCCAGCTTTCACAGATATTCCTAATAAAAGAGAAGAATCCATAGATTGGGCTCCAGCTTTCACTTTTTCACTTTTGGAAAAGGCTGATGAAAGTCTCCAAAAAAACTCTGCTAGTCTTCCCATGACTGGTGCTTTACCCACTCTGCAGCAGTTATTGTTAATTTCTATTATTCTTGAACCTGGAAATGGTATGTTAATTGTTTCCTTTTTATTTTATATTATTGTTTACCAGGAAATGAAAAATATATGTCTTGGCATGTCCTTCTTCAAATACTTAGGCCACAAAGTTAGACAAATGAAACATCTCCGCAGTAAGATAACAGAGGTAACTGAATAAAAAAACAAACAGCGACTCAATGAATATTCTGTGTAAATCACATGGTTAAGGCAGCCACAAATCCAAATGCCAGACCAAACAGAACTCCTCCAATGCCAACCATGAAAAAAGCTACAGTACCAGCAAGGATATCCATAAGCTGAATTTCTGTCATTTTATCAAAGGTTTGAAAGAGCTTATACAGCACAGAGGGAAAGAACATTAGCTTAGAATACATTCAGCTGCTCAGTGACCTTTCAGAGCTCATCCCTTTGGTAAATGATATGGCACAATATTTACTGCACTTGCTATTTGCTCTAGAAAATAAAATTGTTCATAGAAAAATACAAGATTTCATCCAGTAAATCAGTGATATATTTGTTTTGATAAAGTGCTCATTCTGAATATTAACCTAAATGAAAGTGTCACAGGCAAGGCCATTTTATTACACAGAGTATGCCTGGTTACTTTAGTTATAGAATGTTTTACTATATTAGAAATCCACTGGTTCCTTGAAACTTTGCAGGATAATATGTGTGCTACTTCTGTTATTCTGGGTGGAACAGTTTAACTAACTGTTGCCTATCCTACTTAAGAACTACTAAACGCAGTATACGTATTGCAATTTAATAATAAGCCTTTATCAACTCAAAGTGTGCTTCTCAGATTAAAATTAAACAGTGACCTTGCTACTTATACTATACCTGTAGTAGACTCTAGTTTCTAGTATTGTCTGCTCCTTGTCTGTGTTTATCTCTGACATTATCAACTGTACTGATTTCTACCTAGAGGGTTTTATGCTGAGCATTAATCCAAACACTTTAGGTCTGATGGGAATCTAACATTGTACAGAGATTTACTTCACTGAATTCAGACAATAAATGATCTAACAGATGCTTACAACAAGCATATTACATTTGTTTCTGCTCATTAGAAAGCATTTAGCCAGGTTACTGGCTGCATCTGGCAGCATTATATTCAGAGAGGGCTTTTAAGTTGGTATATCCTACAGTAGGTACAAGAAAGCCCTCTATTTTCACCTCATAATAGTTGTCTTTTGCATGAGAGGTAAGGGTGAAGTTTTGCACCTCTTGGTGCTTTTGCACTAAGGCAGTAAGTTAGCTTCATGGCACACAGACTAATAAAATGTAAAAGGTAAATTTTTATTCAAAGGAAGTTGCAAACTCTGTTGAAGGTCCTGCAGCATGTGGTAAGCTAAAGCTGTGGTTTTTAATGTTTTCAGTGCAAATCCCCACTCTGAGATCCAAAATGAAGTCAGGGCCCATAACAAGTTTACAAAAATATCAAAACATTGCTATAATAACCCATTTAGCAAAAAGGCTTCTCTCCATTGCTAACCCTAATTCCATTCTTCAGGTTGGGCCACACTAGCCACTGCTCTGGGCACCCATGGGTGGACCGGACCACCAGTTTGCAAGTAAAGTTTATTATTCTTACTCTATAAAATTGAAAACCTTTCAATTTATAACCAAAGGCTTAGCACACTGCAGGGAGAGGGTGAATGAGATCTATAGTTATTAACATTATTAACATGTATTTCTATAGCGCCAACTTGTTGCGTAGCGCTGATTTATATATATCTATAGTAAGTTCTGTGCAATACAGTGTATTTCACAGAACATCACTATTAGTAGTTTTAGGTGACATATGGTAAGTCCTATATGATAGTTGACATGCTCAGCATATTCACAAAAAAATTGTGATTATGGCTTATGGCTGGGCAAAGAAATCTTTACTGTAGCCACTCTCTAAGTGCTGTCAGAAGGTTCTGGGCACTGGATGAATAAATGTTGTAATTTTGCTACTAATGTAAAAAAATTGATTTCTATAAGTGTCAGTAATATTCCTTACTTCTGGCAGAACTAACAATTACTGGAACTATTGTATTCTATTTCTGCTCACACTATGCTTGCTTCTGTTATACCATATGTCGTGCTTTGCTCTGCAAAGGAGACAGGCTGCCATATGCGTTTCCAGAGAAAAATATTACAGCTATTGTTTAAATGCAAGGTGCTACACTTCGTGGGACAATCTGCAAAAACCATGGCGCAATTCTGAACGAAAAACATTCTTGTTAATTCAATTGGCATTGCAGTTCAGGCTAGCATAAGTCAAGGAATGTGTTGCATGGTAAATAAAGCCTATGCATTCTTAATAAAATGTGCCTCTAAGCTGAGAGAGAGGAGTGGCTGGAATAGTAACTTTCAAAGGTATACTAACTATATAATAATGATAGAAACAATGTCAAACAATATATATATTTATTTATATTCCTTAATTTATACCTACAAAAAGATGTCTGGTTACACTCAGCATAACAAAAGATAATACGTCGAGGAGAACTGAATTCTAAAATAACAGTTACTGCATCATTTAAGATGGATTCTCCAAACACCAGAATGTGAAGCCTTACATTTACATGGATTTCTTCAAACACTGATAAAACTGCTACTGGACCATCGCTGCATTTTAGACAAATATTCAGACCAAAATCATTCACCTGGCATATTGTGGTGTTTATACAAATTGCCTGCAGATGTCACTGTGTACATGAGTTATACTGTGCATACACAGCACTGTCTATACTGCTTAAGGTGCTAGAGTTTATGTTACTGTTGTGTAATGGCTACATAAACCAGCTAATAAAGCACTGTTATACTCTACTCATCCTCGGCTATCAAAACACAACAAATAGGCGACGAGATATCTCTTCTACCTCTGCAGCAGCCTGCAGCTTTTCTTCCAAACCCTGGTGAGCCTACCATACCTTTTACTGCTTGGATGTTTGACAATAACATTATTGCTGCTAGCCAAGGGGAGATTTCTGCTGCTATAATGCGTGCTTTACTTATTCACTGCCTACGAGCAGAGAAACAGTGTATATTCTATACATTACCATTACATGATGAGACTTATGAAACTGCACTTACTGCTATAAAGAACTTTTTGTACCAGAGTAAATGTGGTTGCTGAAAGATATATATTCTGCCAACGTGGCCAACGTAATGGCAAAGCCACGGAACAATTTCTAGAAGCTTTGAGAGAGCTGGTTGTTACCTTTGACTTATGGACTGGCTTCAGCACAGAGTTGTTTTCAAAGACTGATGTTTTCTATACTCCATGACATACCTGGTGTACAATGCTACTTGGATGATTGAATTGTCTATGCTCCAACTAAGGACCTTCATGATAATAACCTTGAAAAGGTTCTGAAATTCTGCAGAACTGAAACTGAACCTTTCCAAATGCCACTTCAGACAAACTCAGCTGTCATTTCTGGGTCATATAATTTTACAAGAGGGATTACTGACAATGACCATGTCAACGCTGTTACACAAGCACCTACTCTATCTGATTTTCAGATGTTTGAGCTTTCTTAGGTCTTACTTCATGGTATTCTAAGTTTATTTCCAACTATGCTTCAGTTGTTAAGCCACTTAGAGCACTACTGCGTGGAACTTTAAGTCTGCCTTGGTCAGAGACTGCTCAAAATAGCTTTGAAATAGTGAAACAGCTAATTGTGAACAGTCCAGCACTAACTTTATTTGATCCTGCACTACTCACTATGGTTACTACAGATGCTTCAGACTATGTCATTGGTGCAGTTCTCACACAGATCCATGCTGATCATTCAGAGAAAACTGTTGCATTTGCATCCAGAACACTTACAGAGACAGAACATAAGTATTCAACTGTTGAAAGAGAATCTCTAGCATGTGTTTGGGCAACAGAAAAATGGCGAAACTACCTATGGGGTAGAGAATTTACCTTATGCACTGATCATAGCCCTTTAACTACACTACATACAACAAAGGGACTAGGAAGAGCTGGAATGCGTATAGCTAGATCAGTGCTGTCCAACTTCTGTGGTACCGAGGGCCGAATTTTTTTTGATCTACATGGTGGAGGGCCGATAATGGAAGTCAGTGTTGACCACTCCCCCTTTTAAACCACATCAACTGTAAACCACACCCACGTTACCACAAGAACTTTTAAAATCATATTCACATTAACAGTAGTAACACACCAAAAAAACAAATGGTTGGTGTTCACTGCCGAGATATCCCTCATCATGTGAAAAATATAAATCAGCCGTATGCCTAATCCTTTGTGGATAATATAGAAACCCCCCAACATATGATTAAACACCTTAGGGATCCCTAAGAACTATTTATAAATGCTAAACACC
>CM044445.1:47006187-47016781 GCA_024363595.1 Xenopus borealis
ACAAGATTTACTGCACTTGATTTTACTAAATCCCCTTCTGTAACTGGTTTTAACCCACAGACCTCAGGAAAATAAAAATTTTGTACAGCAGCTTACCTATTTTAGCTAATGATGCCGACATTATCCACAAAGTTATTTCAAATGGAATTCTGACATGATAAAAACCCATAGAGAATATTTTCAGCCTAGATGATACATTGCGCTAGTGCTGATTTCCAGAGGCCAGGTCCAACCTGAAGTCATTTGGGTTTAAAATACTGATGTTTTCATGAAGTGGAACTTGTTTCTGGTTTCCTGTGTCAACAGATGCAGCGATGCATTCTAATTGCAAAAAGTAAATTGCCATAATCAGGTTTGGTATCATATCCGTGTTGTTGTTGCTGTTGCTGAGAAAGGGTGAGGTCTGGGCAATACTGAGGTATAAAGCTTTCTGTTAGGAAGAGACATAGAAGCTCAGTTATCTCCACTGGGATAACTACTGGGATTTTAAAGATGAAGGAAGTGTTAAGTTGAAGAATCAAGGCAAATGCAATGCACATGGACAAGAAATCTACTTAGCGATTCAGCAAACATCCATTATAGGCTCATTAAGAATGTAGAACACTCTCAAGGTCAATTACACACACTAAACATTACATATAGTAACATCATCTATTTTGGATTATTTTATGTCTCTTTTAGCAGTTGTGGTTTATTTAATTGGGTCCTGTGTCCTCAAAGAAGATGTTGGTGGTAATGATAACATAAATCAGTGTCCTGATAATTAAAATATGATTTCTTATTCAGCATTTAACTTATTGAAGGTACAATTTTGGATAGTCATATTACTGATCATGCCATTAGGTGGCGCTGACTGTCTGCATAAACAAGCACTCTATAACTAAATATATAAATACACCCTGTATATCTGTGACTTCATCACACCTTTTAAATAAAGAGACACAAAGTATAATCAGTTCACTCGAATCAAATTTTTTACGCTATTTATATATTCATTTCGATTTTTATAAAACGCCATTCAGAACTTGACAGCTTTATTGTGTCTGCACAAAACAGACTGAAGCTGCTATACATATTTCTCTGAAGTGTCTACATATTTAGACATACAATAGCCAGCTACTTTGAAACACTCAAGCTGATGCCAGACAGCAGTAATTATCTATAGTATATAGTAATTGTAATGTAGAGATATAAAACAGGTTAAGCTATATCATGCGGGGAGAACCAAAACATGCATATTGCTTTTAAATGATCCAGTGCTTTTTAAATCCGTTGTTACTCTAGTTTACTATAGCAGCTCCAAGGTTCAGCTTCCTTAAAGGATCAAATAATGCTGAGCGTAGAATTATTGGACTTTTTTTTACTATAAATTCAAAAGAATGACCAAACCAAATACACTGTTTTTTAAAAATTGATATCAATGTACACATGATATGCATGTCCTTTAGCATATTAGCATCTCAGTCATTGAGAAATGAATTTTATCCTTTTTTTTTTGTATCCTTTCTTTCAAAGAACAGTATTCTAACAGTATTCTAATAATAACTGTAAAGGATTAGTTATATTTTATGTGAAAAATGTAAGGGTTACTTTCATTGCACCACTGCAGCCAGCCCAGAATCCATCATCATTAAATGAGAAACATAAGAAAGGTACTACAACTAGATGGGCGAATCTATCCCGTTTCGCCGAAAAATTAGCAGGAAATTCACAAAACGAGTAACATTTTTGACACACGTTGCGTTGTTTTCGCAGAACGTCACATAACTTTTGGTGCGTAGCTGCGTCTCGTTTTTTTTTCACGCCAGCAAATTTTTGGCTGCCAAATTTTCACTGGTGTTTCGCGAATTTATTCGCCGGCGGCGAATCGCGGGAATTCGCCACGAATTCGCCCCTGCCGAATAAATTCGCCCATCACTAACTACATATCTTTTTATACATGTGAAATCACCCACAAAAACAAAAGCAGTGTGTATACAGTGTTTTTCAGGTTTAAGGCTGTACTACACCCTCTCTCTCAAATTATGAGCGTGGCAGGGGATGCAGAGAAATATTATCATCTCTGCAGATCTGGCTTTGCATTTCCAGTGTTTGAATACATTCTGGAATGGGTTGTATACAATGGGGAACATTTAATAAAGGGCTGTTGCTAGAGAAAATTCACCAGAAATCCCATCTGCATGGACGTTGCCAATAACAGGTGTAGAGGACAATTTGCTAGTGTAAGAGACCTTCGCTAGCTCAGTTTTACACCCTATTGCCAGGTTTCCTTCTCCACCTTATACCTGGTGAACTGATAAGATGAAGCTATATCCTCCTCAATCTTATGTCAGTGAGATCATAACCTGTACGCAGAAAAGTCATAAAAACTGAAGAAAAAAAACACTGTCGTTCTTTCATATTTTAAAGTGGGATTGTCTTTAAAAGTTGTAACTGTTAAAACATTTTATTTTAACGTTTGTTTAAGGGTGAACTCATGTCTAGGGCATTAGAGGATCTCTTTATTCTTTATTCTTTATTTTGCTTCCTTGAACATTTTTAATTATAAACTTCAAAAACATTTGCACCATCTCCTGTAATAAAGTCATATGTAAAACCTTTATGAAACCAGCCTATTCAAATTGACCTAAGCGTAATAATGAAGTCTCACTAGGCAAAAACTAACGTTAGTGAGAGTTCTTTATGAACTGCCAAGAAACTCGCCATTATTCAGCAGTGGTGAGATAATCGCAAAGGCCTTTATTGAGACATATGATAAAGGTCTTTGTTCAAAACATTTAGGCTTTCCATTGCTCAATAAAGGAGAGTAGCAGTTGATCACTGCCTGGTAAGTCCCTTGCTGCCTCTCTAATCTAAAAGTTTTACACTTTGTAGAAAATCAAATCTTAAAGATTAACTCTACCCAGAATCATACCATTATCCATTTCACATCATACCGGCATCAAAATTGCAGTTTCCTAAGATAAATTGACACTGGGCCGTGTGCCCCACAAATATTGCTTGCAAAGACGACTTCTGACACATATAATTACTTTGGTGCTTGCCAGTTAGTAGAGATAGCATGCAAAAATGTTGCTTGAATGTCAGCTACTGGATGGAAGTAATTCCAAGACTGCATCATAATTATGGGTGGTACCTTAGACCTGGGTGGTATACACAACCTTGCTGTTTTGCAGAGGCTAGATATTACTGGGAAAAACAGCAAATTATTTTTCAGACCGGCAAAATGTCTAAAGATTGAACTTTTTTTACCAATATTTATTGAAACTGTATATGAAATAGGGCCTTGTGGGGTCCCTATACCTCCTGGGCCCTGCAGGGTCTGCTACCGCTGTAATTACACCACTGCTACTTTGAATGTAAAACAACAGTAAACTCAAGTGCTGTACTGGCAAAAATGCAGGAGTGCTGAGCGCAAGTGGTGGCATTTTCTATCTACAGACTCTAAGCCCCCCAATCCTTTACAATGCATACCACTGGAACATGTGAGTTAGTGACAACTGAGAGAGACTTGAAGTGCTAACATTTGGGTGAAATTAAGTCAAGGAAGCTACACTATATTTTTTTATCTTTTTTCTTACATGGTTCTTTTCTTGGAGCCTGCCAAGAGCGCACTATTTTGGAATTAGTTTCAATATATCCCCAAAACATTCAGCAGAGTGTATGTGAAAATAATAGTAGCAAATCTTAAATTAATTAATAATAATAAAGATGCAGATGTCTGATTAAGTCATACAATTTTCCATTCGGCCATACAAAAAAATTAGAAACATATAAGAACATAGTGTATAACAATGAGTTTTGTGAGAGCTGCGGTTGAAAGTAACCAGGAAATGATTCTAAATGAATTATTCTAAATGACCGGCTTTGAGGAAAACAAAGCAGTTATGGCCGAAAGAGATATGGTAAAGGGGAATCATTTTTATTTATATATGTCTATGAGGATTGTGTGCAGAAGAGAAGGTTACCCTGGCAGGCTTTTTACCAGTTGAAGAGTTTGGGCAGAGTAAGAATAAAATCAGAAAATGTTGGTGTCAGAAATGGCATGGGGGTCATGAGTAACCCTGAAGACCTCAAGGTATATGAAATAATAAGAGGTAGGTTGTGGTGGCATGAAAGTTTTATGTTTTCAGAATTGCGAAGACTTCAGTAACAGAAAAGTTCACTTAATTTGTCCATGAAAGATTCTGTAAAATGCATGTGTTAAATTGTAAAGGGATGAAATGTGTAGCATAGGATCTCAAAAAACCTCTGCCTTGTGCCGAGTTAAAAAATGATCTTCAATTTGCCAAATATAAAGGTCAAGTCTCTATTTAATCTTCCATAAACCATCATCTGCACCTTTTTCAAATTCTACATTTTCTTGGAATCTGTACCCAGGCTGCATTCAGGTTCTGTCCCTATCTTTCTGAATGTTCTTTCACTATTAACAAAACCTAATCATTCCTTAATATAGGGGTGCCACAAAGTTCTATAACCTGTCTGTTTTTATTCTCTCTCAGTCTTTGGGAGATCGTATCAATTTGGCTTTAAATGTCATTTGTATGCAAATATATTTATTAACGCCTTTATTAATAGCTGAAACTGACCCTTATTTGTTCCATGAATTCATTTTTCTGCTGTACAGAGCTGCCTACATCTAAATAAAAATATATATATATATACATACAAACACTATATGAAAACTAGTGTTTCAAGATCAAGATTTACAAATTAATTTGGGGACCAAAGTCTAATTATGAAAACTTCTATTTGCCAAAGAAACTGTTTTCCTATTTAAGCCTATTAAATATTCAGTGCTGTTTTTAATTATAATTTCATATTTGGGCTGCTGCTGGAGGTCACTTGCACACTTTGCTCAGATAAAGAAGCAGATGTGCTGAAAAACATATTACATATTATGAGACATAATGTAGCGTTTTCAAAATAAGGCTTTAGACTAATGTATGGTTGACTTTGCTATTTCCATTTTGGTAAAAAATCATTATAGGTATGGGAT
Organism: Xenopus borealis; assembly: GCA_024363595.1. Taxonomy (NCBI): domain Eukaryota; kingdom Metazoa; phylum Chordata; class Amphibia; order Anura; family Pipidae; genus Xenopus; species Xenopus borealis. The sequence continues at coordinate 47,011,187 of CM044445.1, forward strand.
CCATTATCCCGAAACTGTTATCCAGAAAGGTCCTAATTAAGGGAAGACCATCTCCCATAGACTCCATTCTAATCCAATAATTTATTTTATTTTTCTATTATTTCCTTTTTCACTGTTGCCACCATGTAGTTCTGCCCTTACTGACATGAGACAGGGCAGAGATATAGCCCTTTATCCATATACCTTTTGACTGCATTATACTATCTTATATTTATAGAGGAATTGTATGCAATGTACAGAGTATTTATTATACATAAACATTTTATTGTACAATTTTTATGTAATTCTGCAAATACATTCAGATTTCCACTCTCCGTCTTAAATCATAACAGATTAGCATGTAACATTAATCATTTACCAGCTTGAATTAATGCCTCAGAGTGGCTTGATGAATATCATTCCCAATTTATGCTAAATACTTTATTTTTCAGGTTCATTCTGTTATTCTATTCATGGACATTTAAAGTAATTAGACTTTGTCTTCAACACTGTATCAGCGTTCTTTTTTCCATCTAAAGTAGAGATATGTAGAACAGGAGTCGCAAACTCTGAACTGATCTTACTAGAAGAACTTCTCAAACACTGCAGCAGAGCTTCTCTTGCCATAGCGTGGTCAAGTTTTTGTTCCCGTGAAATCTGCTCACTGATTTGATTGACGTTGTTCATTAAAAATCCAGAAAACATTAAAGTATATAGAGGACCCTCCGTCATTGTATTTTCTTCAAGAAACTGTTTGTAGAGCTCCTGTATCTTGCTCTCCATGTAGCCATTGAGAAGTGAGTTAGAAAATGGAGCGCTCTGGAGAGTGATGCTCTTTTCTTTATTTTCTTCATTGTGCACTGTTCTTATTATAGATTTCTTCTTCAAAATGTCAAGGGATTTTGCAGAACCAGAGGCGATATCTTCAGAAAGTAAAACAGGGCCATCTGGAAATTCAGTGTCAAGGTCCAAGATACAACCTGAATCCATTTTGTTGAGAAAATGGTCTCCTCCAATGTGCAGATCAGGGTAGTTCTTATAAATGCTTCCATACATGCTTGACCATGATGTATATAAGTCCAGCTGCTTTGAACTATTATCATCCGACCCAGGAATACTCATGGCTGGTGAAGTATCTCCTGCAGGATCACCATATAACTGTGGGGAAAGCTTTTCAGTAGACCCGATATTGTGATTATCTTGCACAAAGTTCAGCACCTCTCTACTTGCTTTGAACATTTTCGGAGTTCTTTTTTCAGATAGACTCCCATATGGATTTTCAGCCAGGGGCCCATTATATGCCTGTCTTTTCAACTCTTTATGCGAGTTTCTTTTCAAAATTTCTTCATGATACATAACTGTACTGATAAAAGCTTCAGCCAACATTCTGATGGCAGAATATTTTGCTTTCTGCCAAAACAAAAAAATTTAGGATTTAAAAATTTCAACAATCACTCTCTACTGCCACAAACACAAAGCATAGGTTTGGAGGTGGTGCTAGTAATATTGAATATGCACCACTGTGTGCTTTTAACAAAGTCCTACTTTCTACTGAAGTCAAATTTAAATCATAAATCTATAAGTGCAGTACAATTCATATGGCCCAGTAAATCTCCTAGAGGCCAAAGCTGCGTCTCTGGTCTGTAAACTGTTCTACAAAGTGTGAATCTGCCTTATAGACCCAAAAGCATAAGCTAGGTTCCCTATTTCGGTAAAAAACAATGGACCAGATTGCTAATTGAATATAATATTTTATGATTACAAGCAGAGCAAGTCCCCTGAATTACTCAACACCTCCCTTTGACAAAGAGTCCCTGCTATAAAATCTGTACTTCCTCAAATATCATGTGCGCTCTAAACTTTTGTTGCTCTTTCTTAAATAGGAGCTGATGTTCCCTTTTCTTTGGATTCACAAACATACCATACATAGGAGTCAAATGTTTAAACCCTGATCAGTACAAGGTACTATTAAGTACTTGTACTGTTCAGTACAAGGTACTATTTTTATATTATAGATCAAAAAAAGGTAATTTTTAAAAAATTTGGATTATTTGGATAAAATTAAGTCTATAGGAGATTCGTAGCTTAGATTCCATACCTATATATAAATATATATATATATATATATATTTTTTTTTTTTTTAAAAAAAGCAGGTTTAGGATAATTGCAAGGTACTGGTTACAAATCATGGACAAATTAACAGACTATACCACAGCATAACAAAAACGATTAAAAAAGTGATTTTAATTTTCAAAAAAATACATTCATTTTTATGCTAATACCTATGAGTGAGGTATATTTTATTAATAGGCTTCAGCTGTCGGATAACTCAGTGGTTTTATTTCAGCAACTCCTGGAAACCACAGGTTGGATCACCAAAGGATTCTTTGCACTCGCTCCTATTTGCACCTCCCTAAGGACCATTCTGTATGGATTCTTAGTTTATTTTGAAGAAATAAATTGAATGTTTGGAGAAAACAAACAATAAGCACTGTATTGTCAATACTTGAAAAATGGAAATAAACACACTGTTTTAAAAAAGAAGAGCGAAATGGAAAAACTGTAACATGTATTGGCACAACTGAACCCCAGTTTATACTCAAGTCAAAAGAAAAAGTGGCGGCAGTTTAGATCTAAGTAAATTCTATATTTTCATAAGAATAATAAATATATCCCTTACCTTTTACTTGGATTACTACAGGTCAATACATGTGTAATGCATCATGCGTTCTTTATCATTGTCAGATTACTAATGCCTCTGTCTGTGTGCAGATATTCATTTCCTCCTGCAAAGTGGAAAAATCATTCTGACCTGTTCCTATTTTAATAACACTTTGCAGAAGTTCTTAGAGACAACCTCTTACACAGCACATGACAGAACACATTTAGCAAGAACTATACTAACATTTTCTGGTTCTAGTGCAGCTCACAACCATGAAATCTATCAAGTGCATCAACTACGCAACAATATGGCACACTGCATTTTTATAATTGGCACAATTTAACTGAACAGCTCCACCTTTACCATTCTTTTTCTAGATAATATATATACATTGTACTTGACTTTAGCACAGTTCACCTTCAATCCTTTCTCTACTGCACCTCTCCCTAGCCTCATAAAGCCTTGGAGGTCTTGTAGCCTTTACATATAAGCGTCATCAGCATATGCAAATTACTGTGTTATCCAATTCAAAATGATACTATTGGTAATTTTTGAAGCCCTTGTACTTGTTGCTATAACATTATTTAAGGAAATGTTTTGAAGTGTGGAGAGTGGTTTAAAAGTTTTTTGTCCATTGTAGTTATCTTATTGAAGGCTGCATTGGGGAAAATGGGACATCACAGGTTATGAAAGTCCACATCTCTGTTGTTAACTTCTAGATGTAGATGTTGTCTCATACCACATGGTCCACACCTATCCATCTGCAGGACAGGAATTTTTAAGGATGCCCTGGGACATTAGGGGTTGGTTGGTTGCAATGCAGTCAGAAAGTGGAATATTGTTTAGATACTGTATATATCACAGTTGCATCTATCTACCTCCCCTGAATGCAATTCATGTCTGAAAAGCCCTGCCTTTAAAATACTGTAGGGCTCATTTATAACAAAGTCAGGGTCAGGTCAGGGTACAAAGTGCAAACTATTGGTGCATAGTAAGTGCTAAGTGCAAGGTAGCTCCCACATTGCAGAACCTTGCACCACAGCTTAGGGTGGAAGGACCTGGCTGCTCTCAAATCTCCAGCTACAAGTGTTCTGTAAATAAGCACTAAGTGGCTCTGTTTTTGTAGTGCTTTAGCATTTATGGCAGAACCTTTGGTAAATGATCCCCTTTTATCATAACCCCTTAAAGGGGTCCTCCACCTGGACCCTTGGTGAGCAAAATTTTCTACTTTTACTAATGAACCTTTAGTCACAATACTAAAGTAAAATTGACCACTGTACGTTTTTTCTTGCAAAGAATAGCAAGGAAATGGGAAGTTTTTTTTAAGCTTTGACCTCTGTGTTATAGCTATTAGTGTGACTTTAGTTTCAGTTCCTGCTTATCTGATTCCATATACATGGGTCCTATCAGTGCTGTCATTTGTGAAGTATGTCTTACATTTTACTCATATTGGTGGGAGTGCAGAGACATATCAAGTGTCAGTATTACACAGCAGATAATACAGTCTTCAGGAGTAATTTATAAGGATATTATAAATCACATAGCACTTTTTTGACCATGTAAATACAATCTTGGAACTCTGTTGTGACTCCTAATACCCTTCATAATTTATATCATGGGGTACATTATCCTATATAATAGATACATTGTACTAGGATCCACAACTGAACCCTACTCTTGGTTATGGGAGTATGTTAGGAATTTAATTTTATCGAAAGCTGCAGTAATATAAATAAATGTGAGCAGTAGGCTCAAACTTAAAAAAATGGTTGCCTTAACGGCAACTGAAAAAATGTCAAGCTTTTTGTCAAGCTCATAGCACGTGACTCTAGAGTGCACTTGTACTGTGATGTGCACAGAATATGTATTATATGTACATATTTACCTAATTTAATTTACTTCTCTACATTAAAGGGGTGGTTCCCCTTTATGTTGACTTTTAGGGGCCCATTTACTAAATTTGTTTGAAGAATTCAAAATTCCATCGAATTTTTAAAAAAATTCGAATTTGAATATGCAAATGAGGTAACCAACCAGGTTTAATAACTGGAAATTCGGAGTGGCTACCAAGCTCCCTGGTAACTTTTGGGGAGCTGCCACTTGAGGCAAGGTACTCACCTTGCCTCATGGCAGCAACACCCCTATCCTCGACCGATTAGAATAATTTGAGTTTAATTGTAAAATAGTAATAAAAAAATTCGATCGAAGGGTTAAAATAGTTTGAATCGTTCAATTTGAACGATTTAATTGATCAAATTTTTTTTTATTTGATCGTTTATTAATTGCAAGAAAAACAATTGCATTTTGGATGTTTTTGAAATTCGACCACTTCCCCTTTAAATTCGAACATCGAATTTGAGGGTTTATTAACCCTCGAATTCGATTTTTAGTAAATCTGCCCCATAGTATATTATAGGATGTCCTATTCATAGCAACTTTTCAAATGGTCTTCGACTCTTCATTATTGATTTTTGTAGTTTTTATTTGAATTCCTCTTTTGCCTTTTTCAAGCTTTCAAATGGGGATCTTGAATCTGGTACTGACTCTGGCAGCCAAAAAACCAAAGCTGCAGTTTCATTGTTACTGTTCATTTTCATTACTCATCTTTCTATTCAGGGCTTCTCTTATTCAAATCCTGCCTGGTTGCTGGGTTAAATAAGACCCTAGTAACCAAATAGCTGCTGAAATACCAAACTGGAGAGCAAAAACCACAAAAAAAGATATATATCGATGTCTAATCGTTAAAGGGGTTGTTCACCTTTGAGGTAACTTTTAGTATAATGTAGAGAGTGATATTCTGAGACAATTTGCAATTGGTTTTCATTTTTTATTGTTTGTGGTTTTATAATTATTTAGTTTTTATTCAGCAGTGTAAGCAATTTGGTTTCTAGGATACCTATTACCCTAGCAACCCTGCATTGATTTGAATAAGAGACTGGAATATGAATAGGAG
>CM044445.1:47026740-47038595 GCA_024363595.1 Xenopus borealis
TTCTTCTGGTCTGGCTTTTTTGGGGCACAAACTTAATTTCTTTGTGTTAAAAAGACTTGAATTTTTTAAGATTTATTATAACCCGATGCCGCAAAAAGCACAAAACCTAAATCTAAGACCTGTCAAGGTCATGTATAATTCATTGGGAGATGTTCCTATCCCAATTTTAAGATATCATGGTTTGCACTGGATTTACCACAACATTCTGAAAATAGTTTCCAGGCAAAACCCCCCAAAAAATTTAGTGATTTAGGAGAAAAGAGCGATTCTGGTTTTCATTTGATTTTATAGTTTTTTTCCCTATCCAATTTTTTCAAGTTATTTTAATGTAAAAGCAGCCAAAATTGTTGATGGGAGTTTGGTCAAGCTTTTTTTCAATGAAACAATGAGATACGATTGGATTTTAGTATATTGCCCCATAAATGTAATTGCCGGTAAAATCAGAATGTTCAGTCCACTTCTGCACTTCCTGTTCTTGAAACAACATAGCAGAAGCCTCAAACATTTCTTTATAGGTCTGTTAACCAGCTGGCCTTTTTTTTTATAGGAGTTAAGCTTCACAAAACAATTGTCTGGTCCATTATCTTAGTTCCAAAAATAATATAAAGGATCATTTATGACATCAAGTGCAGTTGAACAAGTTATTATGTTGGCAAGTGCCTTTCACTCATTTCTCTATTTGATTGTATTGCTTGCACAGTAACAACAAGCTACTTCATGAAGCTGCAAAGTACCAGTTGTAACTGCTGCGTTCAGTGACCACACTTTGAGACAAATGTAGCACCACAATATAGTTAAGTACAAAGTAATTGAACATACAGTACATGTTTATAAAATATGAATGCTATGTGATTGGGGTCATCCTTTACAAATACCATGTGCTGTTTGCAAACAAATATGGCACTGATAAATGAAACTTTCTTCCCGACTAGTGAATTGCAACAATTGTAATAATAGTAATTATTTCTCTTATACATTATATACCTGTTACATATTTTCCAAGTTGGCATCACCATAAGTAACTAATTGTAGAAGCACAGTGAAAAGATAAAGCACTTTTTTCTTAAGTCAAGTCTGAATTTATTGCCATTCGTACTAAAAACACATAGGAATTCTTGCGCTGCTTAGACTTCCATTTTTTCCTGTTTATCAAAAACACACAATGTACATTGTTTCTTCAACAATGTGTAGTGTTGTGCAGCAAATGAACCATCTGTAGTATTTGCTATCCAGCCACGTAATTATTCAACGTGTGGGACAAGTAAATGCACTGGCATTCCAGTTATGAGTGGATTCTGTGCAGTTTGAAAGTTGTAGATGTGTAACACACAACTGCTGCCTGAGGAACTTACACACTAGGCATATGATTATGTAATAGCTTGTTGCCAGGCATAATAAGGTCAAAAAACTAAATCGGTTCTGAAATGACTTTTATAGGGAAGCGAAAAGAAATAGCATGCGTTACTTTTCCTGTATGCAATAGAAATCACCCAAAATAGCCTCCCCCAAAGAGAGAGACCGACTGTCATATATAAGTATATAATTCTGAGCTCTGCCAGGAAAATATAATATTTCCATTCAGAACTGAAATAAATAAATAAATAATGGAAAACACTAGCAAAAACGCAAACTTGACCATTCCTTTATTAAAGACATGTTGGAAAAGAAATCACTTCCCTTAAGACTTGATACAGTTCTACACATACTGAACAAATTAGTGAGACAACATTAGCAGTACTAGTAACTAAATAAGAGCTTTAAACAGAAGACAGTTGTACAGATGAAGACATTCTTGATACAATATGTGAACTATGTTGTTCAGCATAAAAATGTGATTGTTTTTGTTGAAATAAAGACACTGGGGCTTGAAAGTTTAAGTGCTTAGCTCTTGGTATGTCAGCAGAAAAAAGGTTACTATTCCAAAACATGGTTAAATGCAATGACGCATATTCAGTACTGTGGTTGCCTACTCGTCTATCACATATCAATATTGATCCTAATGGCCAGTAAGCTTATAATCGAGAGTGGAAAAGTATGTTTAGGAAAAGGTTGATTGTGCCTAAATAAACTACAAGTCCCACCATCTCTTTAAAGTTGTTGAGCATCATATTCTACTCCTCTATGGCACCTAATTGGCAGGGTGGGAAAGGCACCCATCATACCTAGGGGCAGATTTATTAAGGTTCTGACGATGAATTCAAATTTTGCTTTGTGTTAAAATTAACAAATTCAAATTTAAAAGCACCAACTCGAATTTAAATTCCAATGAGAGATGTATCACGTCTCGACCATAGAAACAGTTCTAACTGGAATATTTGCCACCTGAAACCTGCCGAATTCATTTATGAGTCAATGGCAGTGGTCCATCTGCCCATTTGAAGATGTTAATAGCTTTACTCACATTCAAGTTTTTTTCCCCGAGAAAAACTCAAAACAAGTTTTCAGGTTAGTAACATAACAGTCAAGATAACATTCACATTTTGACTACATTTGAATTTATTAAGTAAGAAAAATTTACATAAATTCGAACTTTGAAAAATCTGCCCCCTAGAGTGGACTAAATTGGCCACTGTTGCGTCAAACCTAAATAATATAATCAAGGCATTTAGAGAACAAATAGTTTACTAGAAAAATATTGCGTTTTGGCCCCATGCAATTTACTCAACACAATATATGTAATGTAGTAACTACCCAGAATGTAAGCATATAAACACGGTAGTTCATTAAAGAAATTGCACTGAGAAAAGGAATGGAAAAGCTAGAAGGCAGTTGACTATAAATAGTTTGCACTATAGAAAATAGCCCTCAAAATTTCTTCTACTTTTCTATATTTTGCAAAGTTGGAAGTTAAAAAAAAAATACCCAAGGCACTTTATCTTCCAGGGCCACATAAGCAATCACTGCTGAAGGACTCTCCATAAGTTTATGAGCTACTCTCCAATAAAGTTTGCATTTGGTTTTCCTAAATGTTTGTACCGTCAAAGAAAAAGTATACCAAACGTTGTTTTTATTTTTTTGAAAATAAAATGAGCATAGTTGAATCTGATATCCCTTCTATTTGGAATAGTAAAACTGTTTTTATCATTACACAAAGACTTTATGCCCAAGGTCTGATGTAACATTGTATTGGGTTCAATATAAAAAAGCATTTTATGGATTTTGCTCGTTTGATTCACAATAAATCATTATATATTTTGTAAGTAAATGTCCTTTGTTCAAAACAGAATATAAGCAAACTAAAGAAAGTATTATGCATGGTGTTTTCGGGTGCCTCCGCTGCAATTAGCATGACCTATTGTAACGGCTCACACTTGATCCTTATGTATAAGCATATGGGCTTTTAGTAAGCTGTCCAATCAGGGTACCATTTGGACACAACCTTAAATGCAATGTAATCCTTATTCCAGCTAGTTTTTGTAATCAATACTGGTTCTCCATAAGTATGTCCAATTAGTGGTCCAAACTACTATAAAAGGGCCAGATCTGATCCTTGGATTTAATTAAAAAAATTCTACCACATATAGTAACCAAAACTTGTCTGCAGTCAGATTTAGCAAATATATCTGCTTAATTGGTTTTTTTTTTTTAACTTCCTTCAACCCATTGGGTGCAGCTGTGTGCAAGGATTATGTGCACACAACTACTGGGATTATGCCAAGTTTCAGGGTTAGAAAACCTGGATAAGTATAATGCATTCTGTTAATTAAAAAGGAAAGCCTTCTGCATATAGTGCTTAGCACATTCCTGCAAAGCTTAGAGCACATGTTCTATTTTTATAACTGTTAATCATTATAAAACTGGCAAAGATTTGTGCAGAGCGAGGGGAGGTAAGGAAATGAAGGCTTGAGGACCAGTAATTGCACAGAGGTCAAACCCTGACACTGACCTCAAAGGTTCTTTTGGAAAAATAATGTATTTCGATCAAGAACAAAAAATGTTTTAGTATGGCAAAAACTTGATGTCTGCAAATAGAAAACAAAATTAATTGTCAGATCAAAGTTCCCTTTTTAACTTCTTGTAGGTCATGTGCACTAGAACACAATATAAAGGGAAATTTGCCTTAGATAAAACACAGCAATAGTTTAGTCATGTGTAGCATGTTTAATATTTTTATAAATAAGAACCTTTTAAAAATAAGACATTTGCCATTCTCACTTCATGTAAATGTATTCTACAGTAAAGCTGTATGGTGAAGGATTACCAATACTATTTCCTCAAGAGTGAAAAACATAAAGACTGCTGACTGAGCATGATGGGAATTCTGGGTGCTTTTTTGTGTGCAATTTAGGGTGAATGCTGTTCTGGAAAGCCTTGGGACACTATAGCCATGTATATGTTATGATAATATTTTATATATGTGTACCTTGTTAAGAACAAATATAGTTCTATGTAGTCCTGTCAGCAAACAGATATATTTCAGTGAAAGCAGCCAGAGAGATGTTGCACAGTGCAGCCCCTAGTTTCTCTCAAACTTCATTATGGTAACCAGAATAAGTACCATGTCTATGGTCCCTACACCAATACCTTTTGGTGCACCTTTGAGTCCAATGTTTCCTTGTTTTCCACCTCCTTTTAATTCATAACAAAAAGAAATGTCATATGTAGAAAAGAGAAATTGGTCACAAACAGACATTATACTGTCAGCATTTAGGAAAGTGTTGCAAATGATTTCCTAATTTACTGTGTTTAAAAATAAATCACAAAACTTTCTCAGGTCTATGTTCTTCTGAGAAAGACATAAGCGGTGGCACCAAATAATTTACAACTATTGTGTTAAGTTTACAAAACTGCCAATTACTTTTCCTACAATGGCCTTTCCCTCCTGTCTTCTTATTAATACTTCTTCTTTTGGCACGTACAGTGACATCTTCATCAGTCGCAGAACACAGCCAACCCCCCACACTGCCAAAAAGCCGGTAATACAATTTTACATTTAAGGGTTAAGAGTTTAGCAGAGATACATTGTTTTGTTTAGCTGAAGCGCATTTTGAAGGCTTGGAAAAGCTCTGGAACTTTTGGTTTGTCTCTGGATCATTCAGGTTAGGATGATTCTGCATTCTGCCTTGCCAGAGCCTCGGCTTCCTGTTAAAAAAAAAAAAAGGTTTAAAACACACAATAAGTTATGATTTGCAGAATGAAAGTACACGACAAATTAATAAGGCTAGAAGTGCCATATTTTATGTACACTGAACTTATTGTACAGCTTACAGGTTTAGCATCGTTATAGTAGTAATGATCCAGGCCTTCAAAGTTGTCAAAGGGTTTCCCATCTTGGATTTTGTCCGATGGGAAACTCGCACATGCTCAATGGGCTCTGAGCAGCTGTTGAGAAGCTAAGCTTAGGGGTCATAACAATCAATGAAAATGAAAAACATAAATGATCAAGCAAAAAAAAAAAAAAAAATTGGTTTGCCTGTCATATAAGTTGATGCTACAAGGCTGATGCTAATTGCACTAGTTTCTGAGCTGCCTTATACTGTGAAGTTTATATTGTATATATTTAGTATTTTGTGTGTCTGCCCCAAAGCTCAGTAAGTGACAGCAGTACAGAGCTTGTGCAGTGAATCAGCAGAAAAGAAGATGGGGAGCTGCGGGGGTATCTTTGGAGTAGAGTCCTGAGTGGTTCCATTTTTTGGGACCTGTACCTGAACCGCAACCTGCAATCCACAACCCGGGCCAGCAACCCGCATTCTTAACCGCTTGGATCCGTAAACCCAGACCCGCTGACCATAAAGAATCAGGAAGTGCTGTTATTCCAAACCAGAAGTGCCATCATCGGAAGTAGCCGTGATCAGAAAAAAGGAGTAAAAATCGCTATGGAGAAGATCCGTGGCCACCGACCCACTTCTATACCCGCACCCGGAACTTCTATATGCAACCCACAGGGTACCTCAGGATTTTGCAGGTAACCTGCAGGTACCTGACCAGCTGCAGGACTCTACTTTGGAGACACAGACCTTTACTGCTAAAGGGCTGTTGTTGCCTTGTTCTGGTAAACCATTTCTGTGTGAAAGTCGTGCTAAGCATTTTCAGAATGGGGTTGCCTTTGTAAATGACCACTAATGTTTTACATTGCAAACTCACTGAACAATTATGTCCCGTGTGGCCCCCTTTCAAGTCATTGACTAACTCAGAGTTAGAGATGAAAAGGAGGAAGTTGTGTTCTGTTCTGTTAGACATCCAGTCACTCCAGCCTTTATACATTGCATTTTTATTTTGCACAGCCTATCTATTTACCCAGTTTTTATTTTTATACTGAACTGTTCCTTTAAACCTACAGTGACCAGATGAAAGCCAACTAATGGGATTCTTAAATAATCTAAACCAAAGGTGCATCAAATTACTTTAGAACATGTGGTAGAACTGTATGAGAAGTGCAATTTTGTGAATACTAATACAAAAATATATTGGTAAATTATTCAAGCAACACACGATTATTATTCTCATTACAGCAGGATGAAGATTTCCTACATGCCAGTTCAGTTCCTATTTGCCATTATATTCTTTGTTTCTGAGATATACTATGCTTTCTCATAAAAAATGACATCTATTTGGTCTTTTGTATGTATTTTATAGTTATGTGCCAGAAATGCTAGTAGAGATATTTTGCATAAAGGACAATGGACAAACTCATTAGGTAATGAGCATTCATGGAGACAGATAAGGTGCTTTTGCATGTACATAAAGTTATAACCAGCTAGTTTTTAATAACCCAACAGGAAATATGCACAAAGCAATAAAGAATGTACAGTGAAAGAAAATTCTCATTGTATTACCTTTGAACCAGGTGGAGCTGTCAACCCAAGGAAGGCATAGACTACATTATTCTCTCGTGCTTCAAAGAAGGCATCATAATCCTGTTTATAGAAAACAGTGTAAAGGATGAGTGAACCCTGTTTGCAACACCAGTCTTTATAGGTTTATAGAAGGCGGCATAGTTCATAGCAGTCTGAGAACAGAGCACTTTTATGGCATGATTGATTGTGGGATACTCTTGGTGCAAGAATAAAAACTGCTTTCAGTAAGAAGTTTTAATACATTTTACAAATCAAAAGTGTTTTATGTATATGTGGCCCCAAACAATTTTTTTTCCAATGTGGCCCAGGGAAGCCAAAAGTTTGGACACCCCTGGTCTAGGCAATTGTAACGAACCATTGTGTTTGAACTAAGTGTCAGTCATAATCTTACCCCGTCTCCTGCAAGTACAGAGACAGATTGCTTAGAGGGGGATAGTGAAAAATAACAATGTCAGAACAGTAGTTTAATACATATTGTATTTTTATTAAGTTTCCATGAGATGAAGCTTATATTGTACTTTCCCTAAACTAAATAGAACCCTATAAACCACATAATTTTGCAGCTCCAGATAGGATTTCTTTTCATCCCATTAGGATTCCAATTTAATTTGGAATTCAATGGAATCTTTTTTTGGAGGTTTTTTAATTCAGCTGATTGCAAAAGTTACTGATTCGGTGCATCTCTAGAAACAACAATCTCCCATGTGTGTAGCACCTTACCCCACAGTATTTGCATTCATTGAAGATCTGAGGAGGCAGTGGATTGCCATTGGTTGGTCGGAAGTCCTCAGGAACATTCTCTCTCATCCACTTTCGATTCTCCTCATTGGCTGCAATATCTTTCTCTTCATATTCAATTTTAACAGCGTGTAAAAACCCTAGGACATCTTGCTGTTTCTTCTTAATCTAAAAAAATACATAAAAACAGACTTTACATTTTGTGAAGCGTGTCAAACAAGCTATTTCATGAATTGTCAAGAAGCACATTTTTGCTTATTAAAAGTGATAATGTGCAGCCTATTATTTAAAAAAAAAAAACAAGAAAAATAAGAAAATCTTTTGGAACAGCCTTATTAACCCATCTAAATATATAACTATACAGAAATATAGTTTAATCCCATTGCTATGAATTGCCAAGCACGTAATACGGTATGTTAACAAACAAGTCAGGGTATGTTCATGTTTTCAATGTCTCTCACTTGTTCTTTGCTTATGCATAAAACAAATATGTATGGATGTCTTAAGTATATTAGTAATTATGAAAGCCAAAATATTTGTATATGAGATCAATGAAACAGAAAGAATACTTGGAAAATAATATGCATGTAAATTAGAGGACATTACATAAATGAAAGAGAATATAACCAAAAAGGTAAGAGAGTAATCTTAATTATTGCTGTTGCCCTGCGTATGTTTCTGAAAGGCCCTTAGCAGTTATTCAAAGTACTTGCTTGCATACTACTTTCTGCATCTCAATACAGGACAAAAGGCCCAAGATTTCCAGGAGAAAGTAGTGTTCAGATTTTTCTCTTGTAGGAAATGTAAAGTAGTCATGTCATTAAGTATTTCTAACAAAATCGGCCTCTTTTAATAAATATGTAAGCATGATCACAGCTGCAAGCATTGTCGTGTTTATTGATACTATTACTACGTCCAAATACACCCCTTTTCTGGGGCCCAGAAAATAAAGTGTAAAATTGTGCCAAAAATGTTAGGCCCTTTAGCATATTATCCGCAAGCACGAGCCAGTAAAATCACTGCAAAAAAAACTGTATAAAAGTATATTAAAGAGTAAGAAGAAGCAATGGATTTTGAGCATATTAATCCCAGCCATACCACAAAATAACTACAGGCAGTGGATTATGGGCAATGCATTAACAAAATATGCCATAAAAGGTCACTGCAGGACCCACAAACTGTTTTTCTCTCATGTTACTCCCATGCTGTTTGCTTTGTTCTGACTCTGATGCATAGCTAAAACTCCACAAACAAATAAAAAATGGCTATGTAGTGGAATGCCAGGAACAATTTTGGTCAGGCAATGGAGTGGCAGTTGGAGGGCCCAGCAGGTTTGGGGCCAACCAGGATTTTTCCCCAGTAGGGCAGTCCAACCCTGGTTTCAATTGTACTTTGCACACCTGAATTTTAACCTGTTTATTTCTATGGAAGCCAACTTTTAACATTCAACCTATTTTGAGATTAATTTCATATAGACTCAGGAAATTAACAATGTATTTTTTGTTTGCAATTGTGTTAGAACTTTCTTCCCAATTAGTTTTTTTTATAAATATGCTTCCAATCGAGAAAAACATTTGCAATTGTGAAGTATTGTGATTGTGACATTTTTTCCACTAATGCTTTAGAAAAATCTAAATATAATTTGTCCACCCTGTATGCAAAGGAGAACATTCATTAATTTGAATGCATGTTTATTTTCGTGGTTTTGTACTGGACAAAAACTTGTTTATTTCAGCATTATTTTTGTTTTTCTTTGCATAGAGAAACCTAGTGACTGTCCTAAGTGATTTATTACCTTTGCTACAATACCCACTATTCCATTAAACCCTAAATGCGTATAACATAAGGATAGAAAGATCTGTTGATGTCTCTGTTTTATTGGCTGAATAGAAAAATGTAATTCTGCTCACACATTCTCTTCTGAAAAGACTGTAAACAAAGTGATATTTTTGCCTGTGGGTATAATAATAATAGCATTCTGCCTCGCCGGTGGGAGTTAAAAATGTTTTTTTTCTTTAAACAAGGCCATTGTTTGTGTCTGCCTTTCATAAGGGGCAAACATTTATTGTTGCTGTTGTTTAAAACAATTCCATGTAATGTAAAATTCGGTCTTTATAAACTATTTTGTTATTTTAGGTGTATACAGTCTCTGGGATTACATATATGGACCATTGATAATGAGGCAATATACTTTCATAGGCCCATCTCAAAGTGCTACTGTAATACTCATATTTTCACTTCAAACCACACTTCTGGTTTGCCTTATGGTACATTACTCAGAAATGCAGTGCACACAAATAGAAAGAGCCATTACAATACATTTTTACAGCTTGCAGGAGATTATCTAACCAAATACATAACTGGTACTGCGTTTAGCACAAGGTTCACATAAAGCTGTAACTGAATGTTCAAAAGTTATATGAGCAAAATTGCACTGTTCCAGATATATTTTGCCCACCTGAAACAGAGTGTCTATAATACATTATTTTCCTATATGGATAATTAAGTTTACCAAAATAATGAAATCATTCTGTTGACTCTGAAAGACATTTAAAGGTAACTAGTAGGATGCTGATGTGGATTAAAGGGAAACTCCCATGGGAAAACATGTTTTTTTCAAAATGCATCAGTTAATAGTGCTGCTCCAGTAGACTTCTGCACTGAAATCCATTTCTCAAAAGAGCAAACAGATTTTTTTATATTCAGTTTTGAAATCTGACATGGGGCCAGCCATTTTGTCAATTTACCAGCTGCCCCAGTCATGTGACTTGTGCCAGCACTTTAGGATGGATCTTAGATCTACCAGGCAGCTGTTATCTTGTGTTAGGGAGCTGTTATCTGGTTACCTTCTCATTGTTCTGTTGTTAGGCTGCTGGGTGGGGGAAAGGAAGGGGGTGATATCACTCCAACTTGCAGTACAGCAGTAAAGAGTGATTAAAGTTTATCAGAGCACAAGTCACATGACCAGGGGCAGCTGGGAAATGGACAAAATGTCTAGCCCCATGTCAGATTTCCAAATTAAATATAAAAAAATCTTTTTGCTCTTTTGAGAAATGGGTTTCAATGCAGAATTCTTCTGGAACAGAACTATTAACTGATACATTTTGAAAAAAAAATTTCTTCCCATGACAGGATCCCTTTAATCACTTTCATGTGACCTGTAGAAGCAGAATCATGCCTAACATTACGTATTCCTGCCTCAGATTAGTTCCTCACTCTATTTTCAAGCCTATACAGATATTATGTATCCAGTATACCATAAATTGTGGGCATTTTATTATGGCCCAGCAGGAGAATAATCCAATGCTATGTAGTAGATTGTTCCATGGAAATACTCTGGATGAAAGACTGAAGTTGACCTTGCGTGGCTGACTAGTTTCACTAAATAATAGGGATGCACCAAATCAACTATTTGGATTTACCAACAATTAAATCCAAATCCTAATTTTCATATGCAATTAGGGGTGGAAACGGAAAAAAGCGTGACATTTTTTTTCATGTCCTTGTTTTGTGCTGAAACGTCCCTTCCCGTCCCTACTTAACATATGCAAATTTGGTTTGGTCAGGCACAAGGATTTGGCCGAATCCAAAACCTTCTGAAAAAAACAAATTTAAGTCGATCATCAAGGGGTTCAGTCAATAAAGGTGATTAAATACTCCCAGCATCCATGTCCTGTCAGATATTTAACTCAGGAATTAAAAATGTAGATCTTCTGTTACAGCAAAGTTATCTTTAAAAGTAGCAAATGAATATGGTGCATGAAATAAATCCCACAAGCACATCACCAATGTTTGTACCAGGGATGTAAATTTGATACTCCTATTATAATAATTCCTATTTTGCACAAATCCCAGCAGAAAAACATTCACACCAACAATCCTCATTCAACTGAAATAATAATAATTATGGAAAACATCTGTAAACTGACTGTTTCTTTTCTAACTTGGCTGCATCTGTTAAAAAAGGCGAGGATATGGTTTTGTACTAGCTGTGTACTATCTAAGTAACAATGAAAGTGGAGGCTAATCAAGATAAAACATTTTACTTGTGCCTAAAATTAAAAATGATAGGGAACCCATTTGGTTTAGATTGATGTTTTAGTTAGTTTGGTGTTCATGTCATTGTCATGGCGCTCATACCATTGCCTCTACTTCTATCCTGACCAAAAAAACACTATTGATGCCACTGTCAAAATATCCCTGCCCTTCTTTTCAAGCAACTGCTGAAACATTCATATGCTTACCCCATCCTGCTTAGACAGCTGCAACCCACTATAATCATTCTGCTGGCCTCCTACCTCTCGACCCTTCAATCAAGTC
>CM044445.1:47176428-47187337 GCA_024363595.1 Xenopus borealis
CTAAAAATTGATCTTTCTTTTACTTGCTGGACTATTGATGTAAAATATAATCTGTTTAAGAAGCATTAATGAATTTTGATGAGAAAAAAAGTACAGTAGCTTGCACAGAGATTCTGTTGAACAGGGTACAGTTTTTTTATTTTTTAATGTAAATACAGTGGGCTTGGGGAAATCAAAACACTGGTGATTCGGTGCTAAGCTGTTGGGCGGACAGTTTAAAAAATATATGGTGCTCCTTATCACATGCTCTTCCCATGGTGGCCTTATGCCAAACGTATCCAAGGTTTTCCCTGCATGTGCCAAAGTTTGATCAACACAAGTAGATTAGGTTCACATTGTCCTGTGGTTTCCTCCCCTGATCTTCCAGAAGCACATTGTGTCCCTAGTCAGAGGCATCCATGCATTTGGAGAATCTAATAGGAATAGTAGGAAAGACGCTATTGATAATATATAGATATATTTTTTTCTTGTACAAATTGCTGAATACATCTAAAAAATGTAATTCGAATGTTTGTGCAAACTTTTTTTTTTTTTGTTAATCAGAGTGGAATTTTCTAGTTAACAAAACATGGGAACCATAGCTATATTAACAGACCACAGGTTTTAAGAAAGTATGTCTTTAATCTGTCTTAAATTGTGTTTATTTTGCCATAATGTGACAAAGTTGGGAGAGGTTTATTCTTTGTATATTTGCATTTCTACTTGAGAAGTGAGGGGTTTTGCGCATTTGCACCAAGGACAAGGGAAGTGGATATCACAGAGGGGTGCTGGTTTGTCTGATACCTCCCTAGTGATTACTAACCTTGTACCCAGGATCAGTGCTCCACTTTGCTGAAAATTGCACCAGCCTGTAGAATATTTCTATTGGTCCTGTGCCGACATTTTAAACCTCTCTACAATGGTCCCTTTCAGCTGTCCAGGACCATGTGCATGCTCCGTATAGCTGCCTGGAACCACGCCTAAAATGCCTACCTCAAAAGAGTGTTGGTCTGAAAGCCTGTGAATTAGCACATGCTACATGTATGCTATTTTCTGCTTTTCAATTTTAATGCAAATATGCAAGGAATCAATGTTTCAGCTCACTAATGTAACTTTTCTGTATTTAATGGAGTTAATGGACTCCTCCTTTAAAACAACTGATCAAACCATGCACCTCTAGATTTAAATCTTGTAATACTGTGCGGATCACTGCTAATGTTTTATATGTGAGTAGGAAAAATGTCACCTGTAGAATAGAGGGGTGGGTTATGATCTGTTTGCTCCCCTAATAAACATTTGCTACCTAGTTTCCATTTTGTCTACATTTTTCTATGCCAGCTTTTGTTACAATGTTTACGATCAAAGCAATGTGACTCTTAAAATGGAATAATTTATTCTATCTGCTACATGTGCTGTGGATATTATTTTAATATTTATTTGATAGAACTTCATTTTTTTTATACAGATCTCTGCTTATTCTGTATGCTTTATTTCCATTGTTTAAATATTCTAGTTTGGTTTCGAAATCACTTGTTAACCTTGGAAACGGTCTTCATATTCACTTTGAATAAAAAGAAAATATGTTGAAAGCATGTGATGTCTCTGTATAAACCATTCTGTCAACCATTTTTTTTCTAGGTGTGCATTCTACAAATATAAATATAAATATTGTTCAAGCAAAATACCTTCTGAACTGGTTAAAGTAACTATAGCAGCTATAGAATGTTTTTCTGTACAATACAATGCTTTGAAACTTGCAGATCGTCTGTTCTTTGTTTTGCATCAGTGGTGGACCTGGTGAGGGTTGGAACTCAGCTTGGTGGGGAAACAATTGAGACATAATCAAAGACACATGTAGAAAAAGAATGACTTATGGTTGCGCCACCCCATATGTGTATCAGAAATTCCCACAGTGTGAATGTGTTAAAACTTAACGTTTATAATAAAAAATCTGCACAGGAAACGTAACCATAAAATTAAGATCAGGAGAGACTTTTGGTCATTGGTTCAGGAAGGAACTTGACCAATGACCCCAAGTCTCTCCTTGTCTTCTATTCTTCTGGGCATATTTTTTATTATATTTCAAGAAAAGTTATGTTTTAACACATTCATACTGTGGGAATTTCTGTTACACATATGCAACCGTTGGGGTCATTCTTTTTCTACACATCTTTGATTATCGCTCATTTGACCTTGCACACCATTTATTTGTTTTTATTGGTGGTAGGTGCACTGTAACCCTTTCTTTTTGAAAAACTGAGATTTCATAAGAAGGCATAATAAAGTGGGGCAATATACCAACTTTACTCACCCACACCTTATGGCTCTTAATAAATCATTTAAAGGGCACCTGTTGGAGTTTACTAAAGCTAGGCATTCTGGGTAGAATACTCAGGCTAGTGCTACAATCTGATCATGCTTGTGAACTTTGCGTGTTGTAATCACAGTATGGACTCCCTCAGCAAAAGAACCCATTCAACAAAGTATGGGATTTTTTTTTTTTTAACTGCTTTTTTTTCTTTAAAAGAAACTGTATGTAGTTTGATTAAACATGTTTAGGTTGTACTGGTCAGATTGTTAATATGTGTTTGATTTTGGCTGTGACTGGTGCCCTTTAAATTGCTCCCTGCCAGTGCTAGGATACACAAACCAGGAGGGAGCTCCTAGTACATGCACCCATGTCATCCAGAGCACATGCACATAATTGCATTGGTTTAAATCTGGACCTGAATAGTTTAGATCTAGTTCAGATGGTACCTAGCTGGGCCAGATAGTGAACTGAATGATGGAATGTTAAGATAACAAATGTATTCACTCACTTCGGGTGAAAATCATACAGTATATTCTCAGGGGTTATGCAATAAAAGGTTTGGTACAGGTCTAATCTATTGCAAGCAATCGGCAGCACCCAGCTGTTCTAAAGCAACTTAACTTCGTAGGAATGACCCTAAAAAAAGATTTTTCATTCTAATTCCTGCATCATTTCAGTAAATGATTAAAACATGCAACGTTCCATAGGGAATTGATACAGTTCCCTTTCAGACATACATGAAGAAAACATGAAAGTGATCTAATCGGTTTTAATAGAAGCGCATGCAATTTGTGTATTACTAGAAATTTTTATTTTCTTGGAACCAATGCTTACTGTAATATTATAAAAGTGCAAACATTCCAACCTTTAGTTTCATCAGTCTGTCAGTGGCTGCTTAATCCTACCAAATTGTTTTTAGCATTCGCCGTTACATCTGATATGTTGACAGGAACTAAAAACTAATCTCACACACACCGGTATCCAGGCAATAACTTGAGTGAAGTCACTTCTGACCTCATGGATTGTTTGCTGTAGAACTTTGCCAAGTTTAAGGAAAATGTGTTGACCATACTAATTTCAACAGCGTGTGGATAATTTCAGCTTAGTTACAGATTTCTAAATCGTTTTGCCTGCTTAAACCAGTTTGTGTCTCCTGCACTGGTTATTTTTAAATGAATCTCAACCTATTTATCTCTTTTAGAACAAGAATACAGGTCATGATGGAAATTTGAGTGTGCAAAGTTGCAACCAGTCCTGCTCCTGTGCTATGTAAGTTGGATACTAAATGCTTTAATGACTAGTGCTTCACACAACACCATTTGCAACTTGAGTAAATAAATCCTGCACTTTCAGGTCCTCTTTGTTAAAATTCTGTTTCCATCACTAAATGTGACCTTCCTCAGGGACAAAACTATGATAAACCTATTCCTAGGATATATATTACTAGGATAAATGAATGGTGGTTTTAAAGGTTTTCTAATAATTCAAGTTAGGTTTATTAGTAAATTTCCACACCAGTTATTTATTTCATTTGCTGAACAATTTGTGATGTCACCCATAACAATGGAACAGGTTCGCTGTCTTTGTGCGTAAATACACTCGAAATTAAAAAAATAAGGTAGATTCTTATCAAGAAAATTGTAAATGATGCATATAAGTAACAGGGTTCAACTAATGTATGCTTTCACTTAGCAGATGCAAAATGTCATTTCTGATGTAATCTTGATTTTACTAAATAACTAGCCACGGATAAAATATTCAATATTTTTTTTTTTTTCAAATGTTTCAAAATCCCATTGGGAGCAGAAAAAGAGAATTAGTGGCCTTAACCACCCACCAAGCCTCCCTTTTGTTTCTACCTTTTTATGATTGGCTGTAGGTCTTCTGTAGATGACTAGGGCTTTTGGTGTTATATAGATGACTAAGGGCACCATAACATACTCTAAAATGGAGCCCCCTCCCCAGTTCTGAGTATTTTATGGTGCCCATAGTCATCTACAGAACACCAAAAATCCTATCCCCTACAGAAGACCAAAAGTCAATAATAAAAAGGGAGGCTTGGGAAGGACCAGTACTGCATCATATATTTTGACCACTACCTATATGTCAAACAAATTCTGCTTTTTAAGATGAATAGGCTCTGCCTTTCCCTTAAAGTAGACTTATAAGATGTGCCTGTGTCACCCTATTTTTTATGTAATGCATGATTTTTTTTTTTAACACCACAGGCTTAAATGTGGCAGTCAGGTTGCCCAAAGAGTCAGATTTAGAAACTTCAATTAACAATAACTTACAAAAACAAACCCCTCAGCAAAAAAACACATGACCTATAAGTAACTTTTAATGTACATTCATATTTTAAAATGTATTTGTTTTACTGTCAGTATCACTTTAACCCAGAACAACAAACCACAATTAGCATTGATCAGTTTACTTCAGGTGTAATGATGCAAATCTTTTAGTGGTAGCTATCTGAATACTTCCCTGGGCTGCCCTGTGTATAGAGTATTGCATGTAGTATAGCGAAAAAAGGCTTTGTAACAGGAGCCACCACATCGCTTCAATTGGCTAGGAGGTTCCTAGAAGTTACTTTTAGGAGATCTGCTACTTCACCTACAAAATTAATATTGATATTTGCACATCTTATCTAGTTATTTCACCTAGCCCATACAGAAATGCATTTGCCTTCTAAAACATATGAAAAATGTTTTTTTGGCTACTCACACAAGCTTGATTTGAATTAAATTCAAAAGCTAATGATATTTTAGTCAAGTAATAATCCCTTTTGTTGCTGATAAGTGAAATGGTTTAATCTCCAGAGACCTTTTTAAATCCTGCAATAGTTCAATCCAAAAAGCAAATAACAGGATAATGAAAATGCCAGTTGAACTAGGACCTGGCTCTTACCGTGCGTATCTGTCACATGAAAGCTAAGTGAGTAAACATTTAAGACACTTAGTGGAATTTATGAGCCAAGCCGGTATTCTTCTCTCAGTGTAACTATGGCATTGGTTTTCCATCAGACAATTCTAGAGATATATTGTGTAGACTTACTGTTCATTTCTTATCCCATAATTCCTGCAGAAGCACTTGGAAAGTGTTCAGCAACATATTTATTCAGTGCTGACGCACAAGCAATACAGTGAGTCATACTCGTGTGTGCCAGACATACAATGGACAAAATATTCTTTTTGAACTGCTCGCAGGTGCCTTTAACCCATCTTCCCTTTGAATAATATAGACGCAAAGATGAAGTTCTCTCATTCAAATTGGTCAAAGATCACCCCCCCTAAAAAAGGCTGAAATCAGTCTGTAGTTGAAATCTGAGCGCACTGCCCAGTCTGTGCTGTAACACCTAGTGGGTGAGCTTCAGACTTTAGGATATTGCATGCAAATTCTAGTGTAGATCATATACACTTTGGGATATCCCAATCACTCATCCACTCAGAATTGCCTAAATCATTATCATAGAAAGCTAACTCCACCAGTGACTACCTGGCACACACTATTCCAAAACTATAAATTCCCCAATAAAGAACCTACAAATTCCATTAACTGTCGCACGCTGTCGTTTGTGATGTTATTTCAGCATTGTGATATTTATTAGATCAATTGTGCAAGTAGACAAAAATTATGGCAACTCAGTGAGGCCCGAAACGTTGCCATAATTTTTGTCTACTTGTATGATTGAGCTATTAAATATCACATTGCTGAAATAACACCACAACTGACTGTGTGCGGCAGTTAATGGACTTTGTATACGAGTTCCTGACCTGAGGCAGAGTGGGTTAATCACTGCTACAGCACCTGATCTGTAAGGATTGAAGACTAGGTTGAGAGCTCCAACATTGTGCCCAATAAAGAACCTAGCACTAAATATATAATAGAATGAGAAGGGTCAGTGTGCCTTTTTTCTGTAAAAACAAAATGGGTAACAAGCAAACTCTAAACAGTCACCAATCATTCTTTATTAGGAGGGATTTCCCCAGAGCGTTACCAACTCCCAAGGGAAACACACGGCAGCACGTCATCCTGCCCACACCCTTCAGCTGTAGTAGGTCCAAGGCAAATACATATTTATGCATATTATTGTGAGTATTGATAAAAAGCCAGGCAATAACAACAGTAGTCAAGCCTTGACGTGGCTGATAATTAACTGACTTTTTCAGTTTAGTTCCATTTAAAATACATTAATAGTATTTATAAAACATCAAACCACATTTGAGAACTGAGTCGAGGCACAAGTGCAATGAGGACCCCTGGTTGCCAGAGCCCTGTATTGCTGATTGCCTACCACCTCCCTCTCTAATGCAACCTGATTCTCAAACACAAGTCTTGATTTTTTTTTTCTGCCCAACTCTCAGGACTTGTGAATTTAGTGCAAGTTACAAAGGAGTATATATGAAAGAAAGAAACTTTCTAAATCAATGCGTATTCACCTTTATGTGCATGTTTGAACATTTTTCAATCTGCCCTGTTGTTCCCAGTAAGGATCAAGTAGGCAAATGTAACTTTAGCACCAAACATTTTGACAAGAAGGAAAAGCAGGATTTTCACTGAAGAGTTATTTCATTCAATTAAGCTGCTGTCATTGGTGACTGTTGACAGGTAGGTACAAGGAGGGTGCTTAATAAGATAGTAAGTACAAAGAAAACCAAATAGAAATAGGTATATTACAAAATATCTTGGCATGGCATTTAACTTATTAATAAGAAACTGTATTCTATGTTTCATGTATCATTATAACGATGCCGGCTTGTGAAATGCTTCTTCTTTGTCCCTTGTATGTTGACAAGCATGAGTATAAACTCATATCTACTATTCAGGTGCTATGGATAAGGGATCATTTATTTATGGGTGTTCTAGAATTGCATATTCCTTGTACTTGCCATATTCTTTGTACTTGCCTTGCACTATAATGTGAGAGGATTTTGCAAAACTATGTTTTAAGTGTGATACAACTATGTTTTAAGTGTGATAACTACAGCGACATAGCTATAAAATACCAGACCAAGTGACATTTGTTATTTCTATACAAAATACTAATATTATGTACTGGGCCAGTTTTTCTCAATTTAATCAGTAACCTATGTGTCATGTGTAAATGTCAATCAGTAAGAGACCTATTATAGCACCAACATGTTTATACAGCATCTTACTTATCTTATTATCCATGCCACCAAAGATTTTTTTTTTTTATTTTAGGAAATTTGTAGGGAGTAGTGGCTGTGACACAGAGTGGACGGAAGATGATGTAAAGGAGAATGGGAAGTACACTAAAGGGGAACACTTAGGAATATAGAATCTGCCAGGGGAGCTTTTCTGTTGCCTAGTATTATGAACAACAATAGTGTTGCATATATAGGAAAGCCTACACAGTACAGTACAGCCTACACCTAGGATTTAGGGGCCAGCAGCACAAGCAATGATATTTTAAGACCGAAAGGAGAGGGGGGCCTGGTACTAGAGTTGTGTTAAAGAGTGATTGAGACATCAGGTGAGCTGGTTTAAAGTGTTGATGGAGTGCAGCAATGTGGGCAGTGGAATTTATGGGGAAACAGGAGGGGGTGGAGCCTGATGCAGGCAGCTGTACAAGACAAGTCAATGACCTACATGGATACTAGTCCAATGTTTCTTGGGTTTAGGAGTTTTTTTATATGGTCATAATCTCCTCAGCCACTTCCAATATCTTTAAAAAAAATAATAGTGGGTTAATTGTCCTCTATATATGCCAGTCTCCTGTCTCACCATCCATGTTTGTTTAGAAGTAAGTTTAAAAACAGATGTATCTGCATCCTTTCTTATAACTAGATCAAGTCACTACATCTATTTTCATGGATCCCCAAGTTGAAGTCAGTCTAAGACAGCTTGTTCACACCAAACACCATGTAAATAATCTTTCTTGGAAATGCTAGCACATTTATTGGATTGAGTGAATATCCAAGTGGTGTTTATGAAGATGATGTAGAAGTCTTTATACATCTATATTAAGCAGCAGCAGGCTTATTCTTTGTCTAGACTATGCTTAAATCACAACCTAATGGCCAAGGATGGGAAGATGTAATGTTCCTGCTCTCATTGCTTCTCACAAATCAACTGTGCAGGTTGTGAGCATCTGCCTTCTAGCAGGTGCCACTTTCATCTGACTCTTTTCTTATAACCAATCTTTTTGTTCACCCTGCAGTGAAAACCAATTTCCTGTATGTAGCTACAACAGGGGTTGGCAACTCTGAAACTTAACACAATAAATCACTGTTATTCTATATCCACTGAAAGACATATTCCATCAGATTTTTGTATCTCTCAAAAAGAGCCATCCTATTTAACAAAATTCCAGACATTAAACCCAAGAAAACAATTCAATTATCTTTTCATCAACTCTCTCTCTTCTTTTTTTTCTGGGCTAAGTTCAGACATTTTGCTCATTATTAGCTGGAAGTGATCCAGTTCACATATTGCTCAGAATAGGATGAAGCCTAGGATTTCTTTTCTGCTGACAAATACTCTATTGTTGAAACTGAAATTGGCTCAGTAACTATATCAGCTTGACTCGGTTACCGCTAATAAAACAATACGCTAAGCTTTTCATTATGAATTTATTATGGGCTCTTTGGTTGTTTATGTGCTTCATAAATTAGTTTTTTTATTTTAAAACATATTGTTGTTTTTTTTATTATAACTTGAATAAGCCATATTTTCGTTGTAGACCAACCATTTGTTGACATTGGGAAAGTTAAATTTAGTAACAGTGGCTAAGGTGTTTTTCTCCTTACGATCAACCCAACTTCACTCATTCATATATTTACATACCAACATTGCAGGCTGCATATTGTACTTATAAAGCACTGCCACCGGAAAAATAAATCGAAGAAGAAGAACCCTTAACATGATCGCATCCTAACATGAATCTCTAATGCGGATAAAAAAGTATCATTTGTCAGCTTTCGTTTCTTAATTGTAGGGCTCCAGAGATTAATATCATTATTTTTATTGTTATGATACTATTTCCCTCATGATAGAATGCATATGACTTTTTTATAATTCAGTTTTTTTTGGAAAACCTCGAGCGCTATTTAAATTCGACTCTTCCTAAGGCCATAGCTGATTTTGTTTGGTATTGGAATGTGACGGCTGTCCTCAGAAAAGTAATGCATATTAATCTGCTTAAATATATTTTCATGGTGTTTTTTATTGAGAGGAATTGTGACATTTTAGCTTTCCTGAAAAACTCTTTCACTTTACTCTCATTGAGGAATACAGTAACTCAATTGTAGATTTTATATATGCATAATATAGCTTACTTCTCAAGTGACTAAGCACAAATTTCCAGAATTTAATAAACTCATAGATGCTAAATGAAAAAGAAATACATTTGCAAAGGCTTTTCAAAATTTATCTGAATCTGTTTCATGGTGATCTAAAACATATTCAGATCCTGAGACAATTTCTTAATAATATGATATATGTATCAGGAACAAGGAGGGGGATTTGAAGTTCTTAAACTGGATGTTTATCCAACATATATGAAGTACTCACATGATACAGTGATCCACGTAAGATGTGTGTGACCAGAGAGTAGCTTTCGATAAAAGGTAAACGTGTAGTCACAGGTACCAGTAAAGAGATGGGACTTGTAAAGGTTAAAGGAATTGTTTGGTGTAAAAATAAAAACTGGGTAAATAGGTTGTGCAAAATAAAAAATGTTTCTCATATAGTTAGACATCCAGTCAATCCAGCCTTTATACATTACATTTTTGCCTAACATAACAGAACTGGACACTACTTCCTGCTTTTCAGCTCTCTTGGGTTCCACTCACTGACTACCCTGGTGACCAGGCAGTAACAAATCAGTGACATGGTGGGGGGCACGTGGACCATAACTGTTTATTTCTGAGCTGAATGCTGAGGATCAATTGCAAACTCAATGAACAGTTATGTCCCATGTGGCTCCCCTTTAAGTCACTGACTTGAGAGCTGAAAAGCAGGATGTAGTGTTCTGGCTATTATATTAGACATCCAGTCACTTTATAGGTTCCATTTTTGCCTAACTAACTAGATTCGATACATTTTTTTATTTTGCATAGCCTATCTATTTGCCACATTTCTATTTTTCCACTGAAGTGTTCCTTTAACGATCACCAATAACAAAATGGAAGCTTTTCTGTTTTGAAACATTGTACTGAAAACTGTATTAGGTTCACTAAGATTTCTGTACTGGTTTAAACATGGTTGGCATCCCTATTCAACAAATTGTGGTGTGCAGAAAGAATTTTGTATGAAAACACAAAATTCTGTATTTATTCTGACAAGTTTAAAATGTGCTCACAAAATAATTTTTGCACACAACCCAGAGAATTTGTACACAATGCTAATAATGATTTCCCCTTTATAATGCCTGCAAGCAGGACTCCTCTGAACACTTATCAGTGTCTTTGGACTCAGGGTTGTATACAGACATATATATTAAGTGTTCAAGGTGATATGATCTAAGCTGCAGCATTGTTCAGGATTCTTAATAGTTAACTCTGGATTTCATTTTGCTGGTAGTGGACCAAGTATTAAAGGATTTCTATATGCTTTGAGATGGCTAAGATTGAGCGAGAACATGTATGGGCACAC
>CM044445.1:47191795-47203399 GCA_024363595.1 Xenopus borealis
TTTTTTTTTTTTCCTCATGACAGGATCCCTTTAAGGAATCCAGCCCAAACAGCCCCTACCAGCCCACTAAGCAGTAACTACCTATGGCATACTTGTTTTGTTATATTGGGGCACAATCAATATTACTTTACTTCTAGAATGTCTCAGTGGTGGCTACTTTCATTCACACAGTGAACATAAACTGTATAGCAAACAGAGGGTCACCTGTACAACTGACTTTGTATATATTCCTATTGCCTACACTACGTTGAAAAAGCACCCACTGTATACCAGGAAGCAATGAATAATCACAAGTCGGGATTCTTTACAGGCAACTTGGAACAGCTTGTCACGCTGAGTAGGTTGGATATATAGTGACTAAATTATGACCATATACAAAAGCACGAGGAAACTCCAAGGTGACCTAATATCCTCATATTTTTCAACAGGGGTATTTTAATTTATTATAATACACAAGTTTAAATGAGTCATGTGACAGAAATGACATCACTATGCACTGTTTATAAGGATATAATTTACAGGATAATCATGGCTCTTGTGTATTATATAGTGAATAAAGGACCCCCTCTTGTAAAATATAAGGATATTATAAGTTACCGAGGAGTTTCATGAGCATATAAAAACACAAGGCCGAAAACACAAGGCCGAAGGCCTCATGGAACTCTGAGGTAACTTCTAATATCCTCATATTTTGCTACTGGGGTACTTTATTTATTATAATACACAAGTTTTATTGAGTCATGTGACAGAAATGACATCACTACTCACTGTTTATAACTGATGACATCAGAACTCACCGTAAATAAGGATATCATTTACAAGATATTCACGGCTTTTGTGTATTATAATTGGATATTATTCATACGTCTGGTGGTGGTTCAATGGGGGTCGAACTGGATCAGATGAATTGATCTGTAGCATCCCTCTTCTATGTTGTTTGGGGAAGAACTTTATTATGACCTTGAGTTGATTCAAATCCTTTACACTTTGTGTTTTTTTTTCAAAAACAATATTTAATGAACTAATATGGTTGTAGGTTCACTGGGGATCATTGGTCTAACTGGAGTTGTTTTGAGGATGTTGTGACTATGTGCTCTACTAATAACATATCCCTACATAATTTCTAAGAAGAACAGTAGGCTGTACTTTTTTGATCACAAACAATACATTACCAACTGTAGTAATTACTCATGGGACTGTAGACGTTTCACTACAACACTGTCCATTTAATCTTTCTGTCTTGCTGTGTGATTGCCACCTTCTAGCACTTCTTTGTGCTGCTCTTTTTACCAGCAGTTTGTTTTACTTAGGCAAAGTTAAGCAGCAAATGTCTAGCCCAGTGATCCCCAACCAGTAGCTCGTGAGCAACATGTTGCTCTCCAACCCCTTGGATGTTGCTCTCAGGGTCTTCAATGCAGGTGCTTATTTTTGAATTCCAAGATTGAAAGCAAGTTTTAATTGCATAAAAACAAAGTATAGTGTCAAGTAGAGCCTCTTGTAGGTTGCCAGTCCACATAGGGACCACCAAATGACCAATCAAAGCCCTTATTTGGCAACCCAAGGGACTTTTTCATGCTCGTGTTGCTCCCCAACTATTTTTACAATTGAATGTGGCTCACGGCTAAAAAAGGTTGGGGTCTAGCAACCTGTATTGGGCATATACAGACTTGCCGTACAATTTCTAATTATCTATGTTGTCTTTATATTGTGGCACAGTTGTGTTTACAATTAAGCATAGGCTTACATATGGTCCTGCTGCTCCATAATTCCATAGGACTATCAATAACAAAATAATGGGTGGTACCATGTGCTGATTTGAGGCCTCATTCTAAGGAATGCCCCAAGAGTGGGGAGTAACAAGCTACCAATAGGCTAGGATAACAGCTATTGTTAAAGGTATTGGATATCTCACTAATTGAGAAGAGCTTGATTTGGCAGATCACGTGGATGACACAAGTACCTCTTTCCAGTAATACAGTGTAGGACAGACATAAGCAGACCTGTATTTAGTTCCAGTGCTGCATTCGCACCTGACCTCAGCCCGTCCCCTTCCTTTGGCAACTGATATGTAAATGTCATCTACAGACCCGGAGTGAATAACTATTAAATACAGCACTACACATTCCTTTAACATTTGTAGGGAAAAAAATGATTGGAAATGGAAATGAAAGCACAAAAACAAATCCATTAACCAAGCCTGTAAACACTGCTCACTTTATAAATAACCTTTCCTTAGCTCTGCTCTCCGCTCCACCTCTGTCTAAACCTTCCTGCCAAGTATTTTCTTGTGACATCATGGCCCCAGTTTCTCAGGTTCTGTTCAAGGGAGGAGTTGAACAGCCACCAAGTTTAGTTAGCTGTGGGAGCCTCTGGTAGAAATCCCAGCTCAGAAACTTCTTTTCAGCTTCTCAGTGAGCATTCGCTTATAGCTCCGCGAAAGAAGCACAATCACTTCAACAGAGGCTTGATCAACCACTTCTGCAACAGATCTGTAATGCCTACAGGTAGGAAGAATTAAATCATTCTCCAGCTTTAATTCTACTATTCCTGTTTGTTTTAGCTAATTGTGTTTTAGCTTTCCCCACTCTTAATGGCTCACTCTCTTTCACATTACCTTGTACACCTAAAGGAATGCTATACACTTTGTTACTATATTGTCTTTCTTGTTCTCTAATTCACATACTAAACAGTTCATCTTCCTTTTAATATATGCCTTGTTAAGGGCAAGTTGTTATCCCTTTAGGGTTTTAATCCACAAACACACATGGGTGCACACAAACACACACAAACCACATTTACATTGTTTTAAGTGGCTTCATATATATTTCATACAAGAGAGATTCATTGCTCTCTCCTGACATACATACAATGGTAGTTTATGGCCAGGAAAAGAGATGAATACTGTAGTTAAAAACACTTCCACCACCTCCTAGCACATATAGTACATATACAACTATTTCTCTTAGTGTGATTGTTTGTTTAACAAGCATTTACAGCTCAGTTTTTCATGTACCAGGGAACCATATAGCTTTGTGTTGGTTATCCATTAAAATAATAATATACATGTATAGGATCTGTTATGTGGAAACCCGTTACCCAGAAAGTTCTGAACTACGGAAAGGCCGTCACCCATAGACACCATTATAATAAAGGAATCCAAATTTAAAAAAATGAATTCTCTGTAATAATAAAACAGCACCTTGTACTTGATCCAAACTAAGATATAATGAATCATTACTGAAAGCAAAACCAGCCTATTGGGGTTATTGAATGTTTACATGATAGACTTGGGTTGGGGCAGATGGGCAGATTCAAGGAGATGTAGTCGTCTGGCGACTAATCACCTCTTCTGCACGGCAACAATCTCCCTGATTGTCCTGTCTCCCGTCTGCTTGAATGTAGAATCGCCTGTGCTAATGCACTCGCGGAGCTTCAATTTCCGAAGACGCCCCACGAGGAAACTTCGGACGACTTCAGATATCGAAGCGCCGCGAGTGCATTAGCACAAGCGATTCTACATTCAAGCAGACAGAAGGCAGGACAATCAGGGAGAGTGTCGCCGTGCAGAAGAGGGGATTAGTTGTCAGTAGGGATGCACCGAGTCCAGAATTTGGTTCGAGATTCGGCCAGGATTCAGCCTTTTTCAGCAGGATTTGGATTCAGCCGAATCGAATCTGAATCCTAATTTGCATATACAAATTAGGGCCAGGGAGTGAAATCACATGACTTTTTGGCACAAAACAAGGAAGTAAAAAATGTTTTCCCCTTCCCACCCATAATTTAGATATGCAAATTAGGGTTCCAATTCGGTTCGGTATTCGGCTGGATCTTTCGGGAAGGAATCGGGGGTTCGGCCGAATTCAAAATAGTGGATTCGGTGCATCCCTAGTCGTCAAGCGACTAAATCTCCCCGAATCTGCCCATCTGCCCTGACCCTTAAATCATGAAGATCCAAATTACAGAAAGATCCATTATCTGGAAAACACCAGGTCCTGTGCCTTCTGGATATCAGGTCCCATCCCTGTATTTATATTAGGCCATGAGCAAATTTTTGGCCAATGCTGTGTTCAAATTTTACACTTTCAAAATATTTTGCTCCAGGTCGAGGTAGCAGGTTTGTGCAGCCTTGAGGCCTTCCTAATCTCATGCACTGTTGACAAATTTTAGGGGTGGCTGGGCTCATCTAAGCCCACTGAGGATCCTTGCTGGTCTAATGTGACGGTGACACCTGAATTTGTTACATAGGTGTTTGGAATGGAAAAAATCTAATATGCATGATGATCTTCTTGTTCAGTAAAAGTAATGCACTAAAAAGAGAACTTTTACATTTAATACTTATTAACATTAAAAAAAAAACCAAACAAACCCTGAGCAGAATATGTCTGTATCCTCTTGACTAACAGACAGGGTAGAGCAGATCACGCTGCTTATCCATAAAGCCCCAGATTACACACAGGTGTTCTTCAGCAAATCAATTTCTGGCTCTCACATCTACGCCAGCTTTGTAGCGTTGTACGGCTGTTTGATATGGGGAAGCTGCTGTGATTCACAGTCTGTAACTGATTAACAAAGGAAAATTGTTTGCGAGGGGCTACATTTGGTTCTGGAGACCCACAATATGCAGTTTGTACGCTGACATTGCAAGTTGGTGTGCTCCATTTTGATGAGCAGAGACCTGCAGATAATCCCCTTGAGTAAAGTTCTGTATGTGTTTGGCAATTCTACAAGGTAAGGGAAGAACATAGGTGTCCCCCCACCCATCCCCTACATGTCTTCTAACTTGAGTGCCATATAGGCAGTGTCGGACTGGGACATCAGGGGCCCACCAAAAAATCTTAGACCAGGGGCCCACTTTCAGTACTATTATTCTTCCTCTACTCATTCAACCTCTATTCTCCTAGTGTATTTTCTTTACATACTATAATCTATTATTACATCTATTTAGCCTCTAGCAGCATGAGGGCCCACTGACACCTGGGCCCACCGGGAATTTTCCTGGTACCCTGGTGGGCCAGTCCGACACTACATTTAGGCCTGTCCTATGGTCTGCACTCCCTTTATGCTTCACATCTTACACCAGAATTGTAACTGACACCTTATAACATCTGTGATTTGCATAACTCCCAACTGTCCTGTTTTCAGCAGGAAAGTCCCGCTTTTGACAGCTCAGCCCAGCGTTTGTACTGGAAAGTCCCAATTTTCTCTGCACTGAACAGACAAAAAATATACAATGTTTCTAACTTAACTGGCTTTTGGCAGAGAGCCCAGAACAGCCAGATGTGCAGTTCAGATACGTTTGTAACAATTCTGAGATAAGCAAATAAGTAACTTTAACAATTTAGATAAGGAGGGCCCTTGGGAAAAGTTAGACTCGCAGCTTAAAGGGCAATTCGCCTTCATCAGCAAAACTGTAATTGAAAAAAACACAGAAATATGTTCAAACTTTTATACCCTGAAAAATGTTGTAAAACAAACATAGTTATTAGTGGGTGTGGCCACACAAATGGACGTGGTCAAAAAATTTTGACAAGCTATGCCCTCCAAATTTTTTTGTTCCTCTTTTTATCTACAAATTGTTGTGAGATATGTCATTGATTTTGTGCTATTTGTGCTAACCGTAGCGAATGCCCATATCATCAATTTTAGGTTATAGGCCAGCAAAGAAGCTTGACAATCTGGCCCATAGAAAATTCATGCTGTGTTGGAATAATTTCATAAGGCGAGTGTCACCTAGGAATCTGCATGACTGGCACCTGCTTTTCCCTCTTTAATCCATAAAAAAAATATCATATGGCTCCGGGACAGGAAAATCATGAAGTGAATGGGGTCTGTAGAAATATTATTAGAAAATATAAGTGTTAGCAGAGTAACTGGGTAATCTGGAGTTGCAGTGACAGTCAGGACTCTTACCAGTATGATGCTGCAAGCATGGTTGAGACTTTATTCTCCTCACAACATGCAGAAGAAGACAGGATATAACATCACCTCATGGAGATTATTCCCAGAATGCACATGTGAATAAAACTTTATGAACACACAACAATATGAACACTGACACCTACTGGCAGAAACAAACAACAGTATAACACAGTATATGAGAAGGTTTTTGTTGCTAACTGATAGTGTACACACACTAGTCTAACAATAAGTATATACTGTATAAGTGTGACTGCCATGCTGCTAACCTTGCCAGTGATACAAACACAAGAATAGTCTACAAAGACCCCATCTCACCCCCAAACTCAGATAAACTGTGTGCAGCTCTCCTTAAAGGTTCACATTTAAATTAATGTCAATATGTTATGGAATGGGTAATTCTAAGCAACTTTGTAAACTGGCTTTTTTTTTTCATTTTATAGTATTTAAATTTTATGCCTTCTGCTTCTGACTCTTTTCAGCTTAAAACGAGGGTCACTGACCCATCTAAAAATCAAATGTTCTATGCATTTATTAATGCTACTCTTTATTACCCATCTTTCTGTTTATGCCCTCTCCTATTCATATTCCAGTCTCTTATTCAAATCAATGCATGGTTGCTAGGGTAATTTGGATCCTCACAACCAGATTACTGAAACTGCAAACTGGAGAGTCATTAAATAATTCCAAAACCACAAATTATAAAAATTTAAACCCAGTTGCAAATTGTCTCAGAATATTACTTTCTACGTCATACTAAAGGTTACTTTAAAGGTGAAAAACCCCTTTAATAACAATAGTAAAAATAATAACATTGTTTACAGACTGAATGTTGGGTATAACCAGTAACTTACTGTTCCGTTTTGCCTAATACAATCCACTCTGGTGTCTGTTAAAAATAAAATACATGAGACATAAACCTTTCATATAATATTCAGGGAAAATTTGTGATCTCCTATACCTGGACCCACACAACAAGGGGCAAATTTACTATTATTCCCCAAAATTAGTTCGACCAAATTCGATATTCGATTAGCATTCGATCGTTGAATGCTAAACGAATAGTTGTAGGCTACCTTTTATTCGATATTCGATCATTCGACGATCGAATACAAATTTATTCGATCATTCAAATGATTTGTACGATTCGAACGATCGAAGACTCCCATAGGCTTCTATTGCAATTCGGTAAATCCAATCTGCCGAATTAGGCAATCTAATAAATTTAAAAATTTAAATCCTTCGCTGATCGAATGATCGAATATTCGTTCATTCGAATCTATTCGAATGTATTCGATCATTCGCTATTCGATGATCGAATATGTCAAAATTTTCATAATCGACCAAAGGAATGAATCCTATGTTCGAAACTCGATCAAATTCATTCTATTCACGTGAATTTAGTACATCGGCCCCCAAGTGTCACTGTGACACTCAGTGCTGAGGAAACATCAAGCTGCATCTAGTTTAATGCTATCCTAAACAATTTCCCAATAGTAGGCCGTCCATATGGAGGGTGGATAAGGACGTGCATAATATATATACTGTAACTTTGCCTAGCACATTTGGATTAATCTTTGCAATGGTAAGTGCACCTTCCTATCCCATGAATAATGTAAAAAGTAAATCTCTGATCTCCATTGTGACGTCAACATTTCACTTTTCCAGATGAGAACTGGAGCTGTACTTCCAAAGCTTGGGTCTCGAGGCATCGAATGGACAATTCTTAATTGGAAATGTGCTTGCGTTTTGTTTGTTAGCTGTACTTAAATGATGATTATTTCCACACTTTAGAGATTTTACAGTTGACCATTACCTGTTATGCACAACTGTTGAAGTAGTAAAAACTTAATTTTACCAAGCAAAAATAAACTGTGTAGAATGAACTAGCAAAAACTATTGATAGGTTAATTGTGCATGACTATTCTTGGCACACCCCTACACTAAAGTATGGCTAACTAAGCAATTATATTCCATTTTTTTCTTCACTGCTATCGCTGGAAAGAGCTTGATGACAATTTCATACAGGCATGCTTCTCTATAAATTAATTTTGGATTTGAGGCTTCATGAGTAATGAATAACAGTGATCACTGTACAGAGTCACCACTCCGTGTGGGCCACCCAGGGAGTTTGTCGTATGTAACACTAGATTGGCATTAACGTAACTTTCACTGTTCTTCACCAAAAGGCAGCGGTGGTGAAAACATTAAATCAAATCTTACCATGTTCACTGCATGTGTTTCTTCTACATTAAGTCTAAAAATGCCCATTCCTCTTTTGAACCAATTCACCCTATACCTAATCCTTCGAGCACAGCAATTTTAATTGCCAGAGGATTTGCTATTAATTGCCTGAGCTAAAATCTCTTTCTTCCTTTCCTTTCCAGAAGCACGCAACACCCATTTCTGGCATTCAGAGCAACCCAGCCTGAAGTTAGACATGTGACTATCAGGACGTTTTATCTGCAAGCCAAGTAACTCAGTCAATATTTGCAAGGTCTGGGAGGAAAACTTTAACTGCTTTATT
This sequence comes from Xenopus borealis, assembly GCA_024363595.1. Lineage (NCBI taxonomy): Eukaryota > Metazoa > Chordata > Amphibia > Anura > Pipidae > Xenopus > Xenopus borealis. Next base: position 47,200,239 of record CM044445.1, read on the forward strand.
TGATGTAATGCCGTTACAACTGATACCGTCAGAAGAACCTGATGCTCCTTTTATTTCCATCGTTTCTGTATGACAGATGTTTCTGGCATCTGCATCTGAAAATGAAGGACAGACTGGAAGAGTTTAGGACTAGAGTCAAAGAAGATGAGTTACTTGAGTTCGAGGAGAACTTGGCATATGACAATCCTGTCTACCAAGAAACAGAGAATCATGAAATGGACAAGTTTTTTCAAGAGGTAGCTGGGCTTTCTGTTTCATTAAAGAGCCTGACAGATCTTGCTGAGCTCATTGAGAAAAAACAGGAGCTTATCCTTTGCAGCACAACAGAAACTGACATTTATGAAGGAAAGAAAGAGTTAAGTAAAATGAAAAATACTTTGATTGCTGATGCTAAAACCATTCAGGCCCAGCTCAGCAAAATGAAGGCAGCTTTGGCTGAAGACAGTAAAAACTGGATGGCAGAGTACCGTATTCGTCAAAGCCAGTTCAACGCCTTAACAAATCGATACCATGGGGTTATGACTCACCATTACATCAATGAGACAAAGTATGTGGGCATGCTGAAAGAACAGATCATGAGGCAGGCAGAACTGGCTGGATTGGATCTTCAGGAGGATGACATCAATCAATTAATAAGCAGCCCAATGGCTCCACAAATCGTTGGAAAAGATTTAGAAATCCTCAAAGCCAAACAACACTTTGCCATGGCTCAACAGAGACATAAGCAGCTTATGGACCTTGAAGTCCAGATTACTGAACTTCACTTGATTTTTTTGCAGTTAGAAATGTTGGTCTCGGAGCAACAGGACATTATTAATAACATTGAGTTCAATGTGATACACACTCAGGAATACATATCACAGTCCAACGAAGAAGTCAAGAAAGCGATCAAATACCAGAAGCAATCCCGTGTAGCGGCTGCAGCATCGGCACTTTTGGGGCTCTGTGCTTGTTGCACTTGTTGTCTTGCTTGTCTGCCTGGAGCTGCAAAGTAAAACCAGTAGTAATTGGTCCAAATGTTATTGGTCTTTCAGCTATTTACTCACAGGTTGTACTCCAATGTGAGAAGGAGGACTCCTGGCAGTGCAGGTTGTTTCAGTTGGAGAACCTTAGCGTTGCATCTCTGCTGTCTGGGAAAGGGACTGAGGTTTCTCCTCTTGAATAAAGTCGTAAAGTACAGCAGTTATTGTAATTAATGTATATCTGAAGTAGGACTGCATGAGTTAACATAGTCTAAAGAGACGCCAAAAAGTAAAGCAGGGACTTTTACTCTGTAAACAGAGGTGTCTACCTCTTCCAAAGTCATGGCTGTTTAATGACCGCCCTCTTACTAGGTTACACTGATTTGTTATTTCTTTTATCTATGTTTATGTTTACATGAAAGGAGTGGCCTAGTAAGTGTAAGGCTAAGGTATCCCTCAAATAAGATATTTCGATAACATAACTTATTTGTAGAATAGATTGGAAATTTAGAGCGTGTGTTAAGTCATACTATGTTTATATTTTATTCCTATGGAAATTCTAAGTTTAAAGCACAGATGTAAATTGCATTTTAATTGTGTGGATATATGGAAATAAAAACACAACTAAAAGGCACATTTACAACCCGGGGGGGCCACATGTGCAAGAGCAGTAAGGGGAGCAAGAGCCTGCGGTTAAAGAGCATTGTAATTGAGCGTTGCTATAAATAAGACATACTTGTTATACTGTATAAATATGCAATATATATTTATATTTGGGTGTACATTTAAACATAAATGCCCTTTCTCTCAACAATAAACAAAACATGCTTTATGAAAACTTTATTTTTCCAGTTCTCCTCATTTAATGAAAAATCACTAAACAATTTTATTGTGTTTTTTTTGCCTGATTTTGTGCATGTACAGTATATGTAATACGTTATGTCTAGAAACTGGCGGTACCTTTAGGATGACTGGACTAGAGAATACCTTCTAAACCAATAGCAGATCAAACAATAAGACCTTTTATTCAGAATGCTTGGGACCTAGGGTTTTCCAGATTTCATAACTTGGATCTCTGTAATCAATTCTACTAGAAAATCATAAACATTAAATAAACACAATAGGCTGATTTTGCTTCCAATAAGGATTAAAATGGAGTCTGTGGGAGACAGCCTTTTCATAACTTTCTGTATAAGAAATATTATGAATTGTTAAATGTAGCTGATGTAACCCAGGTTAGACAATGATCCATCCCTCTGGCTGTTTTGGCATTAAAGCATACAGGATCTTCACGCCAGCTCATTGTTGGACTGAAGAATGTTGGGTGTTGCAAATCTATAACAGGTGGAAAAAGGGTAGAAGCATGCAATTGGTTTTGGGAGGTCTTTTGGATCTGAAATCTCTGTGAAAACCAGCAGCAGATTATGTTCCAAGTAGTTTGTAATAACAACTTACATAATAAAAAAAATGTTTGTAACCTCTTTGCATTGGAAAAGTGTATGCGCTAGGCTAACACCACCCCACCCCCTGAACATTCTTTGGTGAAACTAAATTATAAGGCTGGCTGTAATCTTCTGTAGAGACAATTTCTTGTTTGAAGTATATCATGTCTACTAAAAAAAAATGAGTATCTTAGCAGCAGTTATTTCATAACTTTCACAAAATTAGATTTTTCTTACTATAAAGGAAGAAAATCTTGAAACACAAGCCTAGTAAATTTTATGTATGTTCTTTTGCATAATTAAAGTGTTTCCTTTGATTTGATTAAAGACAATGTGTAGCTGGTTTATATTGCTTTTTGTGTTTTGTATGTGTATGCATTGGGTGCTAACCGTGAATAGCCTAACAATTCAATTCACCAGGGTCAAAATCAGCCCCAGATCTGCTTATTGCCACAAGGTGTATATGTACTGTATTCCGTGGATCTCCTTTAGACTACTGCCACACCAGGCTGGTTCTGCAGATAGCGGCAGGCTGAGAATTAGCCCCTATTCTTGTGCTGGGTTGGGGTTTCTGTGCACGCACCCACAGGGCCGCTATTAGAAATCATAGGGCCCTATACAACAGAATTTTCACGGCCAGATCCTGACCAATCCACACCATAGTTAAAAGACCGCACAGACATCAGTGCTATAAACGTTAACCCCCCTCCATACACAACTTATAAAAAGCCATTGATGGTTAGGGCCCCCTTATAAG
>CM044445.1:47212294-47222524 GCA_024363595.1 Xenopus borealis
AAAAAAAAAAAATACATGCATCAACAAACTGGTTGTACCGAACCCAAATGTTCCTAACCTGCACTCCAATTTGAAATCAGCAGGAATAGCATTATTAGACTTGGTCTTTATTTGTAATGTCTGTAAGATTATGACCTAATTCTACAATGTTACACAGTTCAAGATAATAATTGGGCCAAGAGGAATAGGCCTTTAATGCGAACAGAAAACCACATTTCACAAGTTTTGCAGTTCCCCTAGGGGAATAGAGAGCATATTTGCTGTAAATAAATTGAGTTATGTGACAGAGAATTATCATGCTTGTGAAATGTTATGTACTGTATTTCTAGTGTTTTATCAATAATGAAACTGGGGGAAACAGACTGTTTTACTAAAAATAATGTAGGGGACCAATAAGGTTAATTCCCCTACTAACTCAGGTAGTCCTGGCCCTGTCACTTCTGCCAGATTTCTGGGAAGCTCATAAAGGTGCAGGGTTTTAGGGGCGGCATGTTACCTAGCCACATTTTTTTTTAAAAATCTCCAGTGCATCAATCCCTAGTGCTTCAGACCCAACAAAGGACATTTTCTGATGAGTCTGTGTGAAAGTTAGGGGGCAGGGGAAACGAGAGTAAACAGGTTCAAGGGGCCCTGTTATGTAAATTAAGGCTTAACCCTGTGGGACAGTGGCTTCCCTTTATTTGATCAAGGATTGAGTGTCATTTTCCTGAACCTAGTTATATAATCTGATAACTTTCTGGACTCAATCCTATCAGTAGGTGGATCTGTCACAAGACCTGAGCTGGAGGTAGGCCTCAGTATCAAAGCCAAACGTATCTGCCCTAAGGTAACCAGCCCTTAGTGAAGTTGTGGTACAGGGACCCCATAAATGAAGATCACATTGTGACAGCCTAGGGGTGTAATTAAGTCAGGGCAGCTAGGAAGAACAATCCTCATTTTCACCATGGTGGCACCTGTACATTCTGAAGTTGTTTGGAATTGGGTCAATCAGACTAATAGCTTCCTCTTTCTGTATCATGCAGTCATTTATAATTAGTAGGGACTATGGTTTTTCTTATCTGTTTGGTTCTCAATACATTATATATATATATAGCCTGTAGTGCTTAGATCCACAGTGACTGTTTCTTTGGTTGTCAGCAGCTATTCGTTACTATTTCTTTGCAGACACTCTGATGTCTTTGTTATTTCAAATTTACCAGTTTCTGCTCCAATAACTCTGTATCATGAACTGCTGTCCTTATTTTGTCTGAAAACAAGCAATGCATCTCTATATCTGCTGTCTACACTGCAAGTTCCTGTTTCACCAAATAACAAGATAATTTAATTCTGTTCAAAATTCTTATTTGTAAGAACAGATTACATTTCGTGGGTATGTACTTAAGTACACATTTAAATATAAGGGTTTATAGTACATGCAGAACACTTATGTTATGGCTATTAGCCTCAGTAGATAAGAATGAAAGATGTGTTATTGTGGTCCCATTCTTTGTAATACTTATCGACAGTAAAAGCATAGTCCATTTATGATAATGAAGGGTGAGGAGGTGTTTGTAGCCCAGGATCATTTTCACCTGAAACAAGCATTATATCAGCTTTAAAAGAGCAATGTTCTGTAGCATTATTTACCATCTGTTTATGAGGGTGAAACTGGAATATAAAACATACAGATGTTACTTCCAGTGCTCTCTTATAGTCATGGGCAAATAAATTTGACAGACATGAATTTGTCGCGAATTTCCACATTTCGCTGCATATAATAAAATTGTCGTGTGTCATAAATGGCAAGCATACAAATTGTTGTTATTTGGAAGCCCATTTCCTTTAATGCATTTGGATCAAATATTCACACTTATAAAAACTGTCGCTCGCGTCAAAATTGACACGAATCAAAATAATTGTGACGCCCATTGACTTCTATGCTTTTCTCAAATTTATCGCTCTATTCTCTTAGTTTGTTGAGCCAACGCAACAACCAAGAGGGCTTTAAACTAGAGGCACGTACCAAGGGCACAACAGTGAGGGTGTTGGGCATCTACATCTTCTACTTGCCTTCCCCTAGTTTCGGCCCATCTTTAAGGGGCAGATTTACTAAATTCACATATATTCACATGAGGGATTCGAATATTTGATCGAATTTTCAAATAGATTCGAATTCAAATTTTGAATATGCAAATTAGACAAATTCGACCATTGAATATTCGAATTCGAATGATTCGAATATTCGAATTTCATTTTATTCGCATATTCGAAAATTCGATGGTCAAATACTTTCCCTTTAAATTGAAATGCGATCACCTACTTCGCCAGATTAAACCTACCGAAATGGGGAGCATTCACTAAGATCGAAATTGAAAAATTTGATCGATCGCTAAAAATCGTTTGAATATTTGATTCAAATTCGATCCGATTGAATTTTCCCTATTCGATCGTTCGTTCGATCGATCGAATTGCGCTAAAAAATTTCAAATTCGATAATTGCATTTTTTTAAATTCCCCACTATTCCCCCACTATTCCCTGGTCGAATTTCGAATCTCTTTTTCATTCGAAATTCGACCCTTAGTAAATCTGCCCAGTCTTTAAAGTGATACTGACACGTTCCTATAAAAAAATCATAGGAAAGTGTCAATATGAAGTAGATGCTGCACAAGAAATATTCCCCCTCAAACCCCCCCCACAATAATAATTCCCTTGGTGTCTGTAAACTTTGGTCCGGCACTGCTAGTGAATCACACACTCACAACAATCAGAGATATTGCAGGTGAACTGTATGCTGGTTGTTAACTTTGCATTGGTTAACTGGGTGCGATTTGTGGGCACCCACAAACATGCTGGAATTTTAGGGGGAAAATGCGTTGTAAAAGACATGACAATTTATATTTTAATTTTGCAGCATAGTATTTGAGACCTGATATTCAGAAAATAATGTCGGATAGAATTCATGAACATCCACTGCCTTGAGCCTTGAGTGAAGTGTGAGCCAATAGTGCAGAAAAGACAGGCAGTACAGAGAAGATGCTTCATGATGGACTTGTAAAATGAAGTATGTATGAAATGTATGTATTCATTATCTGTGCTGTGCGTAGACTGTCTACAATTGTTACTCCACATAATTAATATATTTACTTGATTTTAACAGCTTGTTTGTAGTGCGTCTGCCGGTTATGTCAGTGGTATCCCCATTGTGCATTAACTTAGCAAAGGCCCCCTAAAGGCACTGCTTATTACTGTGAGAATATATTCGACACCCCTCAAAATAACTCCATAAAACCATCATGGGGTTTAGGATCCACTATCCACAAACACTTTAAATTAAAAGAAAGGATTTTCTTTTTTTCTGTACTAAAACAGAATATTTATCTTTTGACTCTGGGAGGTAATTGTGTGTGCATTCAAATCATATGCATTCCCAGTAATCCCTCCATTTGTCTTCCACAATAAGCAATGCACCTCAGGAATACAGTGATGGATGCCACAAATGGTACACTGTTCCATGTTTCCAAATGGCCATGTGATACAATGAGAAAAGCAGAAATGTTTTCCATCTGAAACCAGGTATTCAGGTTGGCAGGTATTCTCTACTCACTGCTTAAGTGAAGAATAACATTCTGTGTATGCAGATTCCCCTGTAAGCCCTTCAGATTTGGATGGATTCTGATCTTTAACTAATCTTGGTCACTAGTATCTTGGCCTTGAGGGCAGAACTGTCTATTTGGCTGTAAGAGCAGTTCTGTTTCTGAGCTGTGAAGTGATATCTCTATGCTCTATCACCGGTTACTTCCTTTTCAAGTCAAAATGATGCTGGAATGGTAGGAAAATGAGAATATTGTGGGAGGGAAACAACTTGTGAGCAGTTTATTTCTAACCACAGTCATACTTGTAATACAGAAAGATACATTCAGTATAGTTCAATAATAAACTCTTCAGGTTCAAACATTACAAAATAGATTTAGAATTTATTCTGTCTTTAAAATACAGCATAGCTGGTTTTCTACATTTGTAATGCTAGATAAGCCTCATTGCCTGTGATTCTAAGTGTAACATAGTTGTTTTACTGTGCATTGATGTGAATCTCAAATAAAGTACATTCTGTAATGGGATGTGTAAGTGATGCAAAGCAATTCAGTCCGCAGTGAGTCATCCGCTCACATTTTGCTTTAAAGGCTAATTTAGCTTTTTGGAAAATGTCACTTGCTTTACCCAAGAATGATATAAATCTCTTTTCCACTTATATCAAGGTACATGCTGAAACATGTTCTGCTCCCATTTCGGCAAATTAACGGGGAGAGATAAATGAAATGTTTGGAACTCTTACCACAACTGACAGTAAAATATGCAAATAATGAACTATAATTTGGAAGTGAAGCATAAGGATAATGAATATGCTAAGGGCACTTAATACATTTTTAAATAGAATGAAAAGTAATTCCGGCAACACAAGCTGCTTTTGTCCTTTTCTGATAGGTTCAATGTTTTCTTCATGCTATAGATGATTATAAAGTACAGTGATTATACTGGACAGCTTTGTAAAGAATGGTGTTTAAAGTGCAATCCAATGCAGAATTCTACATCTTTAGACTGGTGTTTATAAATGCTTTTCGTAGAATTCTTGTGAATGCATTTGCAAATTGAAATTTTCACCAGTATCAACACCAAAAACCTGAGGCCAGCACACAGAGAACTTCAAAAAGTTTGAACAAAGGAACATATTTGCATGTATAGATATAAAGAGATTGGAGGGCTTTTTACAGGCAAGTAGCAGTCTGGGCAGACCACGGTTCCATATCACAATGGAGACACCAGTACCTATTAGGAGATTGGACTTGCAGAGGTTTAGGGTCAACTTTTGAAAGATACCCTTTCTTGGTTTGGATCCCTTCAGTTGAAAATTTAGCATTTTCACTTAATTTTTATGCAAGATACCACATGAGAGAGTAAACTCCAGTCTATCAATACTTGGTGAATCCAAATGCTATTCTTACTAAGATATTCCTGACTGGCATATATCCCTGGAGATTACTATGACAGGACCTATATCTGTCACTGAATAAAATCTTGTTCACTAGGTCCCTGCTCCTTGACTTCACTAAGGAGTTGGTTACCTTGGAACACATAAGGAGAAGAAGCAGGCAGTCGCATAGACCAATCTTCAAGGCAGACTTTGTCAAAACATCAGGGATAGAGCCTTTCATATCGCCAAGATACTTAATTATAGGCTAAGTGGTCACATTTCCCACAGCATATTTAAAACCAAATGGAACCAATCAGTGTTCAGTATAATTCAGGGGCAACATGCAATACTGAAATTGGTAGTATTCGACTTGACATCATTGTGTATATAAATTGGACGCCATTTTGGTACTCCACAATGAGGTCATTTCAAAGCAACAAAAACTTTATATACACAAGACTACTAACAAACAAGTGTTTTCTTGCCTACCTTGGAACACAGTTTTCTTTGGTAGGGCCTTCTGCTCCAAGCTCTCAGGCAGCATCTACCACTGGTTACAGGTAGGGTTGCCACCTTTTCTTTAAAAAAAATACCGGCCTTCCTATATATTTTGTTTTTTTTGCCTATTAATAACATTGGGATGAGCCATCAAAAATAGCGGTCAGGCCGGTAAAAAACCAGCCAGGTGGCAACCCTAGTTACAGGTGGACTCCAAATGTGAAGAACAATTTGCTCCCTTTTTTAGCAGTGAAGATCTCTCTCTCTGAAGATGCCCCAGTAGCTCCCCATCTTCTTTTTCTACTGATTCACTGATTTACATGCTCTGTGCTGCTGTCACTTACTGAGCTTAGGGACCCACTCACAATATACTGTATATACTGAATAAGGTTGATTAGTGCTTAATACAGATAATTACTATATGGCTGCTCAAAAACCAGTGCAATTAGCATCATAATTTAATAATCAGTCTTGTAGCATCAGCTTATATTACAGATTTTCTGTATTTTCTGCTTGTAAATTTGCAATGACCCCTAAGCTTTAGGCTGGTGCAATAAATTCATATTAATTTTAGTGTTTCTCCTTTAAAGGAGCTGAATTGAACGAATTGTAAGAAAAGACTGCTGTAGAAACAAGGGCGTGTATGGTTCTGGGAAGAGCTGCTAAAAGGCCCAGGTTAGATGTGGGTTATAGTGGTTGTAACATATAAGTGCTGCTTTACATGTCGTTATGTGGGGCAAACCTGTGCTGCTGTAAGTAGAGGGAAAATGTGCTGGGCAGACAAGGATGGCTGCACACAGGAGCGACTATAGTTCAGCACTGCCAAACCGTGTCCCACACAGAAGGAAAGGAGGATATGTTGGAATAAGGGCAAACTTCTTGTAACACATAGCTACTGTATCACTCAGCAGTTTGTGCTGAACTAAGGCAGACATTTTTCTTGATACAGAAAGTTGTGATTTTTGGGACAACAGTTATTTAGCAGGATATATTTTATCTAAGCCATAATCTATGCAAACTGTACAAATCTGTACTTTACATCTGTATTTTACAAGTCTGTAAAATATCTAGATTATCTAGAAGATGCGTTCCCAAGCTTTTCATTACAGGTGGCCAGAATGCTTGAAGGATTCTATAATAACAAGAATATATGGAATTTAAGCTCTTAATAATGAAGGGTAGTGTATGCCTTTCCATCTCTATGACCTTTTCTGTATGCGGTGCTTCTTTCCTATAAACATATTTTTGTTTATAGGAAAGAAGCTAAGATATTTTCACCTGAAGGCATTGTGCATACAATCACAATAAAATAATTTCATATATATATATATATATATATATATTTTTTTTTTTGTGTCTACAAAATCAGTTACATAAATAACACAAGTCTTTCTATTTGGTGTACTGCAAATCTGGTGTTGCGGGGATGACTAGTCTGCCTTTTATGGTACTAAATGTACAGATTGGTTTGGTATGATGCTTCCTGCAGGTGACTGTGAAAATGAAAAATCCAATTGTTCTGTTCTGCCATTGCTCCATCACATCATTTTTTTTCCCCGTCTTAACAAGAAAATTACAGATTTGTGCTGCAAGCGTATTTCAGAATCTCACATTAGCATCAGATTAGTTGCATTGCTGAGAATAGCTTTTCAAGGGGCAATTTCAAACCATTTCTGAAACTTCAAGGCAATTCCAAAGACAGCATCGTTTTTGCCATTCTTCATTATGAAACGATCATACCAGACTGGTGACTGGCGTGTGACTCACTGGAGCTTCTTGGGATGGAGAGACAGAAATAAGTCAGACAAAAGAAGATCGGCTCCTTACTAAAATGAATAATAAGATTACTCTCAAAGCAATGGTAAACTAAAGAAGCATTTATATTGCTCCAAATTGGATTTCGATTTAAAGCTACCCTACCTGTTTAGCAGAGTATTGCATTCTTTCTGTAATTGAAATATTTCTGTATTTTAAATTATTATTCAATGATTAAAAGGGATGTAGTTACAGAACCGCTACATGATGACTACAGTTTAGTAATTGCCCATAGAGAGTGTAGAGAGCCTGTGTGAACCTTGCAATTGCAGGGTGATCTAAATATGTTGGGTCTTCACTGTAGTAATAAACTCATCATATCTCAGTCAACCCTCCTTTCAAGCAATGTTATTTTGTTTATAAGAGAAATCTGAAAATGGCAAATTTTTTAAAGATGGGACTGGAAAAACAGTATGAATTCCTAGTAGAACTATGTACCATCCTGTTAATCAGCACTTTGCTAAAAGTCAGGAAACTGTTTACAAACCAGAAACATGTCAGTTCATCAAAATGTGTTGGACTGCTTTAAGTTGAGCTAATTTATTTTATATTGGTGTTAGTACTCAGCTCTGCTAAGCAGCAGCACTGAACACTAACACCTGTCCAAATCCCTTATCACCAATGCAGGGAGAAAGGATTCAGCCCAAAGTTGTTGTTTTTTTTTTAACTCAGGCAATTTGTTCCAGTCTATGAAAATATGACAATGAAGGTGGGTATGGTGGCTGAGCAATTTTACAATTGTAGACTTGTGAGTAAATCCCTTGTTCTGAAAAGTATGCCCTTGGAAAGAGTGAATTACTAATTCAATACAGAATCCTGAAATGTGTTCTGATTAATCCCATATTTGGTGTGTTTATTTAAAATCATCTCTAGTTAAAAGAATGATATGATTTTGTTTTAAAGATGATTTAAAAGAGAAAGATAGAAGTCAATGCTAAAGAAGAACAATGTCTTATCTGTTTGAGGTTCTACAGGAGCAAATGCATTCAAAAATGTCCCTCCCTGCACCAGAACACTACTTTGTCTCCCAATCATAAATATTAGTATCTTGAAAATCATCACTTTTCAGTAAGATGGTGTCAGCACTCCTTAAAATATTTTTTCTGCCCACTTTGTTGCCTTGAAGTAAAGCTGAATGCATCTTAGGGACTTGATTCCAGAATTTCCAGTGTCCTTCTTGGAGCTCTACTGTAATGTTCTCCTGCAAACAGGATTGAGGTGACTTTTGACGATGGTAGACGCCAAATACTGTAGAAATAAGTCAAATCAACTGGACTTGCGGTGCTTTTTCCTTGAAGTCATCCAACTGGCTTTCTCAACTGGTGAAACATCTTCAAGGAAAAAACACAGCAAGTACTTGGACACTTTGGGTGTCCAAGTACACTCCTTCAAATCAAGACTTTACTTTCCCTTTTGTTATCCGTTACCATTCTTATTCCTAACATTTTAATTGATATTATTGTCAACATAATTAGTTGCAGGATTATCTCTTGAATTCCCTTCAACACCCTATCAAACTCTCCCTTTGATTCCCTACAAATGCTTAATGAAGACCTATCTCTTCAAGAAAGCTTAATGGGAGACATTACCACTCTCTAAAGCCAATACATAGTTGATAGCTCTATCTCTCTCTATCCTTTTCCTATTCAATTTGTTTCCAAAATTTTAATCATAAACTTTTTTTAACCCAGATCCTCTAGGCCGTCTCGTATGGGTGTGTGAATTGATTTGTACTTGATTAGGAATGAGCAGCTTATCTATTATCTCATGATTCAGCTACAAGAACCCCTTTAGGATTATGGCATTGTCAAACCATCTTTTATTTAAAACCTTAAATTTTGTCATGATATATCAATTTGGATTTGTATCAGGTATATGTATTAGTATCCTTTGTGTGACGCTGTGAAGACAAACACAACACGTGCTGTTTTTCAGTGTCCAAGGTTCCTCACTAATAGGAAAGAGTATTGCATAAACATGTCGTCTGGTATAAAATTAGCTGACAATTCAGTAGGCTGTAAGTGAATAAAATGAGCTTATAACAAAATTGCATGCAGCACAATGATGCCAGATCCAATCAAAAATATATTTAGCTTTATTCTTTTTGCATAATTATAGTATTCATGATCTGGAATACAATCTCTTTGTATATTACCATAAAGCAAATACAATTTGCAGAAACTGCAGCATCTACAGAGTTTGGACTTGGAAATGACTTGTTTTCCCTGAGGTTTTTTTGTTATCATACCATATAAATGTCTTTCAAAGCTATTCACAAGTGCTGATCTGCATATGAATGTCATGCCACACAGAGAGAAGGAATGTATGCAAACACAACTGAATTAGTGAGCCATATCTACATAAGAACAGAATCCCCTACATTACCTCTGCCATGCCTTTACCCCAGCAGCATATCATTAATACTATAATCAAAATTACATTGATATAGACATTTCATATGGGAATGTTTTTAACTTGGTACTGATACCCACCTTCTAAGTGATGCAAATATGGCATAGGGAGTACCCAATGTCCAGGGGTGGCACTTTTTTCACCACTATTTTATGGCCATTTGTCTGGATGACACACTGCAATTGCTGCTTGAAAGTGCAGATCCAAACTGTTACCTGACTCGAAAAACAGCAGCTCTCCAGTTTGCAGTTTCAGCAATTTGGTTGCTAGGGTTCGAATTACCCTAGCAACCATGCACTGATTTGAATAAGAGACTGGACTATGAATAAGAGAGGCCTGAATAGAAAGATGAGTAATAAAAAGTATCAATAACAATAAAGTGTAGCCTTACACAGCATTTGTTTTTAGATGGGTTCAGTGACCCCGCCATTTGAAATCTGCAAAGAGTCTGAAGAAGAAGGCAAAAAAAAATGAAGACAAAATGAAAAGTTGCTTAGAATTGGCCATTCTATAACATATTGAAAGTTATCTTAAAGATGAACCACCTTTTTAAGGA
>CM044445.1:47225161-47233835 GCA_024363595.1 Xenopus borealis
AGATAAAGCAGGGATGGATAGAATGCAGCAGTAAAATATGGGAAAACGAAGGGAAATGATTTTTAACCACACAGAAACTCATTTGCAGCTACCATATGACCATTTCTAGGGTAACAATGTGATGCAGCCATGAGCTTGTAAGGAATAGAAATAGTTTGTGTAAATAGTGTTAGGTAGGACCCCCCCCCCCACACCACAGGAAGTTCTAGAACTGTAGCACTTGGAGGGGGTGTCCCTAGATTTAGGTTATATAAGGTAGAAAAGAGTGTGACACTTCCTCTTTGGCTGATGTCAGAGGAAAAGTGAATGGAGCCTTCAGCTGAATAAGTTAAGCCTTAGGGTAGGTAGTGATATGGTCTATTTGTGGAGCTTTCTGTAAATGGTGAGCGATAGAGATAGGACATTTAGTTGAACAGTTGAGGTTCCAACAAGGTGTAAAGAAGAGGCCTGTGCCCTGGCAATAGCTCACCAGACAGGGATCCAGAGAAAGAGGAAACCAGGTTAAGTAGGGTCTAGTACCTTGATGCAAGACTGACCCTTGTGTCTGGAGTCTGTTTAGTACAGAGCCCATGGCCTGGAGAGAGATTGAGGGAGGTATGCATCAGACATGCCTGATGGGCTGGAACCATGGTTCTCTTTTAATAAACAAATACAAGAGGTCCTCTGCACTCAACCCATTATGAATATATTTAAGACATTTTGTGCATACAGCTACTAAAAAATGCCTTACCCTTTAAACAAAACAGGGATTGTTTGTCCATACATTGCAATATATTTAAGCTGGACATCTACGTCTAAGTCATCCAATATCTGGCCAGTCCTACTCTCAATTTTCATCTGATTCATTAAGAATTCTATTGCTTCATTATACATTTTACACAGGGACTAAGTTTTACCTGCAACTTACTTGCTGCTTTCAAAGTAAAACTCCCAAACTTGTTTCACCCTTTTATTAGACACCAGTGGGATCACCTGACTATAGCTGGGAGGGGTAGGAGCTACAACAAGGAGCTGGTCACTGCTCCTATATGAACTATAACAAACAAGGGAAAGTTGTGCTCACCACTAATTTTTAAAAACAATAGGCGGGGGTTTAATGAGGCTGTGATCACAAAATACATATAGACAAATAAGTTATTTGGGGGACATTGTTACAAGCTGCTAAACACAAATATTTTGGCATTATAAAAATGAAGCACATGTTAATTCATGCATTAAAGAGGGTTTTCACCTTGCAAACACATTTGTCAGTTCAGTTGTTTTCAGATTGTTCACCAGAAATAAAGACTTTTTCACTTACTTTACAACTGAAAAATAAAACTTTAAACTTCAATAGTAGAAAAATGGTTACAAACAGAAAACAGAAAGAAAATGGAACAAAGTCTTTATGTCTGGTGAAAAACAACTGAACTGATTCAACTGAAAAAAGCAAAAGACCTTAATTTGCCCATCATGTTGCTCCAAGCCATGCAGCATAGCTGTTATTCCTCAGAGGGCTTCTTTTACTCTCTTTTATTTTAGTTCATCATTCACCTCCTGTCAGGATGACTGTGCTCCAAAATATCAAACTGAAGAAGGAGCGGCTTCCCATCAATTCACAGCATGGTTCACTTGACAGAATTTTGGTTCAGTTTCTACATTTGACATTCTGTCTTTTCTTTCACAATAGCTTTTCCCAGCATTCATTTAATTCTCATCTGCAACTTTCAAAGGAGCTGTATCAAAATAAAATAAAGGTTGAAAGGCTGAAGCTTGACAAGAGCCCAACATGGCAATGGCCTTTTTCTTTCTATCACGTTAAAGTGATAGTTCACCTTCAGCTTAACGTTTAGTATGTCATAGCATGAACAATTCTAAGCAACTTTTCAATTGGTCTTCATTATTTATTTTTTATAGTTTATGAATTATTTGCCTTCTTCTCCTGACTCTGTCTTGCATTGAAAAGGGAGTCACTGACTCCATCTAAAAACAAATGCTATTTAAAGCTACACATTTATTGTTATTTCTACTTTTTATTACTCTTATTTCTGTTCTTACTCTCCCCTATTAATATTCCATATTCTCATACAAATTAATGCATGGTTGCTAGGATAATTTGGACCCTAGCAACCAGATGGCTGACATCGCAAACTGGAGAGCTGCTTAATAAAAAGCTAAATAAGTCAAAAACCACAGATAATAAAAAATTAAAGCCAATTGCAAATTATGTCAGAATTTCACTCTCTACATCAGTGATTTTCAACCTTGTGCCTCCAGCTGTTAAGGAACTACAAGTCCCACAATGCAATGAAGGGGTCTGACAGCCACAGTCAGGCAAATGCATTGTGGGACTTGAAGTTTCTTAACAGCTGGAGGCACAAGGTTGAAAATCACTGGTCTACATCATACTAAAAGTTAACTCAAAGGTGAACAACCCCTTTAAGGGTAGGGGCACACAGGAAGATTTGTTGCCCGCCATTTTTTATGCATAACTGCTGGAGACACATCTCCTGAAAATGCCTCTCCATCGGAAATAATTAATATCACCGTCTCTATGCACAATATATTGCTCCGGATGCAACTTCAGGCAAGTTAGCGATAAGTTGGGCATACCGACAGCTATTTCAATTATTGGTGGGCAACAATTCTTCCCATGTGCCACTGCCCTAAGCCCATCCTCCATTTGCATACACTTAGGGATGTTTAAATGCCAACTCTGTAATAAGATTTTTTAATGCCCCTGCATGCTTTTCCTTTGAGATTATCAGCACTAAGAAAACTGTTTCAATGTATAAATACTTGTTAATAATAGTAATAATAACTTCTTTATTGATTTCTCTTCATCAACCAATCCAAGATCACCTTTATAGAAGAACAAGTCATTGCATTTTATTCTCTTACAGTCTTTTGTTGAGTTTACAGTCTAATTATCGGGCCTGAAGCACAGAGAGATTAAGGATGAAACTGAGGAATGAGACTATTACATGGTGAAAGGCTGTTGAGTGTCCTACGGTGTTTCCTTATAGCTGAAGCTATGGCAACGTTAGATTGGTGAGTGCAACCTGAGACACTCTGCATGCAGGGAGCACTTCCAGGGTGACAGTTGCTGGTTATAGGCGGAGCACTTTCATGTACAGTTGTGGCCTATGGTAAACAGTGTAGATGAAACAAATTATTGCTTACTTAGCAGAGCTGCCTAATGCTGTAAGTCCTCCTGCAACATCATGATCAGGACTGGACTGAGAATCAAAATAGGCCCTGGCATTTCAGGTACTCGGAGGCCCAATCAGCCCACATAGAGGCCCAAACAGACCCCACCAGCCCACTAAATACTGACTTTCTATGGCACCTTATAGCAGCCCATCTGGCATTTGCCCTAACCCACAGATTGCCAGTCCTAGCCTGATCATGATTGTGCAAGGGCTCCCTTCCATCCTCCAATAACCTAAACAGTTGCTGATGTAGATAGTTTCTGACTCACACGGGCACCACAAGACTGGAACATCATGTCACCATCTTAAATCTGCTTGCCCATTGTCATAACTAGAGGCTCTGAGGCATAGGACTAATCCTTTTCTGTAAATTGACAGAATCCCCTATAGAAAAGGCAACTAGCACCAGAATATGTGTAATAATTACACTTGGAGTTTACTAATTAAAGGTCGGGTTTTTTCCACGAAAAGTTTTATTCTACCCTGAAGTTGGAAATAGCTTGAATCCGAAAATAAACCTTCTAAAACATGTCGAGGTCATGTAGAAGTCAACGGCTGAGGTCCCTTGAGGTCATTTGAAGATGTTAATAGCCTGCAGTTGATTAAAACTTTTCACCCCAGCTACAGTGATTTAAGTTTTCTACATTCAAGTGTTTTCTTAAATTAGAAACCATTTGAGTTCAGAGTTCATTCGAGTTCATATGAGGTCTAAAAAAGCTCACAAACGCGACCCCATAATGCTCACTTAGTCAACACAGGTTTAGAATTTATTTCTAAAATAATATAAGCATGTGTCTATAGATATGTGTAATGTCTGGTGTTACAAGTTACATCAAGCGGGAAAACTGGAAACCCTGTAACTATAGAGACAAAATGTTTATTCCACGATTACTTTAAAGGGGTTGTTCACCTTTAAATTAACTTCTTTTAATATGCAAAGAGTGATATTTTGAGACAAATTGGAATTGGTTTTCATTTATTATTACTTGTGGTTTTTAGTGATGAGCGAATCTGCCCTGAAAAATTTGCAAAACGCATTGAAGTCGATGAATGTAAAAATATTTTACACACAACAATTCTTTACGTGCGCAACAAGTTTTCTTGCTCCAAATGAATAAAGTCAATGGGTGTTTTTTGTCTCTGTGACATTTTTGTCTCTGCAAATTTTTCTGCAGCAAACTTTTGCAGCAGTTTTGTGAATCCGTGGCTGGCAAAACACAAAAGTGCTTTTTAAGTTATTTAGCTTTTTATTCAGCTGCTCTACAGTCTGCAGTTTCAGCAATCTGGCTGCTCAGGTCCAGATTACCCTAGCAAACAGGAATTGATTTGAATAAGAGACTGGAATATGAATAGGAGAGGACCTGAATAATAAAATGAACTGAATAGAATAGCCTTACTGAGCATTTGGGGTTTTTTTGTTTTTTTTTAAGGAGTATTTGTTTTTCAGATGAGGTCAGTGACCCCCATTTGAAAGGTGGAAAGAGTCAGAATACGAAAGCAAACAATTGAAAAACTAATAAAAAGGACCAATTAAAAAGTTGCTTAGAATTCTATAACATACTAAAAGTTAACTAAAAGGTGAATGACCCCTTTAAGTATATTATGCAATCATAGACCATACAATCATTAGGATAACAGTATAATGCTGCTTTTTTTTTCTGTGCCCCGGCTTATGTATAAAAGTGATATGAACATACACAGGGTCAGATTGGGGGGGCCAGGGCCCACCGGGACTGCAGTCCAGGGCCCCCCTACAGGCCCCCATCCCCACGCGGTGCGGCACCCCCTCGGCGTGCATTTGCACGTTGAGCTGCACACCACAAAAATCCATCATCCAGAGAGGGTTTCTAGCAGGAAGGGGCCCATGAGGGTCAGGCCCCATTGTTTGTTTTCTCGGTATCCCGCCAGGCCAGTCCGACACTGAACATACAGAACCCTTTAATTATTGTGGCTGGCTTGTAACTTCAGGAAGAAAAGCGGGAGCAGCATTGTGCTTTATATGCTGCACTTCCTTAATATATCAGAGTTCTATGCTTTTTCCCCTGGTTTAATCTGATTTCTAGAGAAAACATATTCAATGAAAAAGCATAAATCAATATATTTATTTCTGGCATATATAAGTTGCCTTTGCCGATTTTAAATGTCATCTTTGACATCATAAAGCCCCACCCCCTGCAACTGCAGCTGCCCGGCCCATTTCTTGAAATATAGCAAGTGATTGTAAAGGCAGCCGCTATCTCAACTCTTTTCAAAATAGAAACATAGTGTTATATAGTGCCCAGCCTTTTCATTTAAAGTAATTTTACGATGATGATTAATCCACGTTGCAAGACAAAGCAAAAACATGAATTTTATTTGTATTATGTAATGCTGCAGCTACAGCTCTTGCTTGTACCTGGAATGAACAAAAGATATGTTGAAGGCACTAAATTGACCAAGAATTTCAACTTCTTTAAATGGACCCTAAAGTGATTTTCTTCCTCTGGACTCTCTGAGATTAATTTCAGTCTAAAAGATAAAATATATCAGTATTCAGCCTAAGTACAAAGAGCCAGCCAGGGTCACAGTGACCTGAATTCTCTTATCGAGGGAAATACTATGAAATATTCATGGCGTATCAATGAAGTAAATTGGTTTTACTCTATCATAAGAGATAAATACATTCTCTGCTTTTGCTATAGGAATAATGAAACACCTGGTACCATTTAAATTGCATGTATGTATAACAGATTCCAAAATAATTTCATTTAGGGCAGATACAAGCCCTTCGACAAGAAATGGCATTGGCTGTACCTGTAACAACGTACATAATAAGGGACATAACCAGTGGAGTGGCTAGATGTTACAGGGCCCCAAAGCAAATTCATTTTAGAGCCCCCAACATATCCAGAGGTTGTCCTGTTTTGCCAGCATATGCTGAAACTGTTCATCAATCATGCCCTCATGGGCCCCCCTGCTTCCTCTGTAGTTACTACCCTGGACATGACTGCTGGGACATGCAAATAAGAATTGTCAGAATTAACATTTGTGAACTAGGACAAAATGATGCTAATCACAATTCATTTGTTGGTTATAGCCCCTAACTTCACCCACATTGTGGCCACAGTCCTGCACTTAATGCATCAACCCAGAAATCAACCCAGGACCTAGGGTTTTCTGTAGAAGGGATTATTCCATAATTTGGATATCCATATTTTAAGTCTACTGGGGGGGTTGTTTATCAAAAGCTTAGTTGTGTTTTTCCCAAAAGAATTAGCACGTTTGAAGGTCATTTCAGTAAAACCTTTTTCTGGATAAAGAAAAACTTCATTTATTATGCCCAGAAGCTGCAAAAAGCTTAAGTCTGAAACTACGTCAGACCTGTCAAGATCATGTAGAAGTCAATGGCAGAGGTCCCTTGAACCATTTGAAGATGTTTTTAGCTTTCTTCATTTTTGGGATTTTTTTCTGTGGTTTACACTTAAAAACTAGATCAAATGGAGCTCTTCAAATTTTTACCCCTGATTGCATTTATTCCAGTCTTAACATTCAGGTTTTTTTTTTTATAAATAAGCAGACATTGGAGTTCACAAATATCACAAACCCAACCGGACCTTAAAAAATAAATAAACAACCCCCTGATGTTTTGCATCCAGTTAGCATTGATTATATCTTAGTTGTGATCAAGTACAAGGTATTGTTTTATTATTACAGAGTAACTAATTACTTGGATAAAAATGGAGTCCATGGGAGATGGCCTTTCCGTATTTCAGAGCTTTCTGGATAATGGGTTTCCGTATAATGGATCCCACACTCACTGTACTTTAGTGCAGTGTTGCATGGCATTTTGTTGTATACAACATATATATATATATATAAAATACAAGGTTGACTGGTGCACGCTCCACTTAAATCATCTGCCTGGGTGCTGGAAAACCAAAACACATCCTCAATAAATACTCCGCACTCCAAGGTCTTGTGTAAAAAGCAACAAAGCTTGTGTTTATTCCCTCAACGTTTCGGTCCCTCCTGAAGACGGCTCCAATAGGGAGACCGAAACGTTGAGGGAATAAACACAAGCTTTGTTGCTTTTTACACGAGACCTTGGAGTGCTGAGTATTTATTGAGTATATATATATATACCCCAGTTCACCTACAGTACAGTACAGTAGAGACCACATCCCAAAACCTCAGTTGCACAGTGCATTCCATGGCACCCTGCAGTAAATTGTACAGCATATCAGAACATTACATACCTTCCAGCATCCATAAGTACATCTAAGTTATCTGTAGTACATGCTATGTACCCCACTACTTAACACATATCCTATTGGTCTTCTGCAGTACCATGCATAGCTGCCCTAACCCCAGTACCTACATAAGAAGCCCCCAGTACCCTGGAAATTCAGCAGAAACCCACCCGTCCTATATGGCTCAAACAACACACTGTAGCTGAACAGTCAGTTACCCCTACAAACGGTGCTAGTTCAAACAAATTAGTGCTGTTTCTTCACATTCATCCACCAGAATGTGAACATGGTGAATTAATTTCAGCGGGTACTTCTGATATCGCTGGCATACTTGTCTTCCCTTGAAGGCAGGAGATAAAGGAAAGCGTCTTTAGATGACTGGCGTCTTAGTCAACAAACAGTTCCTCTCTGATATTTTTTGTAAGCTTTCACTTTACAAATTAATCCAAAGAGTGTGACTTTGGGCTTCTTTTGTATTTTTGTGTTTTTTAAACACAAACAAGAGGTACACAGCAAAGCGAATAGAAGGACAAATGATCCTTCCAGCAGTCTGAATGTCAGCCTAGAAAGAGCCAGCATAAAGAAGGAATCATTATAAAAATGCACAAATATTCCATTTACCAGCAGCATCAGGGAATAACTACATATAGAGTCGTAATATGCAGTTATGTCTCTCTTTTGTGCTTAGAGGCGAAGGAAGTGTTGTTTTTTTGTGTTTTTTTTAACATTTTACGGACGTCAGCATTTTCCATACGTACATTTAACTTCATGTAATGGGTTTTCTTGTTATGCATGTCTCTTAATATCTTATTTTAATAGGTTATTTTTATTTTTGTTGTTTTGTTATATTATCCCCTCTGTTTGTTGCTTAGCAATCTAATTGAGTTGGTTAGTATATATAAAGTGAAAAGCCTTCAGGCTTAGCTGATATGCTGACTAACTTCTGCTAATACAACGTGGGTTTTTTTAATGCACAGTTTGTGTGTGTGTATTTGAGAGAGTTGTTTGATGCAATGAAATGCGTCAGGCAGGCAGCTCACTGAAGGTTTCTCGTGATGAAGTCATGTGTTGTGCAAGGTCCCAACTGCAGTAGCCTTTTTGAGCTTATTGAGCTTCTCTCACTACTTGGAGGTCACCAGTAAGTGGGTGAATGCTTGTTATTGCATCCTATAGCTTTTATGCTCCAACCTTCACACTTGTAAGTGTTAAGTTTTGTTGTTCGTCATTTCTGTATGAATTTGATATAATCAAGAA
>CM044445.1:47254115-47276437 GCA_024363595.1 Xenopus borealis
GTTCATGGCAGCCATCTTCTTCACTTCTGTAAACTTTGTTTATTGAACGACGTTTTGGAGAGGCATTGGATAGGATAAAGTTTGTGTAATAACCTCTTAATAGAAAGGGAGTTACATAAAAAGAGAAATGGAATCTTTACTAATTCTCTGGGTCACATTCACCACAGGTACTGGCACAAGTGCTGGAGAGCTAAATGGTGCTCCTTGGCGCTCATACATGGAGCTTGTGCAGCCACAGCTCATACAGGATCAATGAAGCACTAATTTTAGCAGGGTCAGCTCTGCACTCAATATCCTTTATATATAATATAACTTTATGGCACCACATACAGGAACAAGTGCATCGCTTTGTGTTCTATTTTACAAGGCCAAAGAGTTGTACCCTAAGTACCAGGAGCAAATAGCCTAAGGCAATAAGGGGTCAATATAGCTTTTAATGTACTTATTTGTGTTGCTTTTTAACTTGTGTTGTGCAAGAGTTTATGTTGCATATTTATTGTGTTAAAAACATGTGGTAATGAAAAAAGTAGCGCTTATAATTAGCAAAATCTTCTAGTTAAATACTGCATCTTGGGCCACTGACAATTAAGTAAGTAAAACAATATGTAGCTAATTACGTATGTTATGTAAGATAAACAAACCAATTACATAATTACTGATGAAGCCAATCTACTTGTAACAAATTTCTTAGCAGCTGACTGGCTATATCTGTAGGAAAATAAATAATGATATACCTAGGCATTTACCTAAATATGCAATGCAGTGGGGATAAGTGCAATATATGGGTGCTAACTTTTTTCCACAGAGCATCATTTCTTCTCAAACTTTGTGTCATTTGTGGACTGGGGGGCCCATCAGGGTTGCACCCCTGCACATGCTGACACCTCAACCTCCCTCACCACCGCGTACTGTGTGCTTTTTCATTGAAGCCACAATTGGGGGGAGGCAAAGAAGAGCAGCAATAGTATAAGATGGGGGGCGATTTGTGTCAATGGGGCCCACGGGGGCCAAGGCCCACAAGGGTTTCTTCACAGGGGCCCTCCACCCCAGTTTGACCCTGATTGTGTCCAGTGATTAAGAACAGTCATGCATGTGCTTTTTGCAAATTGGGTGCAAGTTGTGGCTAACATTGTTAAAGTGGGGATAGTGTCACTTCTGGTGTGGCATTAAAATCCAATTGTCATGTCACTTTATTTACCTGTTTTGTTTATTGACACAAACTGCTGTGGGAAAGCTGGAATTGCCATCACGTTCAGAATGTGGGTAATTCCAAGGTACCAAACATTTTGAAGTGATAGATACCCTTTAAGGTCTTTCTAGCTTCAATGTAAAATGAAGAAACTAAAAATAGTTGAAATTGAATGTGATATTTTAAGAAAAGGACGAAAATTGTCTGGAGCAGAAGGGTAAATACTTGCTGAACCTAGCTCCTCATTATAGATTGTAGGGTCTCACAATACTTATGATCTGATCTGTGAGCTACAGGTAGGTAAGGGTTGCCACCTTTGGCCTCAGAAACAAACAGACAAAAAGATAAGTTTATGACATTGGGGGGGTCAGAACAGTGAAATTGGGGGTGGATAAGTAAAATATGGGGACAGAGCCATGACATGTGGCAACATGTTTGTACTGTGCAGGGGTGTTTTCTGCTCGTGTTTTACCCAGGCAGATGGTTTTGAAGTAGGTGTAGAGATAGCTGAATTATGGCGGGAAATGTTTCCAAACTTATGTCCCTTTAAGTGGGGGCTAAACTGTATTTAAAGGAACTATAGAATGGTGGATAATCAGTCCCATTTCACTTCACTGAAAAATTCTTAAAATGGCCAAAATCCACAAAATGCATTGACATCAATGAGCAGTTTTTGTTGTGTTTTTGTTTTTAGCACAAAATGCATTGGAGTCAATAGACATTCCTCGCACCAAAAATTAATTGGAGTCAATGAACATTTTTTTTTTGCTTCAAGTCCATGTCTGGTGAAAAATTTCACTTATCACTGAAAATATAACAATAATGTTGAAGTAACAGAACACTCATGATACTTGCTGTGTTTTGATAGCTTGTTCAGCGGCAATAATGTGATTATCAAGCATACAGATCCAATCAGTAAAAGATATGGTAGGCTCACCAGGGTTTGGAAGAAAAGCTGCAGCCTGCTGCAGAGGTAGAAGAGACATCTCATCGACAAATTTGTTGTGTTTTGATAGCCGAGGATGAGCAGAGTATAACAGGGCTTTATTAGCATGTTCATGCAGCCATTACACAACAATAATATCCAACTCTATCACTCTCAAGCTGTACAGAATGTACTGTGTATATATGAATAGTACAAGTAATGTACACAGTGACACCCGCAGGCCATTTGTATATACACCACAATACTATCACTACAAAACAGTTACATAGAAAAACCCAACTCACAAGGCAGGCAAGAAATATATAAAAGCAGGGCAAATGACTAACCGAACCTGCAGAGAGTTCTATTTTACAGTATGGTAAATATGATACATTTGATATCTATACATATTTTTGTCATTTTTTTGTAATAATAATATGATTTAAAATCATACTCATCATTTTTAATACTGATTTTCATACTATTTCTCTTAGGCAGCCAATACATTCTGAAAATGACAAGGACAATACAATTAAATAAACCTGTGTCCTTAAAAACAATGAATCACATTAAATGCCAATAATATATATATATATATATATATATATATATATATACTTTTTAACATTTGCAATAAGACAGCATATGAATGTTCTGTGGAATCCAGTGTAATATTGGCTTTAAGCAGCCTTGCAGTCCCACTGGTAACAATTTAGCATCTGTTAGGAAATTATGAGTCAGAAACCACCAATTGCCTGGGGCTGAAATGATTGCATTTCAACATTAAATTGTAGGGTTGTTTTGCAAACTGTCTAACAGCATACAGACACCTGAGCATTTAAGAAATGGCCTATTTAAGAACTTAAGGTGCCTGTTGGACTATAAATGTCCCTCCCCCTTAATAATGCCAGTCAGATCAGCGTGTGTTTTATAATGTGATATTACTTACTAACTGCAGATATGAATGTCTATATTTAAATTATCTTTAGTTTATTTCAGCTCAGGAATATCTCTGTATTAATGTCGTAAATGGAAAAAAAGAATAAATACAAAACTTAGCATTTCACAACGTTCTTCACATATAATCACTTTGAATCTTAATTGCCGATAAAGCTGTTTTTTATTTTTTTATTTCCTCTTAAAGATGCCCGAGTGCCCATTTACAATTCACATTGTACATTTTTCAGTTTTAGTCCCCCATTTATTTACAATGGTACAAACAAGGTTTCTTCTGTCCTGGGCATAAGCAGTGGCATTTAAACCCTTTGCCTAAAACATTTTGTATAGAACCATTAAAGATGCATTTAATTTAAAATAATGCAATATGAATGAAATACTGTATACCTTTAGATTATGTTATGGCATTACATACTTATAGTTGCCTTAGTCACATACATTCTCCTTTAGTTCCCCTTTAATAAATGTGTAATATAATAGTAATAATATAATAATTTATTATTGTTATTAATAATAATAATAATAATAATAATATGTATAAGTATTAAAAATACTAATAACATAATAACCAATTGACAGTAATCTGTGACCAGACAAATTCCATTAGAATGATGAAACAAACGTCTGACCGTTACTATGGGTTACTGGAGCAAAGCTTGCCCATGTGGTAATTAAACTCTGTGCCTCTAATGGCAAATCAATACATGAGCTGAGAATTTTGTCTGGGATTTGGAAACAACCAATTGAATGTACTGACATATGCAATGAAAAGCTGTTTTAAATAGATAAAGAAATTAACCCATAGCAGGAAATCCTTGCTCAAATACAGCATTTCCAGTGGCACAGACAAAAAGACACATGGCCAATGCACCATGATTAAATCTTAATCTAGACAGGATTATGGATGAGAAGAGTTTTGCTGTAAGGAAGACTGAGAGAGAATTGAAGAAATGTGTGAGTCACACACATGCAGCCATCTATATCAATGGATCTGAATCACATAGCACTGCATCATCTATAGGTAATTGGTTTACAGTATACATTCCCAGGTGTGCATCAATCAGGGTGTAAACATCAGTCTGTGTGTTGCCCATGGCAACCAGTCTGCAATTAGTTTTAATCCTTTAAGTGCCACCAAAAAATGCAGTAAATGTGTTTATTATTAAGTGGCTGAAGTGATTTCTGGGACAGTTTGTATGTGCTAACTTTATATGAGGGTCTCTTAATGCCAGATACTTTGGTAATCCTACACACAATGGGCATCAAACTGTTCAGGGGATCCCTGGCATTCATACTGTATTTAGGATGTTTTCTCTTGGTACCAAATGCTATGTGGGAGATAAGATGCTAGAAAGTGGAAGCTTTGAGGTGATTTCCAGGTATTTCATCTAATCCATCAATTTTGGGAAAGCCTTGCAACTCAGTAATTTGGAGTTTAAAGACATGGTTACCCATTTTGGATTTGGATTTTGAATGGGTATTTTCCAAAAAGTATATGGTTTAGGAGGTCAACGTATAATTTGTGTTTTTATTCTGAAGCTGAAGTGAGTACGGTTGTATGTGCTAACTTATTTTGGGGTCTCTAAATGTCAGATACTTTGGTAATCCTATGCACAATGGGCATTAAACTGTTCAGTGGACCCCTGTCATTCATATTTAATGTGAATATGAATGACAGGGGTCCACTGAACAGTTTTTTCATGGTACCTAATACTATGTGGGAGATATACACTTACAAAATGAAAGTTCTGAGGTGATTTTTAAGTTTCATACATTTTTATAGAAATTGCTACTTTCAGAAAAGCATTGTTGTTTTGTTCTTAAGGTTACATAGTTACATAGGGTTTAAAAAAGACAAAGTCCATCAAGTTCAACCCCTCCAAATTAAAACCCAGCATACAGACACACACACACACACACCCCCCACACTCTTTCTCACAAACCTTATATGCCCATAGCTATAAGGTGGCCATACACGGGCCGATAAGAGCTGCCGACAGACCAAGTCTGTATGGGGCCCTCTAACGGGCTTTACCGATCGATATCTGGCCGAAAGTCGGCCAGATGTCAATCGGGCGGGACTAAATCTGTAACGAAATCTGTTCTCTAATGCGGTCCCACAATCTGCCTGCCCATTTGGCCTAAATTATGATCCGATCGTTGGGCCTTAGGGCCCACGATCGGATCAGCCTGATATCGCCCACCTCAAGGTGGGGATATCAGGGAGAGATGCACTCATTTGGCAACATCGCCAAATGAGCGGATCTCTACGTGTATGGCCACCTTTAGAGGAGAAAGACATAGTTACAGATTTTAGATTCATCAGAATGTGTACTTTTCAAAAATATATGGTTTCCTGCGCTAAACCTACTGTGGATTTTTTGGCTTTGGAATTAAAGAATGCCATATTCTGGGTAATGCTTTGAAAATCCTTAATTTACTGCTTAAAACTATACATGGTATTGGCACTTTCAGGACACTTGGGGGGGAATGTAATTAAATTCGCAAAGAGCAAAATAATGCGCATCAATAAGATTAAAATTGCGAATTTTAGTTGCGCATTGCGAATTGTAATTGCGCACTCTTAAGGGCTCTTCCAGACGAGGAGATTGCAGGGAGATTTGTTGCCTGCGACAAATGCATTTTCAAGCGCGCGTGAATAGGCACCGGCAACTTTACACTTTAGCGGAACAGAATCAGGATTCAGAAGAGTAGTAAGTAAACAGGCAATGGTCGGTTCAGGCAGCAGACAGGAATGGTCAAGGACAGGCAAGGGTCTAGGAGCAGTAAATCAAACCAGAATCCCAACCAGGAACTACCTAGCAATAGACCTATATTGGGCAAGTAAAAAACCTTGAGGCATCTTTAAATATTTTAATTTCAAACCATAAGGGTGCATATATGGACGTCTCCGCAAGGAGAATAGCGGTTGTCTTTCAATATCTGTGTCATGGGGCATACAGTACTGCTGTATTGTGTTAAGCTTTTGATTCACACAGAAAATAATTGTATTAAAATATCTAGTTTTAGATCCTGAAACATACTGTAAAATGAGAGTTATACTTGATTCATTTCTATACTTTAATACTTTCCTTAAATATCTCAGATCTGTCAAATGCTTTGACATGGTTAAAACCCGTGAGTTCCAGTGAAATTAAAGAAAAGAAACATTAAAAATACATAAAGGTGGCAGAATGGGTTGTTGTACTGAATATCAAACAACTGAGCTATAAAGATGGATAACATAATATTGTGAAAAGGCAAGCAAGTAAAATTGTAGACCCAAGGGGGGTTATATACACCTCAAGTATTTCTGTTCTTCTGGAAAGCTTAATGAGTGCTATTTTTCTCTCTCTCTCGCAAACCCATTTTAGTAAGAAAACAGGTGTGGAAATTAGACTAGATGGAAGTAAATGAACCCACCATTAGAAAATCCTCAATTACTTGTTTGTATTAAAAGAAACAGCTTTGTTATATAGCGGCAAAGGTACTGTGCATAAGAACAGCTGGTAGCAGTGAAACAAAGCTGTCTCTGTGTGACAATAACACATACTCATTCAGAGGTTTTCTATTTCTTTTAATACTTACACATATTTAATGTGTATTGATTAAATCCACAACTCCTTCACGGTCCTCCAACCATATGTGATGTAAGGCTTCTTACCTGTGTCAGCAATTTTGGGGAATGCTCTCAGCTACAGGATAGTACTACTACATCTCTGTGGTTTCCTCAATGCATGAGCAGGTGTAGACATTGAAGCACTGATGTGCACCCGAGTACGAATGTTGATAACTACATAGCTTTCAACCTCCTGTATTTTTTCAGGCATTACCAGATTTTGGGCTTCATCCCCCAGTCTCCTGTCACTCTTAAACATTCCCTCCATTACTGGCAAAAATCTGATGTGTGCCTGCTCAGAACATTTTATTGACATCAGCAGAGAGATGTGCACATATGCACTGACATGCACAGCAATGCTAAAGTTGGCGCAAACAATGTTTAAACTTAGTGCCTTTTATTACATATGGGGGTAAATGTTTGAATGTCCTTAATATATTAAAAATAGGTTGAGTGCAGAGGACCTATTGCATTTGTCTAAAGAGCCAATATATCTTATTGGGGGGCTCCTTTCCTAGCAGATGAATTAGAGCTCACTCAAATAACTGGTTTCAGTACAAACAAGATCTAACAAAAAAAACTGCCTTTTGCACAAGTTCTGCATGTAGAGATACATGATGTCTGGTGATTTTAATAGAGTGAGCTCTAATACATCTTCTAGGCAAAGGTAGCACCCCTATAAGATATATTGGATCTAACTGTCAATGAATATCTGACATCCAACTCCTGCACAAAGAGAGAATGAAGAGAAATGGATGCCAAGAGAGGGATAGTGAAGATAAAATTGATTATTTCAGAAACAGTACCACATTTGTAATTGATTGTATTTAAAAGGCTTGTTATTTCTGTATGCTGAAGCTTGAATTAATTTTTTTTGTGAAAGTTTTCCTTTAAAAAATGCTGAGGGTTCAGTTCATTGCCTGGTTGTCTTGGTTGTTAGAGAAGTCTAAACTTATACTTGAAGTGTATTGTTCCCTGTTATGACCTTTGCCTGCCTGATTGAGCCTGCTGTTTTCTACCCGCCCTGACCTTTAGCCTTACCTTTGACTACAAACTGAGGTCTATTTGACCTCAATTCTGTTGAACCCTCTGATACCACACCTCAGCTTAGTCTCACTTGCTACTTTCACTTCAGTGACCCCTGTATACACTTGAGGTGGGTTCTGTGTTGTGTGAGGTGCTTATGAGTCACATTCTACATGACTGCTGCTCCTCCATTGTTGGATTCCTCTGTTAAGCCTACAAATGTCATATTATCACACAGCTGTATAAGAATATTGTTTTACAACAGTGCCAAAGGTTGAATTGAATAGTGAGTTGTATTTTATAAAAAGTGATATATACCATGTCAAGTGATACCTACCACCTCTTTAAAATGTTCCCTTGTACATATGGTTATAGTTCTAAGTTACAATAATAATAGGTGATAGAGGTTAGCTGCAGTATCTCCATCACTGGGCCTATTGGGATCATTTTTATCACATAAAATAAAGTATTCCCATTAATGCCTAGGAAGATAAGAATGGTGATATTTTACAAAGACTCTTTTATTAGAACTTGTTTGACAGGAAGAAAATCAGGATCTCAGAAGGACTTTTTTTAGAATCCTGCAGGATCTGCAGACCAAGAGGAAAATAGATGATACTTGCTTTAAAAAAAAATCTAATAACTGAGGCATCTAAATTGTCTCTTAAATTCATTTTGTAAAGAAGTAAATTGATACTTATTGTAGATAAATGTACACTACTTTTAATATTGTTGATGGGTTATATTATGTATAATAGTCTATTATCAGACAACTTTATTTGAAAACGATGCCCTTGCCTTTGTACTGGGAAGGCGAGTCTGACTAACGCATCAACCTATTTTCTCTTTCTCCACAGCCAAGAAGATGGTGGAGAGCCTAAACAGAGTTCATGGTCATGTAGATAATCACATAAATAAACCCGCACAGACTATTTTACGTAAAGGAATGCACAGAAAGCAGTTCAGATAATCCTTACACATTGTTTCAGGTGTTTCATCATCAAAGCTAAGGGTAAAGATGTTGATGTTTACCTTCTGTATGCGGTTTAAAAGTTGGGACGTTTTAAGCATGTAATATTTTGTCATAGGCTTCAAAGGCTTTCCTATGATCTTGTTGTTAGCATCTTTTTAAGCTTTTGACGAATATTCTTTAGTAATTCTATTGATGCAGGGTCTGTGATACTGTGTCAGTTCTGACACGACCTATTAGTCAAATGGATTTATGTTCTACATGCATCTCTTTAATGTATATTTTCCTTGTGTTTCTTGCTACTTTCGCTTCACCATGGTCGAGGATCATTAACTGCTTGGTTATTATGCTAAGGCACATCCTTGCCTAAGCTGTTAACATTTATTTAATTTAGTGTGAACTTTATTTTCTGCTATCCATCACCAGGTTCTAATGGCAACACAAAACTCTAGAATGTATATAACATTAATAAAATTGACATAAAATCCCTTCAGCAGATGAATTTATTTCGACATCAGAAAATGCGTCATCAATGAACCATTATTACGTCTCTGGGGACATTGGTGTAGCTCCATGGCTAGGCTATCGTCATTATTTTGTATTGAACAAGAGAAATTGCAAAGATCCTTTACTCGGGGTGAACACTGTTGTCATAGCAGCATGGACACCGTATTGCAGAATCATGCACTTAAATCACAGCACATGGCATTCAAATGTCAAATATAGCGATAAGCAAACTACAGACAATAATGAAAACAGGGAAAACGTGTGCATTTCAATTCAAGGAATTCAATTATAAGATTTAAACTTCAGCTGTATGAAAGAATATTTTGTGTCCAGATGCTGACTTGATAAATAAATAATAATCCCCCCTAACACTAAGAATAAAGATTTTGGAAACTGCAATAGAGTTCTGTGACCATCAGGTCTTATCACTCTTAATTTCTAAATAACCTTTCTAATTTATTGAAGACATAACCCTGTTAATAACAAGGGTTCAAGGGAAAACAAATCCAAGTATCTTTCAGAAAGTTGTGGCTATTGGGAGGGGGAAATTGTACAAACTGTGATACATTCTTTTATGTTTTTTATTGTTTAATTATTCATTTATCATCTATGGCTGCATACAAAATGTATGCTAGAAATTGTTCATGGTATTTTATTCTTCCTATGAGAGCATTATATGTTCAACAAACTCTTGGGAAAAAACTCATACATGTGGTAAAGCAGATCCTTCATTCATAAACTTTCTCTAGAAA
Organism: Xenopus borealis; assembly: GCA_024363595.1. Classification (NCBI taxonomy): domain Eukaryota; kingdom Metazoa; phylum Chordata; class Amphibia; order Anura; family Pipidae; genus Xenopus; species Xenopus borealis. Next base: position 47,264,061 of record CM044445.1, read on the forward strand.
TGAATGAATGATAAATGGGTAATTGCTGATCAGTTGGTTTTAGTAAAGATAATTCTGTTTTTTAAATGTTGCTTATAAGGGCATTAGCCTCCTGCATACTGTCTGTATATATATATATATATATTGGTTGCTACATTCACATTATAAAATGGTCATCTAGAACGCAGCAGGGAGCATTACTTACAGAACAGTGTGTCTCCAGGTGGGCGAAGTATGTGTAGAAAACCTTGGTATTTACCACATCAATACACATGTATTTTTTTAGATTTTGTCACACATGAATAAAGAAATTGAAGGACATGAAATGTGGCAGATGGCAAAGCTTAACAATGAGTCATATGTCGCTTGAAGTTAGCTTGATGCAAAGACTCCAAGGAGGTTATACAGATTTCTATGTGCATTTAAATTCTATTTCCTATGTCTCCTTCTATCAAGTTGAGCATAGACAAGCTGGGTCCATGTGACATTGACAGTGCCATAGACAGTGTGCTCACGTGGCAATGTATAAAAATCACACATGACTAATTAGACACAGCAATAGTCCAATAATTGGTCACGGTCTGGGTGGGCAGCAGACAAGCAGTGTTCAATAGGCAAGCTAAGGTCTGGGCTGGCAGCAAGTAAGTAGAGTCTGATAAACAGGCTGGAGGTCAGGGCAGGTGGAAGACATAAGGGAGAAACAGTGTCAATTAAACAGTCAGCTCTATAGTCACAGAACATATCAGATCTATAGTCTAAAGTTTAGACTATAGATCTGATTGTTCTGTGATTATAGATTGACTGTTAAATGTGTTTAGATATGTGTTTAGATATGTGTTTAGACTCTAAACACATATCTAAACACATTTAACAGTCAATCTATAATCACAGAACTGTCAGATCTTTAGTCACTGAATAGTCATAGCCAACACTGACTGGCCTATTGCTGTTAAAGTTATATGCTAAACATTTCACAAATGTATAAACTACACTGAGGCATCATAAGTAAAATTTACAATATGACTTTTATGTTAATCTGTGTTATAAGTATATTATTTGAATTGGGTAGAGGCATTTTTTAAAAGGCCAGAACATCTGAGGCAATACGAGACAATTACTAAATTTCTTGGTGTTAATGGCTGCCGTGACCTTTTCCTACTCCTGCCTGTTATCTCACTCTACTCTACTACCAGGTAGTATTTACAGGTATGAACTTGAATGTAAATATCAGATGGATTGTTATGGGTTACTAGACCTGCTGTCATATTGGTGCTTCTTATCACATTACCCTTAAAGATCATGCCTGATCACATGGAATAGCCTCAGCAGAGCAATAATATTACAGCACTACTGGGAAAATGTTCTGGCAGGGGTTAATAGATGTTCACTGGCAGCTTATTTATTACAGGTTACACAAGCTTTCAGGATGCTAGAATGAAAGACAAATGCAGAAGACATGATGGAAATAATGACCTGTCCTTCAAAAGCAGAGTTACATTTATAAGCCTTTTTATTTATTTTAATATCTAAATCAATATTTGTTTTAGTTAATTTAAGTATTATATATGTTAGAATTGGATATATATATATATATATATATTCATTTATATTAACAAACCCAGGATTAAGTCTCCACTAAGATATCTGTCCTTGAGAATGACTTTGTTACAAAACCACAGCACAAACAGATCTGATATTTTGGGACCGCTAGCAGCTATACGTCATTGGACATGCATGAATTAATCACCCCTGTTACATATAAAGTAGTGATTATATTCAAAAGTAGATTCTGCCCCACAGAGAAATATTGTAATGAATATCTGTAAAAGGCATTGTGTTAGATTTACGGACTTTGTTAATATAGTGAATAAAGTACTCCTTATTGTAAAATATAAAGGTATTCTAATTTACAGTGGAGTTTTTCATGACCATGTTCTGACTAAATGGTTTTATATATGTCTCTTGCAGACCACATGGATTTGTTTTACATTACAAAAATGGTGCGTCTACAATTTGCTGTTTCTTTGACTCTGTAATACATATCTGAAATGTAGTACTACAGATATAGTGTATATATAAAGAAGTATCAACTGAATATTTTGTTTAAAGTCGTAAGGTTGGCACAAGATCTAGTTGCTCATTGCAAACAATCAGCTGGTTGCATTTTCAGGTCACTCATTAGACAGCATCTCATTAGTTGGCATGGACTATTACACCTGGTACAAACCTTTTACATTACCCCTTATTATTAAAGAAAAATACATAAAGAAAGTATCATTTCAAGAACCTGCAATGAGAATAGTTTGCAAAGCTGAAAGTGTGAAGACCAGTGAGTAGAACTTCAGCCCAATTACATTTCTAGTTTAGACCTATAACCACTGATTTCTGTGAAAGTGAGATAAAACTTCATACAGTATGAACTGAATATACAAGGGCATGGAGGTTGTCAGTGATACTAATGTAAGTAATCTAGTAATTACATAAGCAGCCATTATGGTGCACAAGGAGATGGTAGTGCTATGTTTGTTGCCACGCTATTGCGCTTTCTCTTACCTGACTTATCAGTGACTACCCTGTGGTGCATTTTATCTCCAGTCACTAGAGTGCTTTAGTTGATATTAAAAATGGGAAGTCTTTCAAATGCTGCTTAATAAATATACATGTCAGTGTATTCCCCTTGTAAGAAAGGAACGCCGTTGCAAAGCAAAACCTTTTTGGTTCAATAGAAGTGTTGGTGTTGAGGTGGGTAAGAAAAGATGTGCTTTTAAGGCTTTCAAGTTAGCTTGGACAGCTGAATCATATATCAGCTATCTGGTTGCTTAAACCCAGTTTATCCTAACAAACCAGGTAGTGGTTTGAACCTGAGACTAGAAGATGAGTAGGAGAAGGCCTGTATAGAAAGGTAAGTGATAAAAAGTAACAATAACAACAAAATGGTAGCTTCACAGATAGTTTTTTGTCTGTCAGGATCAGTGATCCCAATTGTAAACTGGAAAGAGGCAGAAGAAAAAGTTAACCACCACCCCTTTGAGGCAATGGCAGTACAAATAAGACTAACCCCTACATGTAATAACGGGCACTAATTTTGCCCAGGAGCACTAATCCATAACAACCAATAAGATGTTTCCCTTGAAACAGATGACCAGTAAATTATACTTGCTGATTGGTTGCTATGGGTTACTGCTCCTGGGCAAACTTAGTGTCCTTATTGCATAGCCCCCTTAAACTACAAACTAAGTCAATACCTTCAAGAATTAAACTAAACTTTTGCCTTTATTATAATTAAGGAGAAACTGAAGGCAGACGAGGATGTAATTGAAGTTGTAGAAAAATATGCACACTGTGAAAAATTATTACTTTGTCTGAACAATTTTACCTTTTCCCATATTTAATATATCTTTTGCAAACCCAGAAAATAGTTAGCAGCCCCATCTGACAGTGGAAGAAATATTGCACATTTTACCGTTTGCATCAGTGCGCAATGTATGAAATAAAGTCATTATGTTTGAGCCACAAAACGATGACAACTTTAAGCAGGCCTTAAAAATGCGCTATGCTCCATAACAACGTGCAATATAATAAAAGAATATTACATCTTATTTAAGTGGGGTTTTTTTTGTTTTCAGTTTTAGTGTAGGTATAGTATCCTATGGTAACCCGTGAATTTGTGTGAAATACTGCACAGTGTGCCGTCACTCTCAAAGGGGCATGTGCTACCTGTCTCATTTGCCTCATTGATCTGAATAACGTTTGTTACAAAACATACTTAGTAAAATTATCTAAGCTTGAAAAGAACTATATATTTTAATATTAGCAAAGCCCGATTTGCATTATTTAAAGCTGCATTTAAAGGTGAACTGCACTATAAAAATGAAATTGTTCCCCTTCAGCTATAGATCAGTTATAGATAACTATCTAAAAGAGTGTAAATTCATTCATTTTTTTTTTTTTTACTGAAAGAGTATTGTTGCCCTTTAACCATATAATAATAACATGAAAGAAATGTAGTTTTATTAATGTGATTACAGATAGGAAAAAATGATTGATCATCCTCATAATGAATACTCATTTTTCTAAAGCATGAAATTATAGTACAATGAGAATAATTACTTCCATAGCACACATACCAATCGCGGAGAAAAAAATCTATTTATTTTCACAGTCATAAAAGTATATATGGCATTAGTCATTAATTACGATAATTTATGCAAAATCGATGTGCTTCCTGCGCCATTGTGATTCAGTTTGTGCACGACAGAATCGCGCCTGTGTAATTGTCTTTTAAAAAGATGAAAGAAAAATATTTTATGTAATTTATTACTGTAATTATAATTATATTGTCTTCAAGGCAAGAGGCCCACAGGCAAGTTTATCCAATACAGTTTGGAAATCCCTCAATCACCCACCCTCTTCAGCAAATGACCTCTAGAGCATGTTACCCCAACATATAAAAGAGGGTTAAAGGACAAGGTTACACTTGCACTGGTAAAAAGGAAGAGGGTTACACAATAGTTACCAGTACCCTTAAAAAGGGGTGTACCTATGCCACAAACTGTCAGAAACTACCCCAATGATGCCAACTGGAATTTGGAAAGTCCCTAACCACTTGCTTCTTTAATGAGCATTGGAAAATAAGGATTGCTAAAGGAATCACAGGTAATGTTTGTGATGCCTGTGGACTGTGGTGTAATAATATTTTACATTTTCAAAGTGACATCATCACTAAAGATGTAGTTCATGTGGCTTTATGAATTAAATCCTAAGGGATGGGGCCAAGGGAATATGTGTTTTTTAGCTTTATAACCGGCCTTAACTGTCCTATATTGTCCTATAAATATGGCTATGTTCTTCTGTACTAAGAAGGCAAGATAGATGCACTAGCACTGGGGGCAACTATACTTGAGCGTGGTTTTCAGTTCTTAATGACCCCTTCTATCATCATTTATACTGCAACTGCTTGTTACTGGAACATCCTTTCATACACTACAGACGTGTGCCTCCAAATATTTAAATGTACGATAAACATCCATTGGTTTAACAATTCCTAACTGGCATAACCACAAGTCTCCAAACTAAAAAACTGTCACTTCCCTCTTTGAAATTTATGTTTCAGATGCCCCCGACCTTCACTGTAAGCCAGGGCTATCTTGCATACTTGCTACTGCCCCCCCTCTGTCGCGCACTCATGTTATGCACTGGAGGGGGTCAAGGGCGGGTCAACAACGTCAGCGGAGGGGTCCAGGAGGCTAGCACAGAGAGCGCAATTGCGTTATCTGCGCTAGTAGAGCCAAATTTCCAGTTTGAAAAAATGGAAATTTGGTTCTTAAAGTAGAATTAAACCTGTATCTGAAAAAATCCCTTCCCCCCCTCCCCTGTGTAGGCCCCCTCCCTCCCTTCTTCCCCCCGGCATACATGCCCCCCCAGGCAAATGCCCCTAAATTGTTACTTACCCGTCCTTCCAGGTCCTTTCCAGCGGAGTTCACAGATTGACTGGCGTTTTCTGGCGCATGCTCAATATGAGGGATTTGCCATTGTGGAGCTACTGTGCATGTGCCAAAAGCAGGGGTGACCCAGTTCATTTTGCCGCCTGAGGTGGCCTTCAATTTGCCACCCACCCTTCCCCATGGCACTCACTTTTTCCATGGCGCTCTGCACTAGAAGAGCCAAATTTTCGGGTTGAAAACCAGCTCTTTGTTACCAGGAGTGGCATTTTTGCCGCCCCTGGATAAGCAGGAGGTTGCTATTGCCTGAGGCGAGTGCTTCAACTCGCCTCATTGGCAGAGTGCCTGTGGCCAAAAGTCACAAAGTTTAAGGAAAAAGAAATCTGAAACTTTGTGACTTTCTGGTGCATGCGCAGTAGCTCTGTACCGTCAGATTCATCCAAGTTGAAGAAGTAAGAAGTTGATTTCTCCTTTAAAGTTACAGGACGGCATATTGCTGCCCCTGGTAACTAATGGGGCATTTCTCAACTCTGCTCATTGAGCAACGCCCTTGACTTTTATGAATGTAAGTTTTTTTCTCAATTGTTTGTGTATTTAATATCGTGTTCTTATGGGCAGAAACTTCTAATCCTCTAATGCGCCATGAAACTTTATAATTTTATGTGATGTTAGACAATATGCAGCAGTACAGGTATAGGATCCCTTATATGATAATCCAAAATTCTCTGAATTATGGGAAAGCCATCTCCCATAGAGTCCATTCTATTAAAATTTTTAAAAATGATTTCCATTTTCTCTATAATTATACATTGAAACTTTGTATTTGATACTAACCAAGCTGTATGAATCTATATCAATAGGAAAACTATCCAGGTGCATGTAATTGTTTAAATGATTTTTAGCAGACTTAAAGTATGGAGATCCAGATTACAGAAAGACATTTTATCTGAAAATCCCCAGATTCCAAGCATTCCAGATAAACAGATCCTATTAGTTTTAATCCACAAAATGTTGCCATTGTAGGACGCACACCCAACCCATACTCGCATTTTCTTGCTCTGTACCCTACTTATGTGTGCACATCTGATTAAAAGACAGGAAATCTTCTGGAACAGAGGAGAAGTGTACTTCCCCACATAAGTGGGCCAAACCAGCCTGTGGGCCAATGTCAATCCATACATCACTAGATCCAATACCTGTACAAAGAAGATACAAGGCTTTAAAAGCCTCAACATATGTACTTGTACATATTAAAAACATATTTTTTACACTCCTGTTATTTAAATGAAGCGTGATAATATGACTATAAATTCATGAGGAATACAAAACTGGACTACTAAAAAGAAAAAACTGTATAAAAATGTTCACATACAGGTATGGGACCTATTATCCAGAAAGCTTGGGACCTAGGGCTTTCCAGATAATGTGTCCTTCTGTAATGTGGCTGTTCATACCTTAAAGGGCTGATTTACTAAGGGTCGAAGTGAATTTTCAAAAGCAAAAAAATCGATAATTGAAGTAAATTTTTTTAAAACTTTGACCATCGAATAGTAGGTTACTTCGACCATTCGATTCAAACAATCGAATAGTAAAATCCTTCGACTTCAAAATTTGAAGTACTGTCTCATTAAAAATCCTTCAATTTTTTTACTTCTCCAAATAAAAGCTGCCGAAGTGCTGTCTTAGCCTATTGAGACCCTCTAGACAATTTTTCTAAGTTTTCGTTCGATCAAACCATTTATTTTCGACTGCAGGAATGCCAAATTAGGTGAAAAATCCTTCGACTTCGATATTCGAAGTCGAAAGATTTTAATTCGATGGTCGAATTTCGAAGTATTTTCTACTTCGAAATTCGACCTTTTGTAAATTGGCCCCTGAGTCTACAGAAAATCATTTAAACATTAAATAAACCCATCAGGCTGGTTTTACTTCCAATAAGGATTAATTATATCTTAGTTGGGATCAAGTACAAGGTACTGTTTCATTATTACAGAAAAAAAGGAAATCAATTTTTAAAGACAATGGGTTTCCTGATAACGAATCCCATACCTGTATAAACTAGTCTCTTGCTGGAATCAAGTTTAAAGAGATGAATAAAAATCACGTCCCTCCCTTGGGCATAAACATTTGGGGGGTTATTTATTAAAGTCAAAATGGCAAAAACTATACTATTATACCCAGAGAATGGAAAAAGTCAGAATACGACAATCAGACCTGCTGAGATTGTATATAAGTCAATGGGAGTTATCTTATTTGGAAGTTTCTGTGGTCTTCTGAAATTAACCCAAAACATCCGACTATTTTGGACTTTTCTGGCAAAAAAAAAAGCCTGAAAGAATTGAGCGATTCCGATTTGTCCCAATGTGATTAAATTGTGCTTTTTTATTAATAAATAAAGTCACATTGTGAATTAAAATCCTAATGATAGTCTCAAAACTGTGCAAAAAAATTTACACCAAAAAGAATTCTGAGAGAAGGCATGTAAAATAAACTCCATTGTAGTCATTGAACACGGATCATAATGGGACAAATACAAACAGCAAGAATTTCTATCATGAATAGAGTTATAAAATATTTTTTTAAAGCACCATTAATAAGCATTTAGCACATTTAGATTTCTGCAGCTGATTCTTATTTTATCCCAGAATTCTAGCCTTGGCCATACACATACACCAAAATCCTTTATATGATTTAAATGGCATACCATGACATTAAAGAGTGGTTCACATACACTGTTTATTACACATCTTTGAAAATATATCTACATAAATCTAATTCTGGTCCTCATCTAATCAATACCACTATCATTTTTCGCTTGCACAAATATATACAACATACATTAACTTCATATCCTTTCCAGCCATTTAATCATTAGAAGCTATTATTTCTACAACTTGTTCTTATTACACATGTTTTATTACACATGCTTTACTATACCTCATCTATATACTATAAACTTGAGTCAGTTAGCAGGTTGAGCATATATGTGGATAATTATATTTGAAAATTAATTTGCTTTATATTATATCAAAATAAACATGATGTGACTTTAAAGAAATTTGGCAGACAAATTATAAAATCATGCTGTTAATTGGTCAGAAGTCCCTGCACTTATATTCACACTGTAACAAGTATATTTTAATGAGCCCTTTTTCATGCACTTAAATTGTAAATTGACAAACATTGATTAAACTGTGTCCACTTAGAGATTTACAGTAAATTTGGACACAAATAATGATGGGCGAATTTGCGGCGAAACGGCAGCAAAATTTCGCCTTGCGAAAATTCGCCGAAAAAAACGCAAGGCATGTCAAAAACGTACCGCGACTCGTTTTGCGAATTTTTTCGCCAATTTTGCGAATTTTCCGGCGAATCGAAACTGGGTAGATTCGCCCATCACTAGACACAAACATGGGCATTAGTATATAAGAAGTTTATTTTGCCATTTATTTGGAGCAGAGATGAAAGTTTAAAATTAAATAAAATCTAAATAAACTTAAAGGGGTTGTTCACCTTTGAGATAACTTTTAGTATAATGTAGAGAGTGATATTCTGAGACAATTTGCAATTGGTTTTCATTTTTTATTATTCTTGGTTTTTGAGTTATTTAGCTTTTTATTCAGCAGCTCTTCAATTTGAATTTCAAGCAATCTGGTAACTAGGGCCCAAATTACCCTAGCAACCATGCACTGATTTGAATAAGAGACTGGAATATGAATAGTAGAGTGTCTGAATAGAAGAATGAGCAATAAAAAGTAGCAATAACAATACATTTGTAGCCTTACAGAGCATTTGTTTTTTTAGAAGGGGACTGCGACGCCCATTTGAAAGTTGCAAAGAATCAGATGAAAAGACAAATAACTATAAAACTATAACAAATAAATAATAAAAACCAATTGAAAAGTTGCTCAGAATTGGCCATTCTATAACATAATAAAAGTTACCGTAAAGGTGAACCACCCATTTAAAAAATAAAATTCAATCTTATTTGATTATTTAACCTATGCAATTTCAGCAGAATTATACAGTAACAGTAGAATACAGGCTCAAAAAGTCTTCCATTATGCTTTACCTTATAAGTTGTCAATCCAGTTGAGCTCTAGCTTGAAAATAAAAGACTGAAAGTATTTTACTGTTCCTCTTTATTGTTAGTATTATTATATTATTCCATTGCAAAGGATATGATCCATATTAGGGCTAAATCCAAAATCAACATGTTGAATATAAAACATCTTTCTGGTGGATATGCAAGAATGAAGTAGAGGTCAAAATGGGCAATAACTCAGTTCAAGGTCTCTGGTGTCTATCCTGACACAGTTTTAAATTATTCCAGTAACAGTACAGATTTTGCCCATGCAAACAATAAGAGTAATAACGTAAAACAGAGAGGCACATACTGTACATGAACAAGGTTACAAGTCAAAATAACTATTATGTAAAATACACCCAGAACTGATTCTTGATCACCTTGTTCCACTTAAGAACACTTTGCATTTCCTACTCATTGTAATGATAACCTTGAAAACATAGTGTTCTAAATGGCAATAGATGACAACAATAAAGCATCATCTATTGAAGACACTCAGTTGATTAAAATTGTGGAAAAATCTACAGATGCTTCTAAAAAGCTTGTTCTAGCAACTGGGTAACATCTTTGCTCTCCTAGAAAAAAGCTAACAAATAAGCAAAAGCAGGCACTCTGGATTAATTTATTTTCAACATTCTCTTCTGAGAAATAAAACAGATAAAAACATTTTCTGTTAATAATAAAAAAAAGATCTTTGTCAATAACCTTGCAGAACCATTTCCATCCATTATATAAAATAGGCTGAATCATACTCATATTCACATATGTCTATATTTGTATTACAGGTATGGAATGCTCAGGACCTAGGGTTTTCCGGATAACTGATTTTTCTGTAATTTGGATCTTCATACCTTAAGGGGCATATTTACTAAGGTTCGAATTGATTCGAAGTGAAAATTCAACTCAAATTCAAATTCAAAAAATTCAAAATTCGAATTTATTTTGGGCTAATTCGACTATCGAATAGCCCAAAATTCGATTCGAATTGGCCAAATTCGAATACAATTATCGAGGTACTGGCACTTTAAAAAAAATTGATATAACAATTTGGCAGATAAAACCTACCGAATTGCTATATATCCCTTTGAGAAGTTCCCATAGGATTTTTACAAGTTTTTTTGATTGAATAAAAAAAATTGATCAAATGCTATAAATTTTTTTATATTTGATTGTTCAGTAATTAGAAACCCCTTGTTAATTAACCCTTGAAATTCGACCCTTAGCAAATCTGCCCCTAAGTCTGCTAGAAAACCACGGAAATAATCTCAACAGGCTGGCTTTCCTTTCAATATGGATTAATTTTATCTTGGTTTATCTTAGTTTGGATCAATTATAAGGTACTGTTTTATTACTACAGAGAAAAAGGAAATCATTTAAAAAAAATTTAATTATTTGGATAAAATTGAGTCAATGGGAGGTGGCCTTCCCTTAAATTCTGGATTAATGGTTACTGGATAACAAATCCTATACCTGAACTATAATTTAGGAAGATCCTTATTGACTTTCAAATGATGTTTCATTGTTTGTGAAGACAACTGAAAGTATCTTTGTTTTCTGTGCTATAGTAACAACTACTTCAAAGATCAAACCAAGTAATACTTTATAGGGCAGATTTACTAAGGGTCAAATTTCGAATTGAAACAAATTAAAAATTCGACCATGTGAATAGGCAGGGAAGTAAAAATCCTTCGAATTAGAATATTGAATTCGAAGGATTTTACCGCAATTCGATTGGTCAAACGATCGAATGTGAAATATTTGATCGATCGACAAATCGTTCAAATCCATTGATTTGAACTATCAAAAATAATGAAACCCAATTCGGTAGCTTTGATCTGGTGAACTGGGCAGTCGAATAAAAATGTAAAGTTAGTACTTAGACAGTCGAATATTCTAATGAAATTTTATTCAAATAATTTGAATCATTTGATCCAATCGAATTTTCAAAATTCCCTGGTCGAAGTGGTCTTCAAAAACATTCAAAAATTTGAATTTGAATCTTTTTGAAAATTCGATCGAACTTCAAATCCTTTATGTGAATTTTGTAAATCTGCCCCTATGTGTGTATGTATTTTTGGCAATAGTCAATCATTTTATATGTATGAATGAGAAAAACAGATGAAATAGTGCAGATGTTGGGACTTCTGTGTGTACCTAAACCTTTGAATCAAAATAAAATAAACTTACTGGGCAACCTACATTCCTGGGTCCCCCTGCAACCACAGGGTCTGCTTCCATTGTAGTTATGCTCCTGTGCATGAAAATATAATTCACCTTACAGTTGCTATATTGGTGGTGCACATTTACTTATTTATGAAGTATTAACCACCTTCTCAAAATAACCAATTGCTATATTAAACTTAGCCTTTACGTTCCAGACTCAGCATCTCCAGCAAGCTTGACACCAGAAACATTGTTCTCTCAACATGGTCAATCAATCCAATCCACAGCAGGAGATTTTGACACAGTGGATCTCTGTAGGAGACTACGGAAGATTTTCAGCATCTTGTAAATTAGTTTAGGAACAGATGGAGAAAAGAGAACATCACCTGCATACACAAAGTAATGATTCACAGTGATGAATGCAAGGTACCCAAAATTAAAATTAAAAAAGTAAAAACTTTTCATCAGACCCATTACAGAATTGATATGATTGCTATCTTGTAAAAACTATAATTTATAAATTATAGTTTATAATTTTTTCTTTCTGCATTTTATATAAAAATATAAATAAGAATAGCATGTCTACATTTAATGATCATTTGCATGTATATTATAAGGTTAAAACTGTACATAATAGGGCATTTATATTTACTGGCCTAACATATAAAAAAGTGTGTTGTATACAGATACAGTCATATGATAAAGTT
>CM044445.1:47301091-47334197 GCA_024363595.1 Xenopus borealis
TTAAGAAATCATAAATTCTGCCAGGGTGTGTAAACTTATGAGCACAACTGTATATATATACACATTTGTTGATTAGCAGATACATGTACTTTTATCACTGCCAGATGTCATTCACACTAGCAACTTTGTAGAAGCAAGTATTCCAATCAGAAATAAGCCTCATTATTGTGGGAACCAGAAATGAAACTGCGGTGCTTAAAATAATGTAATTGATTCATTTTTGATCAATATGGAGCAAGCTGAGTAAGTACTTTACGCATAATTGACAGCAACTTGGGGAGATTTTGAGGCTCTAATTTAATCCCTGTGAGAATGTGTTTGATGGAATTGGATAAGTCACAATAAGTGAGAATTAAATTACAATACAAATATATAAAACAACAGATAACATTAAAGTAGATACAGTAAACATTTGGACAACTTTTCACTAAAGTAAAGCTAAAGCTGTATGGAAAACAGTGAACCCCTTAGTTAGAACAGGGTACTCTGAATAACTAATGGGGACATTAATCAGGAACCATTAAGTTATATATTCATTTAATTAACATATTGGCACAAACATATGTAAAATTATTTGTTTAGGGAAAATATTTGCTTAAGGCTTGGCATTGATTACACACTATAGATCACAGCAAACACATATGTTTCATTTTTAGGAATTACATAATCCCCCACATAAGAGGGTCAATGCTAATCAAGCATTATTTATCAAGTGAGGCACAGGGTGCAAAGTGCAAAAAAAAGTGCGCAATTCCCCATGTTTTCTGCACTTTGCTTGCTGCCGTGCACTTTAAAAGATTGCCAGAACCTGGATGCAAATGCTCTATAAATAAGCATGGGGAAAATTTTTGTGCCCCTTAAAGGATAAGTCAACCTGTAAAATAAGTTAATGTAAATTTGATAAGGGTGCTCACATTTGTAATGTACATTCATTATTTATTTATTTTTAATTCCAAGAATTTAAGGAAAACATTATCAGGAAACAGTTAACATAAATTAATTTTGTTACAATGTCACTTCCTGGTCATTTTCCCACCATTCTGACCATCAAGTAGTCAAGGAAGTTTTCAGGAGAAAGAAAGAGGCTGATGTTCTTCTGCTTAGGAAAAAAATAAAAAAACATTTCTCACATCTTTACTGAGAAGAACATCAGAGCAGACTCTTTCTTTTTCCTGGTCCTGACAACTTCCTTGACTACTTGGTGGTCAGAATGGTGGGAAAATGATTGGCAGGTGGTGCTGTTGTAACTAAATACATTCATATTAACAGTACCTGTATCCTTTAATATCTTGGAATTAAAAAATAAATACATAATGAATTTACAGTGCAAAAATGCTAACAATACCCCCCTCATCAATTTTACATTCACTTATTTTAAAGGTTTACTTATCCTTTAATGCTCTTGCATCCAGGCTCTCTGTAAATAACCCTCAATATCTCTTATAAAGTGGCTCAGTATAAACAGGTATATCTGCCAGTGCAACACAATAAGTAAATATTAACAATGAAAAGATATGTTTCCAATGGACAGATATTTTTCCCAGTTACATTTGTTTTTCTGTGCCAATTACATACCATATAAATATCAGAATCAAGAAACACACCTGATACAAAGAGGCTCACATTAGGGATAAATGATTAAAATGTATGCTAATGCATGCTCCTAGTGAGGTTATAAAAATGTACAGTTCCTTTTCAGGAATAAATGAAAAGTATTTTTATACGTAGAATAATATTTTTACAATATAGGGATTGAATTGTAAAATTCAGGCACTTCAGTGGCATTGTTAAAAACACATCTTTGGTAAACAAAAAATAAAATTAAACCCAAAATAGCAAATGCAACTTATTTGCTATGGGCCTACTGATATACTGCATCTACTTTTATACAGGTACACAGGGTACATTACAATTTTCTTTAACATTTAAAATTGTAGGCTTGCATGCATTCGATGAAGCTTTAAATATGCAAGAAATTAGGGATGCACCGAATCAACTCTTTTTGGCCGAATACCAAAGCAAAACTTAATTTGCATATGGAAATTAGGGACAGGAAGGGAAAAAGTGGAAAAAATGTTTTACTTCCTTATTTTGTGGCAAAAAGTTATATGATTTCCCTTCCTGTCTCTAATTTGCATATGCAAATTAGGATTCAGTCCGGTCAGGCACAAGGATTCGGACAAATCCTGGTAAAAAAAGGCTGAATCCTGGATTAGGTTCATCCCTACAAGAAATTATATGTTCAGAATGTTTAGGTGGGATTTTCATACTCGATTTCTGTAATTTCTGATATAGTAATATAACACTTGATCAAAGAGTATAACAATAATATGACTATGCTTAGCCTGATGATATCCAAGGCATGTAATGTCCTTATACATTCATGTTAGGCACCCCATCCAGTTACAATCGCATACCTCCCAATATTTTGGAAACAGAAAGAGAGACAAAAAGATTTTTTGACCATGCCCATTTTTGTGGCCACACCCCCTAATTACGATGCCCATTTTTCAAAATCTGGAAGGTTATGAAAGTTTGAACACATTTCTGTGGTTTTAATGTGTTGTTACAGTTTTGCTAATGAAGGGGAATTGCCCTTTAAGCTGCACAGTTTCCCCAAGAGACCTGCTTATCTTAGATTGATACAATTGCTTCTTTGCTTATCTTAAATTATCAAAGTATCTAATATGGGCGATCTGCCAAAAGCCTATTATGTTACAAACGTTGTATTTTTTTTTTTGGTTGTTCAGTGCAGGACATCAAAGAGAAAGTTGGGATATTTCAGAAACAAACCTGGGACTGCAGGTTGAGCTGTCAAAATCAAGACTGTCCCGCAAAAACACGACAGTTGGGAGTTATGCAATCACTTATCTTATAATCAGGGCTGGTGCTACAAACTGATAATTCTGTCACCATCTTTCTCAGCTTCTTTTATCTTGTCTTTATTCTGGTTCGGGTAGGCCATGTACCTTTGGCTAGAGTCAAACTGAATTTAGACACCAAAAGCTGATTTTTCTCCTTTGCACATACATCTTCAATGCCAGGAGAAATGGAAGATTGTGTTGAATGAGCTTCAACAAAAAAACCCTGGGCCAGTGCAGTTTTCTGCTATTAGGAGCACCAGCTGCGGTATCAGGTAAGAGATTATAAAAATTTGGCAACACCCCCCAAGGGATTATACCCTTTTCTTTTAATCAAAATTCTCTTTGCTTGTATATCTGTGAATTCTACCGTATGTATTAAAAATATCTGTTCCCATAAGGTGCTCTGATCAAGGCAGCAAACTCTGGTCTTTAATTTGTTAATAAAGATTATTGTGTATTAGGGACAATAATCTTAAATTGGATGCAAGAAATGGTTTACTAATGAATTCAAGGCTTAGCAACCCCTGCAAATTTGAACATAGGTGAATTAAAAGGACGAATGAAGAGCACTTAAGACTGTGTGAGTTATAATTACAGCATCAGCTGCAGCGAGCATTTAACAACAGAAAAGAATATATCTAGAAGAAAATGCTACCTTTCATTTGCTGACAGTTTAAACAGAAAGATGTTAAAAGAGATTTATACATACCAGAGTACCAAAGAGAACCAAAATGCACAAATTGTTTTTTCTTCTAATCCATAAAAATGATTACAGCTGCAAAGAATATACAGTTGTAGATTTAAGAATTGTTTCTTTTTTGATCATTTTATTAATTGACTGTTTTAACCTGGTGAGCCCTTTCTGGCTGAACAAAAAGATTTCAGAAAAATCTAATAAATTAGATACAATTCAAACTGTTTTGAACATGCCAGAGAACATTGACAAATCCCCATTTATAAACTCCCCTCCCCACCACTGTTTATACTGTTTGAATCAACAAACTTTTGTACGAGCTAGACATTTATGGCACCTAAAGTCATTGGCACTGTGTTACTAAAATATATATAATTCTGCAGTAAAAGACACTTTTTTTATATCACAGTATTCAAGAATCATTGGTAGACAATTTTCAAACACAAATGGTCTTCATAATTTAGTAGACCACAATATCTCCACCATGGTCAACCTCTTACAACTTAAAATTAAGTTGCAAGAGGTGGACCATGGTGGCAAATATAGTGGTCTACTGAATGAATACTAAAGTATTTACTTAAAGTGGCATTTTGCACAACAAATAGTCCTTTAGCGATAGGGATTTTGACTTGAAGTTGCCAAAATCTTTTTTTCAGCAATGTTCTCAAGTGCACACTAAACCAGCCCACTCTGCATGTGTATGTGAAGTTGGTAAGGCTGGTAGTAGAAAGCTGGTTGTCCTTGAGCAATGTAATAATTGCTGAAGTTCCTGTCACTCATATAAGGAGCAGGCTGGTAAAAACATGTAACATTTGCTGTGTTTGGGATGATGTTCTGCTCTCCTAGGACTTTCAAAGCTAGAATAGTAATCATGTTCAGAGTTTGTCTTCGCTCATGACTCATGAGACAGACTGTGCTTTCATTCACCACTGAACGCAGTGTCATTAAGTAATCATACTTGCTTTTCTCTTCTCCAATGAAATGGTTGCGCAGATAAGATTCTATCTTTCTTTTCTGTTCTGTCACATCTGGAAAGTCAATGAAAAATCTAGAGCACATGTATCGTTCCAAGGATTTGATTTCTACTTCACTTTCAGGCTTGAAATCACGAACCAGTAGGTTGCTGTATTTCAGAAGGCCTCCACCTCGGATTTCCTCCGGATTTCTTGTTGCAATAAGCTTGCATCTCAAGTGCTCCATGGCTTCCATAAAGTCACCATACATGCTCTCTGCAACAACTGTAGGATGTGAATCTTGCTTTAGTTCATTTTTATCATCTGTGTAAACACTTAGAATTGAATCTAGTATTATCTGAAAGGAATCAACACTAAATTCGAATTGCCTTCTAAGAGAATTGACAAATTTTAGTTCAACATTTTTCCCACTGTTATTTGACAAAGAGATTAAACTCCAGCGATCATGGTCAGTAGAAACCTTAACCATCTTTTGGACGTATGCCTCCTTCATAGTTAAGGCGGTGATCTTTTCCTTGTTAACACATTTAGGTAAGAAATCTAGAAGAGAATCCAAGACAATCTCTTTAACGGTCTGGAATTCCTGCTCCCCTGGAAGTTCTACTCCAAAAATGATGTCTAGATCTTTGCAACTTGTTCCATTTTGTTTTATTAGAATGTGACTTGCTGTAGATCCATTCAAACGAATGTCCTTTATAATGATTTTCTTTTTCAGTAGTTGTTCTTTCACAACATGTATAATGTCTTTCGGCTTCACCTCCAATGTTGGAAAGTTTCCTCTCCCATGAATAGGTGTGACCTCTGTCAACACCTGATCAAGAATGGTAATCTGATCCCAAGTGAGATTACTGAATCGGCAGTCTGGACATTCGGTCATGGTGGTCAGTCAGTGGTACAACTGCAGTAATTAGTAAACATAAAACAGACAAGTTTAGAGGTCACTTTATATTTAATTTGATTCATTTTTAAAAATTTCTTTGTGAAGAAATGAGTTACATTTATATCAATAGTTAATGCATTTACACAATATTCATAATAATACAAGGAAATAGAAAACCTGACTGTCAGATATATATATATAGTTAGATAGACGACTAATTCTAGTTTTTACTGTGACTCAAGGTTTTCTGTGGTAAAACTGACATATTTTAAGTAGGGTTTCGAACGTAAAACTATGGCATCTAAGAAAAGTCAATGGCAGTTGTCCTAGCTAAATTCAAGCAATTTTTGCAATTTAAGTTTTTCCAGTTCTTAGATTAAAGTGTTTGAGTTTGGTTGAGTTTTTTCAAATTAAAAATACATTACAAATTAATTTTGATATATATAGGCCTCCCCAAACATACCACAAATACAATGTCTTATCAGGTGATACGGTTTACTTTGCTCTAGAAGAAAATATCTGTATTCAGCAAGAACGTAATACTATAAAAACATTGTTTTTTTCATCTAAAAATGGTATCACAGCCAAGTACTCATACTGCCTCATTTTAAAAGTCAGTCTCTGGCTAGTTTTGCCTGTAATTAATAATTAAGGCATTTGAACTGCAGTACAGTTGCTTGGTAATCATAGTCAATAAAGTCAAATATGTTTTAGATGTCAGACATTGTCGATTTATTTTATTGAATCCAAAGCACCTGCTTAATCAGATTAATATTAACTCATCTATACAGTGGCATAACTACATAGGTTCAGGGGGTGCAATTGCACAAGGGCCCCCACCCCATTGGGGCCAATCTGAGCCACAAAAATGGTTGTGGCAGGAGGTTATCTACGGGAAGATTTTACAGCACACATGCGATCAACACTCCAGCATGCGATTTAAAGAGGTGCCCATCCTGTACCGGGGCCCACCAGGGAGTAGTTACACCACTGCATCTATATCATCTGGTTGATCAAACCAATATAATGTTCTTCCTGAAATAGTTGAGGTTTTTTTGTGTATTTAAGTTCATAATGTCAAAAAAATCCAACATTACTGCAGTTTACTTACAAAGTATTGCAGTCATATTTACTGCATACTCTACCAAACGTATAAGTCTAAGTCTACATTCACATGTGATTAGTATCTAATCTGTTAAAGTAGAACTGACAGCAAAACAATAAAAGGTTTCCTACTATAAATGCTAAGCTGCAGTGACTATAAATCAATACAACATTATTAGGTAGTGGCACAGCCTAGGTTACTATTGTAATAAGATAACCATAACTGAGGAACTTTCCTTGTTTGCCCTGGGAGCTACACTTTTCCAAATTTCTGTTTTTAGGAGCACAAGAATAAAATACCTGAGGTGAGGACATGTTTACACTCAGGGTCGGACTGGCCGGCGGGACACTGGGAAAGAACCCGGTGGGCCCCAGCCCTCATTGGCCCAGACCCCCTCTCCCGATTCTCTGTCCCCAACAATTTTAAATTTGCAGCGGCCTGCTGCTCAGAGTGCATGCGCGCCGTGCGTTCCAGAGTTAGCTATGTGTTCCAGAGCATGTACACTCTATGTTCCTCCATGAAGAAGGGGGGCCAGGGAGTCCGGAGCAGGGGCCCCGGGCAGCAGTCCCGGTGGGCCCTGGGCCCCCCAGTCCGACCCTGTATACACTCTGCCTCTTTCTGCATCTAAAAATTAACACTGCACAACACACACCAACACTAGAGGTATTAATGCCATAAGTTGCACCAATAGCTGAAAAATTATAATGGGATAGCCAAACTATGATGCACAAGCCACAGTGTTAGCTCAATGATCTCGGTTTATGTTGTACACAGGCAAAACATTTGCAAACAATAGAATTTAACAACATTTGAATGCTACACATCTCATTTTAACTGATGTGCAGACTATAATTATGCTTTTTTTTTTCAGTACAAAAATGGCAAAACCCTTAATGCCACAGGGATAAGCAGCATGCACAGTTACAATTGGCATAGCTTGACATTCATTTGTAAGATTTAAAGCTATATCTGGGAGATTAATAGACAACATCTTCAATCAGAAACCATTTATAACAAGATAACTCAATAAGTGCATGGCCATGTTTCACAAATAAATAATATTTTAATTCTCAGAGTTCAAAAAAAGAATGAAATTTCACTTACAGTGGAAGGTTTTGTCGCAGGAAGATTAATAACAGGGTTATCAGTAAGATGATTCATTTGATCTTTCAAAGAACACATAAATCCTCATGATGCCACTTACAAACAGCCACCTGAAGAAGTTGGAGAGGCGAAAAGAAAAACAAGTAAGTATCTCAGATGTGTAATTCAATGGTTAGTATGCAAGCATTAGAAAAAAAAACAATGCTGACATGATTTATGGAGAATCAAGGTTTTGTATTCTTCATACACAATAAAATGTGATTTTCTTAAAGGAAACCTATACCTCCAATATGAAAACTTAATCAACAGATACCAATACCACCTCTATGCTGACAATACACACATCTATCTCTCCTCTCCAGATCTCAATCCAAAGCGCTTCCTTCTTCTCAAACTCAGGTCTCCTACTGCCTGTCCGCTCTCTTGACTTGGATGTCACAACACTACCTTAAATTAAACCTCTCTAAAATGGTAAAATGGTTCTCTTTCCCCAAATAACAACCATAACATCCCAGGATTATCTATTGTAGTTAACAATTTCACTGTCACCCCAGGCCCAGTGCCTTGGGGTTACCCTAAATTCTACCCTGTCCTTCATTCCTCATATCCAGTCACTTATTAAATCATGTCAATTTCCCCTAAAGAACATATCCAAAATATGATCATTTATCACCCAAGATGCCATTAAAATTCTTATTCACTCTCTGGTCATATCACGTCTAGACTACTGTAACTCTCTATTAATTGGCCTTCCCTGACAGAGACTGTCGCCTCTCCAGTCTATAATGAACACTGCCGCTAGGCTTATACACCTCAGCAAACTCTCCTCCTCTGCCATGCCACTCTGCCAATCCCTGCACTGGGTTCCACTACCTTTCAGAATATAATTTAATTTAAACTAATGACCCTGACATTCAAGACACCTTCAGAACTTATCTCTAGATGCTCACCCAACCAATTAAAACTCTCCTCTACTGACCTGCTCCTCAACTCTTCTCTAGTTACCTCCTCACACACTCACATTCAAGACTATCAACGGCTGTACCCCTCCTCTGGAATTCTCTCCCACAATCTGTCTGACTTTCTCCCAACCTTTCTGCTTTCAAAAGATCTCTTAAAACACACTTATTTAGAGAAGCCTACCCTCACTCTGCAATATCATATGCTACACCTCTCTCCTCCTTGTGTCTCATTCCCTTCATCTTAAGATTGTAAGCTCTATTGCACTGGTTCTTCGTCACCTTTTGAACCAGTACGGGTAACACAATCAAACATCCGATTATATTGTAGAATATATATTCGTAAATGCATGTTTGTCCATGTGCTCAACCAGCTAAAATTATCGACACAAAAGAGAGCTAACATTTTTTCCTAATTAAATCATTATAATGGTGCTGTGTGTAATCTGAAAATGAAAGGGTTCCTTGGTAAACATTTTCAAACAAAAATGTAGTCTTATTTTAGAGTCAGTTCATCTATGTATTTCCACTGAAGCCATATTTGCAGTGCGACATTTAACTGGCAATATTGATTTTTCTGCCCAACGCATTTCACTTTGGTTTTCCTATAATGCTCCTGACTGTATTCCCAACACAACAGAGGCTGAAATATTTCTGGTATTTTTTTTTCATAAGGGGAAGCAAGTGCAGCAGTGATGAACTAGTCATTAAGCTCTTTATAATTCTTTTGCCTTATGTTTTAAACATTCTTTGCATGACATTCTATACTGTTTAATGCATTTGCACATTGCATTTATTATTTATTCCTTATTATTGTGGTTTTTGAAAATGTGTAGAACAATTTTTCTATATGATTTCTATACATTTTTTTATGGTCTTACCTACATAAAAGTACCCCCAAATATGTAACTTTATATCATAATGTCCTAATATAATATAATGGCTTGTTTGCACCTGGTCGTTATAAGATTCAGTACAAAATGTAAAAACACAGTTTTTTTTAACACTAACCATGTGCATACTCCACAGTGTGCCTTTATATGTGTTGAACCTCAAGGAACCAGACAAATTATTGAGGAAATTGCCCCACCATGCCGACCTGTGAATTCCTAAGCCACAACACTAACTTGCTTGGGAGCTCTGGTTGCACTTCATTTACTGAAACATCACTGGAGTATCTTGCATGTATGTTATCATGCAAGTGTCCCCATGAAATAACTAGGTGTTGGCAGGCCAGAAGGCCCATAGGTGCTGCTGCTGGGAGATGTGAGATTACACTGAGATACATTTTTAGAAATGGGAACACATAGACATTATTTAACACAGCAATTTTTAAAAAGTACTGCACAAGCTTTTACCATTGTTGCACCAGTAACACAGTATGCAGCAAAGTATTTTGTGCTAAATTCTCAGTATTTTTCATGTCAGAACATTATCCAAGAGCTCCCTGGCAGGAACTACTTGACAGTGTGTGGCAGATGTAATAGATAGATAACTAGAGGCTTATATATAGAGCAACTGACAGCAGGAGATGAAGCCCAGAAGAAAAATCAGTATGTCATTAAATATTCAGTTGTGTGGAAACATATCCATTGAAAGTAATAAAAGCCTTTCCAATTACTTCCCATGTGTCCAGTTTAAATCCCAATTTCATTGCTTAATTTAAATATATATTTTTCTTTGCTTCCCCTTTTTCTTGTGCAATTGGTATGTGTATATACAATGAGAAAAGATGTATTTACGATCATAAAGTGAAGAACTATATTCTTAAACACCTCATTCATCAGAGTTATACAGAAGAAGATAGGATTGTAGGTAGGCACTAGGTAAGCTTAAATAGGAATGATTCAAAATATTATGGGGGTATTGTAATAAAAGGTTTACTACTAGTCTAATAATTATTAACAGTATTTAGTACAGTTAAGGCTAAAGCAACTGAAAAAGTAGGGGTCATTTATCGACACTGGGTTGAAATTTTGCCCATGGGCAGTAACCCATGGCAACCAATAAAATTCTTGCAAATTGTTGCCAATCACTGGATGCTATGGCTTACTGCCCATGGGCAAATTTGCACAGTGTTGATAACTGATCCCCCAGTGAGTGTAAAATGTATAATGAAGCAATAGAATTCTTAATGAGTCGATGAGAGATGAATGTGAGCATAGGAGATGGCCAGACCAGGGATGACTTTGATGTAGTTGGCCAGCTTGAATATATTGCAATATATGGACAAGCAATCCCTATTTTATTTAAAGGGGAGGGTATATTTAGAAGCTAAATGCACAAAATGTCTTTATGTATCAGTTAATATATTGATAATAAGTTGAGTGCAGTAGGCCTCTTGTCTGAGCACAACTTTCCTTTGTTCTGGTTTAAAATGTATAATGAAGCAGAAGAATTCTTAATGAATGAGATGAAAGTTGAGTGCAGTATTGGCCAGATATGGGATGACACTTGAATATATTGCAATATATGGACAAACAATCCCTGTTTTGTCTAAAGTAGAATTCAACCCTGTAAAAAAAAAAAATACCCCCCACCCCACATAGACCCCCAGCTTAATGCCCCATACTTTTTACTTGCTCCTCAGCACAGATTCAGCCAGCAGAGCTTCATGAAGCCATCTTCAGCCGCTTCGGTAAGCTGACTCGGAGTTTGGCAAATCCCAACCATTTTGGTGCATGTGCAGTTGTTGCAAAACAGCAAAATGCTCCAACTGCGCATGCGCCAATACACTGGTCTCCGAGTCAGCTTACCGAAGTGGTTGAAGATGGCTGCGTGGAACTCTGCTGCATGAATCTGCACCATGGGGGTAAGTATAAAGTATGGTGCATTTCCCCTGGTGGGCAGTTAGGCTGGGTGGAAGAGGGGGGTCTGCGTGGGGTGGGGGGTATGGTTTTTTTTTTTTTTTACAGGGTTGAATTCTCCTTTTAAGGGGTGGCACATTAATAGCTGCACAAAATGTCAGATTTCTAAAAATGCGAGATTAGGGCAAGGACACACAGGGAAATTAGTTGCTGTGGTTTTTAAAAACCAGATCACGGCAACTAATCGCTATATATACCTCTAATGATGACAATTTGTACATTCCAATTGTATAGCTTTTGCAGCTAGTTGTGGCCTCTCTCTCAAAAAAAATAAATAAGTAAAGTCCAGTGGCAACTTGGAGCAACAGCAGCCCCAGAATAGCACAGTTAGGGGCTGATTTACTAAAACTTGAATTAATCCCAGTTTTTATGAAAACAGTCAACCAAACTCCCTTCCATGAATTAACTAATTTATCAATAACTTTTCTAAAAAAAATTGTAGCGACAAAATGAAACATCAGTTCTTATGGTACAATTGATGCTTAGAAAACTCAATTTTACTTTTTCGGATTATCGGAAACCCAGACCTTTTCCGATTATCCAGCGCAGATAAGGATGTCAAGAAACAACTTCAATCTGCCATTAACCTCTACATGACATCGACAGGTTTGAGTATTTTTGGATTCAGATTTTTAGCAGCTTTGGGGTTTGATAAATCTTTAAATATTCAAGTTCTTATTTTTCCAAAAAAATTTGAGCTTTCCCCCTAAAAACTTCGACCAGAAAAAATTTAGGTTTAATAAATTAAAACAATAAATACAAATACAATAAACTTGTAATTCTTTGGATGAGAGGGAAACTTTTGGTATAGTCTCTGTGATCGGAGGATTTAAAACTTGCAGCGGCTAATCACTACGAATTTTAAATGGGTTGAGTGCAGAGGACCTTTTTTCTGGTCTAAAGCAACTGGACTTTCATGAAAATGTTTCATAATAAAAAGTCCTTCAGAGCAGAGCAGTTTACAAAAAATGGGCCTGGATTGGATTTTGTACTTACACAGGGAGGTATAAACATCTATTTAATTCTACTTCCTTTCTCTCACAAAACAGCAGGTCTACCATTCTCTATGGGACAAATTCACTAACAGGCGACGTGGCTAACGCTAGTGAAAATTCAGCAATGTGACATCATTTTGTAACTTTCGCAAATTTACTAAGTATGACTCTGGCGACAATTCGCTAGCAATGTAGATAGAGTAGCGCAACTTCTCGCACCCTAATGCTAGCAAAGTTGCACTCTGGCGAAGGGGACGAAACTACGCAAATTTTTTATTCGTTTTTTTTATTTTTCTGAACGTTACCCCCTTCGCCAGGTCAGAGCAGGTCGAAATGCAATAGAGTAGATAGAGTTTTGAAAAACCCTTCCCCCCCCTACATTTTATTACATATGGCACCTTAGTTATTCTGTGGGCACATGTGTAGGGCATTATTACACCCCTATAAACTTTTATTCCCTTTCCCTGTGTTTGTGTATTGTTATGTGTGCGCTGCAGCATATGCTATCATTCATTTGGTGCCATATGCAAATTAGCCTTCGCTAGCTTAATTCGGACCGCTGATCATAACATCGCTAGCGCAACTCCGAAAAAGGATCGTGAACTTGTGCGCAACTTCGGATCCTCGTGAATTTGCGCAGCATGGCAAATCTAAGCCTGGCGAACTGCGGCGAAGGCAATGCAGGTAAGTGAATTTGCCCCTATGACTAACATTCTAGCTCTATATCAGAGCAATATTTACATTCATTGAATTTCCATTCTGAAATCCACTGTTTACCCCAATGTGTGATTTTAAAACCTCAACAAGATTAATAAACTGATAGACTGAGATTAGAAAGCTCAGGTAAAGAAAACAACTCCCTGGCAGCTTAACAACATGTCATTTAACAAAAAGTAAAGAATAAACTATTTGAAAAAATATGGAAACCTAAACATGATAGTATCTCATGAATAGTTCAAGCTTACTCTGAGGGAAAATACTTAATATCAGCTGATTTGTTGAATGCAAATCAATGAAAGCTAAAGGGGGTTTAATACGTAACAACAATTTCAACTCAAATTATTATTTCTAACTCAAATGATTGTAAACGCCAGGCATGGTAAGATGTAGTTTTCTAATGCAACGAGGTGAATGAACTCCCAATCCTTTCATACATCTCTACTGTATATGTACTAAATGAATAGATGTAGAATGGCTCCTCTAATTTCACACTTCAGTGATCAGAAGGAAACAATCTACTAATATCAGACAGCCCAAACTGGTATTAATCCTTTTCATGGTAGGTTTCTAATTTAATTGTAATTAATGCTGCTTCCATTCTTCTGGCTGCTTGGCATGTTTATACAATTTTGGAGTAGGATCCACAGTTTGTGCAATAACAGCAGGCTCATTTAGATTGCGGGTAATACACTTTCACAATATTTGTCATCATTAACAGAAGATGCTGTAGTACAAAATGTAATCTGCATTAAGAATGTTAAAACAGCAGCAGCAGGGGAGAGCTGTTCCAGAAAAGATAGTAGATAGATAGATGATAGATAGATACTGTAGAGAGATAGATAGATTGATGGTAGATAGATACTGTAGGCAGATAGAGATAGATGATAGATAGAAAAGAGATAGATAGATTAGAGTCCTCCAGCGGGTCAGGTACCCGTGGGTTACCCGCAAAATCCTGTGGAACTCTGCGGGTTGAATGTAGAAGTTCCGGGTGCAGTTATAGAAGCAGTTGGTGGATCTGCGGGTTTGCGGGTTAAGGGTTGGGTCATGGATCTTCGCCATAGCGATTTTTATGCCTTTTTTCTGAGCATTTCTACTACCCATGATGTCACTTCCGGTTTACAATGACAGCACTTCCTGTTTTATTCCTTTTTTTCTGATCATGGCTACTTCCGATGATGTCACTTCTGGTTTACAATGACAGCACTTCCTGATTCTCGATGGCCAGCGGGTCGCGGGTCCGGGTTGCGAATCTGCACCAGTTTACACTACAGAAATGCAGAAAGGAGATGATCTCTCATGTGATTAGGTTTTGGTTCCTGGGTCAAGTTCAGAAGCTCTGATTAACATGTATTTCCAAAGACGAATTCATTATATAATAACAGCTAAAATGCTGATCACCCTGTTCCCTGCAATATCCTTGTATGATGTGTGGATTAATCATAAGTCTCACACTGGGAACATCCAGCACTAACATAAAAGACAGTGAAGGCCATCAAGTCCAGAGTAATTATCTCCTTCAAGAGCATGCCATGCAGCCCAACAACTCATTGAGCACTCTAGAGCGCCTGCTCCTGAAAATCATTGATTTCAAGACTTCTGAAGCAGAAATGAGAATAAAAGATAAAAGGTTGATGTAAATGGAGCAAGAATAATGACAGCAAAAAAATTTAAACACAGAGTGTGTGTGTGTGACTGTGAAACACACCATAACATAAAGCAAACTTCATACATGTGATTAGTTGTAAATCCAATGCCTTTGTATTGTAACCGGACAATAACAATGGTTATAGCTGAAGGCTTTATCAGTCAAATCTGTGCATACAGATCTAATTAGTTCATAAATAAATGTAGCTGTCTTGTAAATATACATTTATTGCAGTGGAAAGAAGCATACAGTAATACAGTAGCGCTACCAAACTCATATCATTGGGAAGGGGTTAATTACTATAAAGCTTTAAAGTGTTTGTGTCCCTGTCTATGGCTCAAACTCAGCAAATAAACAAACCAGGGTATGTCTGAGTAACAATAAATGTATCCTGTATGTCCCTGCAAGACATTTCCTAGTTTGCTGTAACACCTTCTTTAATATATTCTACATTGGCTACCAGACAAGCACATTCACAATCAAAAGAACAAGAGAGACTTTTTCCTGCAAATAAATGATACGACTACTTAGGAATGACAGGTATTCTATATACTATAAAATGACCTACTTTTCACTAGAAATAAAAAAAGAATGAGATGACATTTTATACAAATCACCCTTCCCTAGCCACAGGGCTCACTGTCCCTCTTTGTGCTGATGTGAGACAGTTCAATGAAACAGATCTCGCAGAAGAAAAGAAGGTGAAGAATTACTTTTACTTGTGGTATATTTGATCTCTTTGAAAAAAAAGGGCTTAGGCATCCTGCAGTACCCTTTACTCAACACATATGCACCCCAAGTAAGATCTTCTCATATGATACGAGTCTTGCTAAACCTAAGCCCCACTATTCACTGTGCTGCTGGCAACAATACAGTTGCAGAGAACAACAGACATGAGTATCTGTGCAAGCAAGGCAAGCATTTAAACCATCAGATTCCTATCACTGGGGAGGCCTAAATTGTTAGAAGAGGGGTTTTGGCAGTGCCTAGATTATTCCTTTATAAGCTCTGCTCAGTAGGTCTCATATGATAACAACAGAGCCCAACTGGATCTATGGTTTGTAGCAAAGTACATGGTTTGTAGCAAAGTACATGCATGCATGTTTCAGTAATAAAGAGCACCCCAGCCTGAGCTTTAGCAGCCATAAAACTACAGCTCCCAACATCCACTGAGACCAGCAAGTTACCATGAACCACAAGCCCAACTACCTTAACAAAGGTACATCCAAAAACAATAATTGTCAGATTGATACAAGATTGGTTTTAGGATACCTGGGAGACTGACTATACCCAACAGCATCTAAATGCAATTACTGGTACTTTATTGAATGAATGTTACCCCCCCCCCCCTGCTTCTTATGGTAAAGACATTGGTCTTGGACATAACCTCTCCCTTTCTGCCTTCTGGGTTCAACCTAGTATTGACAATTAAAACACTAATATCTGCACTAACTGTCACAATCTGGGCTCTTATAGAGACATAGCATGGTTCAAGCTGGGCTTTTATATGGACAAAGGCAGGCACAAGCTGGACTCTTATAGAGCCAAAGTCTGGTACAAGCTGGGATCTTATAGAGACAGAACCTGGCACAGGCTGGGATATTATAGACTATTATCAGACTAGTACCTGGATCAACTTGTACTATGAGCTATCTTCCATAATCCTGTATTCCCTCACTTGCTAAAAAGCCATCCAACCCCTTCTTAAAGCTATCTAATGTATCAGCCTGTACAATTTCACATCTTCAACGCTCTCACTGTAAAAAAAACTCCATCTGAATTTTTAGCCGGAACCTCCTTTCTTCTGATTGGAATGGGTGAACTTGTATCAGCTGGAGAGTTTGGCACAAGTTGGGATCTTATAGAGACAAAATCTGGTACAAGCTGGGATCTTACAGAGACAAAGTCTGGTATAAGCTGGAATCTTATAGAGACAAAGTCTGGAACAAGCTGGGATCTTATAGAGACAAAGTCTGGTACAAGCTGGGATCTTATAGGAACAGCATCTGGCACAAGCGGGGGTCTTAAAGGAACATAGTCTGCTACAAACTGTGCACTTAGAGTCAGAGTCTGGCACAAGTTGGGTTTGTAGCTGAACATGAGATATGAAAGGTTTCCCTAAACCAATGCAGCTTGCAGTAAGCATATATACTGTCTTTGTACATTGCTATATACAAATTGCTTTTATACTGTTCTGCAGTCTATGAATAAGCAGAGAACACAGAAATTAAGTTATTATCAAGGTAATTTCAAAATAAATGAGCAAGGGGTACTCAAACATTACAGTGAACATTAACCAGGACTTTACTGTATCCAAAATCAAAAGAGAAAAAGCAAATTACTAGTCAGTATTAAGGGAACACCCCCCTAGCCTTATATCAACCGGACATTATTTGAGTTTGGCGTGGATTGCATAACCGGCACATAACCTATTACTATTCTGCAGGAGATAAAGGAAGATAAAGCACATGCTTTGCTGTATAAATGATGCAGATGTTATCTGTAGGCAGATAGATGCTTCATGCACAGGCACCCAATGAACAGCACAATGTAGCGCAGCATTCTGATAAGTGTTCTAAGGATCGGTGCCATGTGCGCTGTATGTTACTGAACATTGCTCCTCTGTATGGAACACTCAAGTTTACAAGCAATAGCGGATCACTTACTTCTAATGTGTGGCATTAGCACTGCAGGTGACAGACAGTAAATGGCAGTATCACTGCAATATGTACCCCAATCCCACTTAGTACAACACAAGTATGATGGGATCTGGTGACTCACCGACCAGTGCCAGATATCGTCCCGGTCCTATGACTTCGCCAAAGTCCTTAGCAAAGCAGGTGCCGGAGAGTAGCCAAGCAATTGAGTGCTGCAGAAGAGTCTGCTACTGATCTCCGACTGTGGATAACGTGGTGCTGAACTAGCACCCCCGCCCACTCCACCCAGCTTTTCTACCTCATTCGCCTTTTAGCGTAAGCTCGTCTCCATGGCGACGTGACGTCACTGAGTTAAGGTGGAACTGGCCAGGGTAGCAGTGAGATGCATGAACGTTATATGAGTCAGAGAGAGAGATTGCAAAGGTTGTAGGGGGCAGGGAGCGGGGGAATGAGGGTGGGAGGATATTGGGGAAACCATCAGAGGTTACTTGAGTGCACAGTGAAAGAGACAAAGAAAACAGAAGGATGGGGAGATAAAGGAGAAAAGGAAAGATAGGCGTGATGATGATGAGTGTGGAATCTTGCAGAGTTAGTCCCTGTTACATCCAGCATTTATAAAGAGCCTTTCCCATGGCAAAACTAGAGATACACAAATATCATGATGATTCTGCTCTGAGATTAAAAATAGACTTTGCAACCTTCACCTTTACAAGTCCCCCACCATCAGCCATATGCAAGGGTTTCTCATTTTCTCTGCAACTACATAGAGACAAGTGCAGTTTGCAGAAATGGAAGCCTCAGCTTCTTGCTGGCTGACGGCTCATGACTGAGGGCGAGGAGGAGGAGGAGATGAAGGAGGAGCCCCTCCCGCCCCAGGCAAGGAGACAGTGAAGGAGCCACAGAGCAGAGAAGTGCCAGTAGACGGAAAGCAGTAGAGCGAAAGCAGCAAGGGAGAGGAGGGGGGGCGTGAAAGACAGTGTGGGACTAGGGTTGCCACCTCACCCCTTTAAAACGGAACACATGTGGAATACATAGCCTGCATGGCTCATTAGCAATGCATTTAGATGCATGCTGCAGACTGAACTGATTTATGTGCAGCCATGCATCATGTATCTAAATGAATTGCTAATTAGCCATGCAGGCTGTGTATTCCACATGTGTTCGGTTTTAAAAGGATTGTGGTGGCGACCCTTACCTGTCACAGAGAGGCCAGGCAGGCACACAGAAACAGCAGGCAGGTCAGATGGAGGAGTGCGAATAGGAGCAGGTGTGGGAGGGGGGACTAGAGCAGGCTGGGGAGCAGAAGAGAGCTGGCATGCAGAAGGATGGAGACCAGCACAGAAGGAGAGGGAAGATCAGTAGAGGAGGCACATACGCAGCAAATTGTGCATAGGGGAGCAATGACAGCAGCACAGGGCCAGGGAGCACCGGGGGACCCAGTGACGAGTAGAAGTATCAGCAGGAGCAGCCCTTATTCAAGTGGGTAGCACGTGGGAGGCAGAGAGAGGGGAACCCCTAGCTAAAAAGGGGGGGGGCAAGAAAAATGGGTTATAAAAAGGAGGAGGCTGTTAACATTTACCAATGTCATTGACTCATTGAAGAGTAGCACATAAGTCTGCTTTGAGGGCTCACTGGGGCACATCGGAAGCCAGAGATGAGGGGAAAAATCTGGAAGAGGGAGAATATAGATATTTTTTACGCTACTGCTCCTTGAGAGATTTATCATAGAGAGATGGGAAAAAGGAAAAGATCATCCTAAGTAAGAGGATAGGAGAAGGTACAGGTTGAATACCAAGACATCTGGGAACTGGCTGCAAGCCTTTTCCATCCTGGGCAATGTCATAGGGGAAAAATCACCTGACTGCTGTTAAGGCCTGTTCTGTTATTTAGTTCTGTTTATTCGGGAAGAGCATAGAGTGTACAGGGGTACCGCATAGCTTAAATATGATGAGCAGTTTTGTCAACCTATTTCGGTAAGGTGGTCCCTACACTTGGTCCATAGGGATATAGGTTTGTGGCTAAGGCTGATGACAGCGCAGAAAGCACGAAAACCCATTTCAAGCGAGTGGAGGGGGACATAGGGGAGGAGTCTGCTGACAATACAATGAGAATCAGTGTAAGTGGGGGAGGCATGCAAGTTTAAGCACGAGTGCTCGGGTAGTGGAGGTGCCAACTGCCCACTGTCCCGATGCTTTAAGAAGCAGAGGCCAGAAAGCTCAGAGTCAGGGGAATCCCACTAGCAAAAGGGAGGAGCCTGGTCAAGGTAATTTAAATTTTACCTTGACTTGCGGAGAAAGCTGCATTAATAAGGGAGGGTTTTTTATTTGGATTTTTCATTCCATTTCAAGAAGGGAGAACAGGGTGTCAGGGGGCCTAGCGGTTCCCAGCAGGGGAGAAGTCAGGACCAAGGAGGAAGCTGAAGGGTTAAAGTCCAGAACAAAGTACAGGCAGGGTTCAAGCAATAATTAAGGTCAAATCCAGGCAAAGGGTTCAAAGGAAGGCAGCAAGTATCAAGGTCCGGTTCAGGCAGGGGTCAAAGTCCAGAAATAAATAGCAGAAGTATAACAGAACACCCAGGAATGTATATAATAAAACCTATATTCGGGCATTGAACCTGGGTCTCTGGCGTCCTTTTATATTTTAATTTGGCGGCAAAACGAGCGATGCGACGTCACCACGCGACATGACCGTCGTGGTGCAGTGACGTCACCACTACCCACGTATCGGCACTGGGAGCCGTAATTTTGGGAGTGACGCCAAAGAGACAACACGCACCGCTCGGAGCTCCTGATAAGGTGACACAGGGCAGGACTGCAGGAATTTGCGGTTGGCCAGGGAACATCCAGAAGTTATTAGGGAGAAACTTTCCAAATGGCAGGCCCATTCACTTAGTCACCTATACTTACCTTGCACTAGGCGTTTTGCCCAAGAAGGAGGCTGGTAAATTCCAAATGAACCATCATCTGTCTCATCCACAAGTCTCATCGGTCAACAAGGATATATGAGGATGTGGTGTGTGTCACATATACCACCTTTGATGTGTCAATACGTCTGATAAGGGCCTGCGCCTGGGAAGCCCTCATGGCGAAGGTGGATATCGAATCGGCCTTTCATCTTTTACCAGTCCACCCAGATTGTTACATTTAAATTTTACATTTTAGTCAGATGTTTTGTCTATGGGCTGCTCTATCTCATGCCAATTATGAATCCTTTAGTTCCTTTTAGAATGGCTGAATGATTTTATCTGTTTCAAAGGTTTCGTGTCCACGTAGCCAAAGAAAATTCCTAGGTATTGAGATAGAGTCCCAAAAGATGCAGTGCAGGCTACCCAGAGAAAATATCGACAATTTAAAGGGCTTACTAGACTTCATCTAGGAACAAAGTAGGCAAACAATCTAGGAAAACTGAATTTTGCTTGCAGAATAATGCTCATGGAAAGGGTTTTCTGTAGGTTTTCTGTAGGAAGTTGGCACATGCTACATAAGGCATGGCAAAGCCACATCACTGGGAAAAGCTCACTCAGACTGACATAGCAGTGTGGAAAAGGTTCTTGGCTAAATACAAAGGATGTTCAGTTTGTTTGGGGGAGGCACAGGCTAATGAGGCATTGGATTTGTTTACAGAAGCAACAGGGGCCTTCGGGTTTGGTGCCTTTTTTCAAGTTGACTTTTTCAAGCATGGAATGGCCTAAGGAATAGCAAGAGGTGCAGCTCATCAAGAATTTGGCATGCCTAGAGATATTCCCAATCGTGCTGTTGGTGGTAGTGTGGAGCAGGGAGCTGCCAACTTTCACTCGAATAACATGACCGTGGTAACGACCATCAGCACTTTGTCTGCCACCTCTCCCACCAATGATTTACCTGCTGAGGTTATAAGTCCTAAGGTGTTTGTAAAATAAGAAACGGTTTAGGGTCACACATGTGCCGGGTGTGCTGAACGGATGCCCTCTCTCACTTTCAGCTGGATTGTTTCAGACGGTGCAGAGGGCAGCTGTGGATCCAACCCCTTTCCCATCTGTGGAGAATCCTGTTTAATACCTGGCAATTTTTAAAAAGAATGCTTTGGCCCCCGCCACCTGGGAGGCTTACAGTAGGGTATGGTGCAGTGGGCAGAACTTGAAAGGTACGTGCTGGAATCCCTGGCAGATGAGGAAAGAGAGAATTTGGTTTTGTGGCTTTTATACATTCACTGCAAAGAAAACAGTTCCAGAGCTAGCACGGGTCTTAGCAGCCCCATCCTTCCTGTTTAAGATTCAGGGCCTGCGGGACTTACAAAAAGCTTTGTAGTTCGGCAAGTTGCTAAGGGCTTACATAAGGAAGGGCCAACCTAGGCTAGACACATGCAGTCAACTCAGCATTCTAGAAGGCCAGGTTTGGACAGCTCATCCAGTTTGCAATTCCAGCTATGAGACTTTACTTTTACTTTTTGTCAGCAATTTCTCTGGTGTTTTTGGTGACTTCAACAGGTGAGGATTTTTGGGTCAAAAACTGATCATGTTATTGGTTGTAGGCTTTGTCCCATTTGATGTTTTATGGGTTTCAACATGCTGATGAGTTGGTTCTTTCATGGTTCCAGCTTATTGCTGTGTTTAGGAAGTGACTCAGGGGTTTAGGGCTAGTTCCCAAAGAATACAGCTCCCACTCTTTTAGAATTGGGGCAGAGACGGATGCTGCCAGGTGTGGGCTACATGACTTGACCACTCGCAGAACTGGGAGGTGGGAGTCAAATCAATTTCTGCTGTATGTTAGACCACATTTGATATAGAAGCACATTATGGCTTCGCTGCAGGAGCTAGAACAGTTTGCCGTTTTGTTTAATGGGTTATGTTGCTGGTTTATTGTTTTTAATGTTCCTTTTTCTAGTAGGTTCAAGACCGTGTTGGGTGGGTAATGGGGCACTCCGACATTCACTGGGCAGAACAGAGAGCAGGGCGGCTAGAAGGAGGTAGGTGGTTCGGGCTTCCAGTGGGAACGGCAGAGGTCCTCTAGGATGGGAGGCGTGTCTTGGATGCAGGTCAGAGACCGATTAGAAAGAAAGCTAAATCGGTAGGGCCAGTCCAATGTACTTTTGTTACAGATGAAAGACCTCTTCAAGTGAGGTTTTGGGATAGGGCCCTGCAGCTCATCCTAATATGGTCACATATAGTCCCCAGGTTGCTATGGTAGGCGGATAGGGAGTGGAAAGCAATTGATAGTACAAGGTAAAAAATCAATGCAGCCATGGCAAAGTTTATGAGGAGGAATGGGGGAATTTCGGTCAGGCACAGGATGCTAGAAGGGGAAGCTGTGAATTACTGCCCAGATGGGGAATACCTGGATGAGGTGGGGCTTGATATATATAATTTTGGCCTCAGAGAAGGGGTAGAGGTGCCCTGCAATTGTGGAGATGAGGGATTGAAGGAATCCAAGTCCCTCATACTGTAGCTGGTCCTTGGCAATGGTGCTGGTTGGTGGTGCAAAGTTTACCAAGTCCCAAGTTGGTAGTGGGACTTGGTTGTATCCTCTTTAAAAGTGTGGGTCTCTGGGAGGTGTTGGTTGCAATCCAATGTACCCACCATGCTGGAGAGCAAAAGCGGCTGTTGGCTGGTATGATTGACATGCAGGTATTGTTGTTCCACGGGCAGGGACCTTGCAGGTGTTAATTTTACCGTTACGTTGATGTTATGTCTTTGTAAATATTTATTAGGAGAATACTGTTGTTATGTATTTGGTATTTGTTATTTGTTTCTCTAATAAAGCTGTGGCTGAAAAATAAAAATCTAGTGGGAAAAAAGGGGGTAAGTTATGTTTATTTCTAGGCCAGTGGTAGAAGAGAAAGAAAGGCAGGTATTTGGCCATGCCCAGGTCATGAGTCCAAGTGGATTAGTAATCAATGAAATATAAAGTTGCAGTCTCTCTACTCTTTCAGGGCAATGGGGCATTTTGTTTTGTTTAATCCCATGTGGGCAGAAATAATATGAACCACCGCATGCAAGCCTGTCAAATAGTCTAATAGTGCAAAACAATCCCTTCTGCATTTTGGTGCAATTATTCAAATCAGCTGCCTTGCATTTTCTAGCATTTTGTTACCTGAGTATGATTTCCCATGTGCAACAAAATGCCCCCTGTCATATTACCCTAATACTCAACACATATACTTTCTACAGTGTGGGTGTTTGCCATCTAACAGATTATTAATGGATCAAGCATTTTTTTCTTTAATTGTTTGGGTTCCAAGCTTTATCTTATAGATGTAAGTTAAGCCAAGGGCAGCCAAGATAAAAAGATGCAATTTGCTAGAACAGATGCTAAAGTCCACTAGTACAGTACATCATGGCCCTCAGTAAGCAATATTATTTGGTCAGACAATGAAAGCAAATGTCTGGTTGCTGTGGGATACCGCATTTCTGGAATGTATCGCCTGTGTTAGTAAAGACTCAACTTATTACTTTAGCAGTGCTCATTTAGAACCCTTTTTATGTATAATCCTAAACTTCTTAATGTGGAAACCATATGTTGACAAAGGTTTGAAAATGTATATTTACTGTATGGCATTACAACCTTTACTGATGGGAAATCGCTGAGCATAAAACTGTATTTTTCTGACTGCTCACTTAATACAATTATCCAACCATTCCTAAGAAATGTACACAATTCCTGCCATATCTTTTACACTGCACACACTCATCTCAAGTGGAGAAAACTGTTTAAATGTACATTCTCTTCAGCCTCAAGTTAGACATTACTTTATTTGAACATGTTCCAATTCCAACATCAGATTGTTTAGGTCAACAGACAAAAAGATATCAGGTCTAGAAAGATCTTATTTGTGAGGTCATATAGCCAGGAACATGTACAGTATTTCTCTGCATCAAGTATCTCAGCACAACCCTCACCCCAGTAAGAGATCTCTGGGTATTTCCCTGATATGCAGTATTATCAGTGTTATGTCTCCAGAACAAGAATTACATTTAATTGTTTTCCCCATGAACCATTACATCTCAGCACATTTCAGAAATCTTTTGCAGTAGTACAACTTCCCACCTAAACAGAAGTGATTATCATTTACTAACCTTTCATGAGTTATCCTTAGAAGCCAACAATGAATCTGTTAAGCTGCCCAAGACAAAGCAATGTTGATGACTGATTTCCTACCATACTACTGCAATAATTCTGCTGTGATGAAAATGACACCAATATAGCTGAATCAGAGCCAGAATCTTCCCTCTGTTTACTCATCTTCCTGCTTTTAGTTTAGCTATGCCCCAAACATATTTTACTAACATCTACTCACTCCTCCCCTAAATCCATGTCTTCCATTAACACCTTCTTCATATGGTATAATTTGGGATGTTTATCCTTCACTTTTTCACTGAATGCAACTCCATCCTCTTGGGGACACCTACTATATCATCTGTAAGGTCACCACTCAAACATCAACCCATCAACAACTTCAGACACTCCTATACCTTGCAATTGCTCTCTTCCATTTACTATGATACCTTCATTTCTTTAAAGTTATTTTAACTCACCCACTGCTTAATTCCCACACCCTCCACTAAGTTCATACCTTACTTTAAGTCCCTACTATATCTCCAAGATATCCACTCCCAATTTTATAGATTTTCTTTTCATCTTGGAATCTAAACTGCACGCTCTAAGAAGGGAATGTGCAGCACTGAGGGTGGTGGAAAACATAGTGGGGGAAAGGAGGCTCACAGAGCAACTACTGGCAGAGGCCAGTTAGTGGGGGGTGTAGAAGGGGCAGTGGAGGCAATTTAGGGAAATAGGTTTGTGACTGTCGAGAGGGGAAGTAGGGGATGGAAGGGTGAGGGGCAGGTCCAAAGCAACATTATGTGAATGTAGCAGGCTGACTCTCAGAGCACCCTGGGAGGCAGTATCTCTAATAACGGCAGTGGGGGGAATGCAAGGAAGGATAAGTTTTAGTTAGAGGGGATTCAATTATTATAAATGTGGTTAGAAATGTGGATAGGGTAATCTGTTGTAAGGACCCTTCATGCTGAACTGTCTGCTGCTTGTCTGGTGCTAGGGTTTGGCAAGGGGTGGAATAATTGGACAGAATGGGTGGGGCTGGGGAGGACCCAGTAGTCTTCCGTTCTTCCATGGGCTGGGGAGGATATGATCACAACGACACATTTTATCATGCTTTTTGACAACATCCACTCATACAATAATTGTGCACTAAATCAATAATTTAGTTAATATGGTTTCCTGACAGGATCTAACCTGGAAACAAAAGTAAAGTATGCACCCAATATTTTGCTGGCAGCTAGAGTGCTAGAATCCCATTCCAGATAGCAACTATTACCCTTTTTCTTCTAAATTACAAATTGTTGTCTGGCAAATCCAAACAGTACACCTCCACATTTTGCACATACTCTCCATATTCATTATGCCCCATTTCACATCCCATCATTCATTCTACATACTCCCAGAGAAAATATTTCCCCCTCATATCATAAATCCCAGTTCATATTCTGATTCTGAATTTATTTAAACTTTTAATATACTTTAAATTATTCTAAGTTTATATATGACTGTAGCACCATAATACATTTCCATTATGGACTGTCTATTGCATAAACCAATTTTCTCCCTGCTTTATAGGCCCAATTTATGATGCCCTATTTCTCTGAAAGTTCATTCACTACCATCCTAATTCAAATATCTCTCACTTCACTCCATGGAATCAGGGACTAGTTCTGTTTATTACTAGTAATGAACTATATTGTAATGATTTTCTACAGATAAGCATGTATTCTAGAAGTATATAATATCTGTATCCTCTCAAATCCATTAAGATGGCTTCTTTCTTGACATAAGGCATTCTGAAAACAGGGAGTTCACACAGAGCATATGAAAAAGTGCTAATGGTACTCCTACGCATAGTCTTGAACAATTATTCTTCTGTCCCAGATTCATGTGTTCCTTGAGGAAATCCTTCTAATTCAGGCATTTCATGCATTTTACATATTTCTATTTAGATGGTTAACTCACGAGACTTATTAAAAAATACAGTTTTATTCAGGTCAATGTTTTGGATTTTTAATATAATAGAATAAGATATTTCTTTGGTGCCCTTTAACAGTCCATTCAATATTTTGAGGGTGGTGGCTTTGTTAGCATTATTTGCTTCCTTGTGAAGTCTCAGGACTTCAGTATGCTGTACCGTATTGATGGGCTGCTGGGGGGGGAGGGGTGATACAGTATACATTACGTTCTTTGGCAAAGCCTATCGAGATTGTTGCTTAAACAACATGAAGCTAGTTTGTGCAACTCAATAGCACACTGAACATTTTGTTGCTCGAATTTAATCTATTCCAGGGTGGACAAAAATATCCAAAAATACTATTGACTATAGTGTGAATTGCCACCATTAAAACATTTCAAATATATAACCCCGGAAATTGCCTGAAAATATGTACTGTGTGCCATTACCCATCAACAGCAGTAGATGTTTTGTATTAATCCGCAATGTGAGACTTTAGCTTTCCATTAATATAGAATGCCAAAATGTCATATGCCAAATAGGTAGATGGGCCTGTATCCAGTTACGTAAATGAACCAAGCATAGAATTATGGAATTGAAAAATATCATTGGTCAGATGAGCACGTCTGTTATTTTACAAGTATATGGTTTGCAGATTGAAGAAAAGAATATTTAAAACCATAGCTACAAACCTTAGATTCCCTTTCAATCAAATAATTGAATTGTTTAAAAACAAATTCCGTTTTTCTCTATAATAATAATAATAATAAAACACTACCTTGCAAGTCTTCCCAGCTAAGATTTTTTTTTTTCAAGTACAAAATATTTATGAACCATTTGGTTGTACCCTATGGAATTCAGAAATATATCTATAGAAATAAGTCCAATCAACTGGACATATAAAAATACATTTAAATAAACATTAAATTATATGAATTTAAAGGACTTGAAGGCATTCAATTAATTATATTTTTGTAAATCAAAAAGTGCTATTTCAGAGACATATAAATGTTGCAAGATCTGCCAGGAATGTCTCCTAGTAGGAATTGTGACATTGTGACTTGCTTTCCAACATTTCTTTGAATATAGAATGAACATCATATGATGATGATTGGTGTAACTAGGAATAAATGCTAGTTTTATATCATTAGTGGCCTTTCTGTTTGTCTTGGATTTATAACCCAGCATCATTTTCAGATTCCTTTTTGCTTAAAGTCTGGAACAAATTTTGCCAGCCTTTTTCTTTCCTGATCCATAAAGTGGTCTTAGCTGGACTAGATGCTCTTTGAAAGAAATCTGTCTCTAAAAAATCAGCTATTAGCTGTGACATGTTTTTGTTTACCTGCAGTAAAATTGAACTCTATATTGCAATCTTGTGGGGACAGGGATGCTCTTCCACTGGTATGAAGAACATATAACTCTTTCTATTTGTAATTATATTTATTGATCTCATTATGTCCCTCGTACTGCAAAGTGCTGCATAACCTTGTTGCACTGTACAAATAAATACATACATTTGCATGAATTAAACTAGGTTACTTACAATAACACACTAACTTAGAATATACTATTTGTTAGCTCAGGATAACCTTAAACACTTCATACAGGATTTCAAGGAACAATAAACATATATATTCCTGAGTTTCATTTAAGTCTAATTTGTAGTTGAAGCAGAGAAAAGTTTCGATTTGCCTCACAGGGGACTACAAAAGGCAACCAGCCACATGGAACAATTTTTTCTACTAATCTGAAAGTGTCCTGCCGATCAATCTGTGGGAAAATAAGGCACCAGAAAGATTATGACAGTCTATGCTCCCCTTATATATACATGCATTGGGATCATAGTGATCATTTCCCCAGTTAAAAAACCCTGCATGCACTGTACAAGCTTAGTTGCTTTGCTCTGGACTTCCTCTATATCAGCAATGAGTGTAGAGATCAAGCCTGTACTGCATAATCTTTGCACCATACCAGAGCTTTGTAAACGAGAAGAATTAGGCTTTCCACCTATGAATCTATACCTTTTTAAATACTTGAGCCTGTTCCCTTTAAATCCCAAGTGCATAACCTTACATTTCTTAACAGTGAATCCAATCAGTCATTTAGCTGAGCCTAACCCTACTTTGCCCAGAACCCCCCTGC
Source organism: Xenopus borealis (assembly GCA_024363595.1). Taxonomy (NCBI): domain Eukaryota; kingdom Metazoa; phylum Chordata; class Amphibia; order Anura; family Pipidae; genus Xenopus; species Xenopus borealis. The sequence continues at coordinate 47,329,689 of CM044445.1, forward strand.
AAAGATAACCCATATTGGATTCATTCAATTGCCCTGTATACTTTTGTGTCAGTAGTAGAAATATCACTTGCAATGCTTTCCAAATTCATTAATAAACAGGTTAAATAAATACTGAATCACAGAATCTCCTTAAATATTTTGCTTTCTAAAACAAATAAAACTCTGCAAACATAAGTACTATTATAAAGTAATATATGTGAATTATTTGCTTGCCTCTGTTATAAGCAATCAAGACTCCACAAATATCCAACACCCAGCGGTCCCTTGTCAATACCACAGGGTCCCCTCTACTGAAATTCAGAGCATCTTCACTGCCTGAGGAACCGTAAAGGAAAATCTAATGCCGGAAGAAAAAATAGCAACTCTCAACTTCTTTGTGGATGAAAACCATAAAAAGTGCAACAGACATAAAGGGCATTAACCTTTTTGCAGACTCTTCTTACAAAACATTTTGTACACTGAAATTGAACAATTGTACATTCCACAACACAATCCAGCACAGTTACAACATATACATGTGGGTGTAATTTAAAACCACTGTTTTTAAACCACTTTTTTGTAATTGGTTTTTATCCCCAATAGGACCTTTTGGATTGAAGGTGTGCAGTCTCTAACCAATATAATACCATTCCCCCACCCGTCACAGGAATTTCCTTGTATTAAAACCACTGTTGGTCTCATCCAGGGCAATAACAAATGACTTACCTTTCATGAATTGTTCTTTTGTGTGAGCAGCTCTTGAGCCCAGGAGGAAAAATTTTGAGTTTGATTGTTGGATTGTTTAGGAAAGAGACACACGCAGCAATACAGGGAGATTAGTCGCCCAGCAACAAATCTTTTCTTCTTCAGGGTGACTTATCTCCCTGAACTGCCTCCGCTGCCTTCCCGACGGGTTTTCCGAAGTCGGACGAAGTTTCCTCGTGAATCGACTACGGAAAATGAAGCGCCCCGAGTACAATCCCGCTGTTGATTTTCATTCTAGCCAGCGAGAAGGTAGTTTGGGGAAATTAGTTGCCCTGAAGAACAGAAGATTTGTTGCCAAGCGACTAATCTCCCTGAGCATCTCTGCCCTTACTGAAATATATCACCTATTGACACATTCCTATATATATTAAGTTAACTTTCATTCTGAAATTAGAGGCTGGATTAAAGAGATCATACAGAGAAAGAAGCTTTGTCCGGTAAATATATCTATAAGCAAAAAAGTTGCAAAGAAATAAAAAATATTTATTGCATGTTCAGTACTTCCCTCGTTACACTGTAGGGTTACCCACTTTCCAGGGGGAAAGGCAGCGATGTCACAGGGAAGGTGATGGCAGGGGCAGAAGTGGTGACATCAGGGGGTGTGGCTATGAAGAGATGATTAGTTGACTGTCACATCATTATGGATAGCACTGTCTAGATTTCCTAATTTGGAAAGCCGGGCAAAAAGTTTTGACCCGGACAACCTTACAGTGTGACCTCTCTCAAGAACCAATGTCTCCACAAAATTTTTTTTGTAATAATAAACAGTATGTTGTACTTGATCCAAATAAGATATAGTTAATCCATGCTGGAGGCAAAACAATCCTATTCAGTTTACATATTTAAAAGATTTTTTAATACAGTGAAATGTATGGTGATTCATATTACAAAAAGATCCCTTATTCAGAAAATCCCAGGTCTCGAGCATTCTGGATAACAGCTCCCAAACCTATATATGGCTCAGCGACTGGACTTGACTTTCCCTGATTCTTTCCCTGTTTATGTTATTGAGTTAAAACTATATAAATGTATATCTTTCTACAGGGCTCATTTAAATTTAAACAAATGTTTTTAACAAAGTTGTCTTTTTAATTACTCCCATACATACCGATAACAGCCTTTTAGGCATACGTTGGATATTCATATGGCTCGGATAAGCTTTGATTTCAATGTAATGCCAGGACAGATGACACCAATTTCTCTTTCCCTCGCTAAAAGTAAAATAATGGGAATAATGATTAGATAATTGTACACTGCTTCTGTGACTGTCAAGTCCAAGACATTTTAAGTAGACTTATGTGGGTCACTGCATTAATGATCACAGTATCAATAGATAATGGCAACACAGATTAGTAGTTCACTAGTCTGCATACACATAAAACTTTGTATTTTTTTCCAGGTTTGCCTAGAATGCTGTATAAGTTATATTGCTTGCTTGGAACTGGAGTTTTCCATACAGATTTCTTTTCCCGCAAAATAGATTACAATGTCCCAATATAAGTCTATTTGAGGAACATTTATATTTTGAAAAATATAGGGTTTCTCTGCTATCAACGTGAATTTCATGCTAGCTCAGTTAACATCAAGCACAAAGTTGTGTTGTATTTATAAAGAGGAAAAGCAAATGCCTAAAAAAAGAAGACTTGTTTGTTAAAATAGGGCCCTATGGGAAATGGACTTATATTTCAGAGCTTTCTGAATATTATTTTTTTTTTGGAAAATAAATTCCATACCTGTACTGTGTACTAGTCAACATGCCAGGATCATTTAGTCAAGCAGCCATTCCAATAATGTTACTTTATGTCACATGCCACAGAGACAAAAATACAATACATTTTAAAATGTTTTTTTGAAATAGCAAAATGAAGTTTTACTTACTCATAGCAAGAATACAATACAAGAATCATGAGTTTACCTTTAAAGGGCAAGGAAAGTGTAAAATAGAATAAGACTAGAAATGGTGTATTTTGTATACTAAACATAAACATGAACTTACTGCACCACAAGCCTAATCAAACAAATGATTTATGCTTTCAAAGTTGGCCACAGGGGGCTGTCATCTTGTAACTTTGTTATACATCTTTGCCTGACACTGGCACTGCACATGCTCAGTATGGTCTGTGCTGCTTAGGGATCGTCATAAATTATAAAAAAACAAAGCTGTTTGAGTTCTGCATGGCTGGTAAGTAAGGCAGGGGCTCCCCCTGCTGTTCATAAGTATGATTGTTTCCCTGCCAGCAGATAGGGACTGTCTGACAATTCCTATCCACAGCAGTAAATGAAGGAAGATTTTCACTGAATACAGTCAGGTGTCTTATAAAAACGGTACCCATTTTTTAATTAAAGTATATTGGAGATAGATTTCTTTTTCATTAAAGAAAGTAAAAATGGGATTTTATTTATTGGCCTTTCCTTGCACTTTAAGACAGAAATCACATGAATGAAATTTTCATATCTTTAGAATACTGGTCAGATCTGTGTAAATATCTATTGTATACCTTCTTTCTTTGGAGAAATTTTAAGTTATTTTGGCATCAGTAACATAGCAACATAGTTATGTTAGGTTACCTGCCTCACTGCTAGTTAGGTTTGCCACCTTTTCTGGAAAAAAATACTATCTTTTTTCCCTATCAATAACATTGGGATCAATCTTCTGCTAGTTGATCCCCATCTGAAGCCTCTCCAATTTGCCTCAGAGGGGTAAAAAAAATCCTTCCTGACTTCAAAATGGCCTAGTCCCTGGATCAACTTGTACTATGAGCTATCGTCCAGAACCCTGTATTCCCTCACATGATAAAACCATCCAAACCTTTCTTAAAGCTATCTAATGTATCAGCCTGTACAACTGATTAAGGAAGAAAATTCCACATCTTTACAGCTCTCACTGTAAAAAAACCCTTCCTAATATTTAGGTGGAACCTCTTTTCTTCTAATCAGAATGGGTGACCGTGTGTCAGCTGGAAAGACCAACTGGTGAATAAAGCATTAGAGAGATAATTATACATAGTTACATAGTTAAATTGGGTTGAAAAAAGACAAAGTCCATCAAGTTCAACCCCTCCAAATTAAAACCCAGCATACACACCCACCCCTCCACACTTTCACACAAACCATATATGCCCATAGCTATACTAAATGTAGAGTTTAGTATCAAAATAGCCTTTGATATTATGTCTGTCCAAAAAATCATCCACAGAACAGAATCAGCCATCACAACATCACCCGGCAGTGCATTCCACAACCTCAATGTCCTCACTGTGAAGAACCACCTACACTGCTTCAAATGAAAGTCCTTTTCTTCTAGTCTGAAGAGGTGGCCTCTGGTGCGGTGATCCTCTTTATGGGTAAAAAGGTCCCCTGATATTTGTCTATAATGTCCAGTAATGTATTTGTAAAGTGTAATCATGTCCCCTTGAACCCCAACCTGGACAGTCTCCCCTCATAATTTAAGTCTTAAATTACTCTAACCAGTTTAGTTGCACGTCTCTGCACTCTCTCCAGCTCATTTACCTCCCTCCCTAAATAATGGAGTCCAAAACTGCACTGCATATTCCAGATGAGGTCTTACTAGGGATCTATAAAGAGGTATAATGATGTTTTCATCCCTTGAGTTTATGCCCTTTTTTATGCAGGGCAGAACCCTATTTACTTTAGTAGCTACAGAATGACACTGCCCAGAATTTGTTATCTATAAAAACCCCAAGCTCCTTCTCACTTAAGGAAACTCCCAACACACTGCATTTAGTGTATAACTTGCATTTATAT
>CM044445.1:47337199-47348182 GCA_024363595.1 Xenopus borealis
GTCCTCGCTGGCGTCTCACTTCAAGTGGTGTAGTAAATTGTATGCACAGTGCCTCCTGCAGGCCATTTGTATAAACACCACAAAAAGTATTGCTTATCTGATCCCTATTGGTTTCTCTGAGATCTGTGTGGTCAGGACCTTTAACTCTTGAAGAGCTGGTCATAAAGAAATCAGCTGGATTTCAGGACAGTTCCTCACAGATCCATCACAGTATACAATGATATAAAGAACAGCTTTTTAAATATAGCATTGCAAAACACAGATATTCATTGCGGCAGCCTCAAGTCTATGTGCCCCAAAACAGAACACAGTGGCAATTCAGGACCAGAGAAAAAGCAATGTGTAAAGTGCAAAAATAGGACCCCTTATAAAAAGTTTTGAATACAGAATTCATGTTGAAGATACTGATTTCTGCTGAAAATAATGTGGTGTGCAGTTTGAGATGTGCTATTCTTAAAATAAGGAAAAATGTGATGAGTGCAATGATTGATTTATAAGTTTTCTGCTTCAAGGTCATCCACAGCTGTTATCATTTATAGGCCAAGAAGTAAACATCCCAAATATGGATAATGTGTGGGCAACATATTTACTAGGTTATGCAGGTCCATAGGGATGGCTTCTCTGTCTTTGTCCTTCACATTTGTCCAACTCTGTACAAATACAGTCCAAGAAACTGGCAAACCTTGTGCTAATCATATACCGCAGACTACTATCAATACTGGATGAAGTTATAGTTAGGGTTGCCACCTGGCCCTTAAAAATTATGGCTGATCCCAATGTTATTAATAGGGGAAAAAAAAGTTAAATATATAGGATGGCCGGTATTTTGTTCCAGAAAAGGTGGCAACCGTAGTTATAGCAGAGTGTCTCTGTATGTGAAGTTAATTTGATTAATTCTTTCACCTCTCTCTTCTACTCCTTTAACATGTTACGGGCTGGCATTTTGTTTTCTCTTGTCCTATCACTGTGTGTCCATTAGGACTAGCTACTTCTATAGACCTGTAATTCTCATTATGGGACTATGAATCCCTGCTATTTTTAAGTGTGGGCAGCTACATTACCAGTGGGGTTTCACTACCTGTGTGATGTGTAAATGCTAAGAACTGACTAACACCCGGGGTGACCATTCTGTCATTTCTGCTTGTTTCCTCTAAATTGCAAAGTGGATATTTCAGTTCTCATATGCTGTTCTTCATTTATCAATAATACATGTCCATCTCATACTATAGACAGGATTAATCTGAATTACTGTTACATGAATACATATAGTGAAAATTGCCCTGGGGTTATATTAATATCAATGAATATTTTTTACTGTTTGCATTAAGAATCAATCATTCAGCCTTTTTAGACTGTGTAATTAATCATGCTGTGAATGAGGAGGCTGCACATATAAGCTGGATCCAGTCATACAATTATCCCATGTAAATTTTTAACCAATAATTAACCATGCAAATTCAAATAACAGATTGACTACGCACAACATTTGTGAAAATGGAACCACTCCTTTAACTTTTCAGGTTCTAGAACACTGATTCATTTTGTTGATAGCTGCATTTAAGGACAACCATTGAAGATATACTATAGAAGGAAAGTTTGGAGTTGCTTTTCTGAAGCAGAATGCTGGTTTACCCTAACAGGGACAGATTGGCTGTAGTCAATCTCATGGCATAGCTCATATGTGAACTACATTGAATTATATTATGTATTGAATCTGATGCAGTTATGCAACTGTAGGACCCAGTAAATACATTCAGGGTCCCATTTACTAACAATTAAAGTTGTTTTTTTTCCACGAATCGTGGTTTTCCTAATTTTTAAAAAGCGCTAACAATTTGAGATGTATTAAGTGTAATACAAAACTTTGCCATGTAAAAGTTGTCAAGCTTTGTCGAGGTCAGTGGGAGCTGCACTGATGATATTGGACAGTTTTAAATCACTTCTGACTTTTAGAAGTTTTATGATTTTTTCTTTCACTAGGAATTGCCTGAAAAACCTCAAATTTGAGGTATTAGTATTTTTAACGCATTGTTCAAATTCATTTTCAGCTTCCGTAATTCTTTATTTGGAACTTTTAATAAATCTCATTATATTCATAGTTTTAGAGTATGTGGGTTTCAAAAACCTCTAAAACATTAAAGGCACTAAAAAGAACTTTTATAAATAGGCATGTCACTGCAATCCTCCTCACAATCATTACAAGCTTGCACAGCATGAAAGAGACCTGCGAATGATCTTGTCCCTGCCAAACAATGAAACAACAAATACTGCAAATCCATGCTGTACAATAATTGCTCTTACACACTGTGCACACAGGCTTACATTGTCAGGCAATCTGGACAACTCTTGGCCATACTGGGAAACATCTAGGGTCCAGACAAGCCCTATTTTATCTGGGATCGGCATGGAATCATATGTAACCCACCTTGTCACACCAGCTTGCTCAGACACCAGACCCCCACATTGACTCAGCATATAGACACACAGCTGCTGACTAAAGGACTTGAGTGGAGTTGTCCTGTTTTTTTAACTCTTTATTTATGTGGAGTGCATGTGGCTGGAGCCCTGTAAAACAGCAGGGAAACACATTGCCACTGCCAAGCCATCAAGCAAGGCCATCAGCCCACCTCTCCCATAGATCTTAATGCACTGGGTTTTTAACATAACTGGACAGTTATCATATGCAACACAATTAGCATAAAACAACGTAAACAAAAATGGATATAGCATACCTGTGAAACAGCAGGGAAACAAACTTCCACTGTCATGTACACAGCAAGGCCACCAGCCCACCTACATTACAACAGGCAGTTATTACTAGATTTCCCTGGAAACCTATTACAGTTTTTTTTATAGTATACAGTACAACGCAAAATACATTAAACATTAGTAGATAACAATCTCCTTGCAGTGTGATAAAAAACTCATAATCAGATGCTGCTCAGACTGTGCAGATTTCTCATACAACAGCCATCTTGATATGTACCATGTGCTCTCCATGGCTTCAATATAAACCTTTAGCTTATCTGCAATGCAAACTCAGTAAAGTTGCTACTTAACACACAGTAAGTACAGCAGAGCATATACAACATATTGCACAGGAGAAATTAACTTCTAGAACATAGTTTTATACTATATAGAGGCCAGAATATTCGGCAGGTGTACATAGGGTGGTGGTACACAGGTAGATTAGTTGCCTATGACAAATCTTTGCTTCTATCAGCAACTAATCTCCCAAGAATGCCTTCCTGTCGTAAAGAATGTTAATCGCCCGTGGGTCAGCATACGTGTTGCTTTACCAGAAGTTCCTTGTGAGATTTTTTCCCTCTTTCTATTTTCCAAATGTTGGGAGGTATACACTGACAGAGCTCTTACCTCTCCCATGGGGGTATATTTATCAAAGAGTGAAGTTAAGTGTGAAGTTCCGCCACTACAGGGAAATTCCACAGCTCTCTATTCATTTCTATGGGATTTTTCAAGGCGTATTTATCAAAGGATGAAACTTCACTTCACCCATTGATAAATACGCCATTTAAAATCCCATATAAATGAATTGAGAGCTGCAGAACTTCACTCCAGTAGCGGAAGATCACTCTTTGATAAATTTACCCCCATTTACGATTTGGCTGTATTCACTAATGGGTTTAGTGACCTCGACAAGTTTGAGACTTTTTACAGTTTCGGTTATAATAAATCTTGAAAAATCTGAGTTTTTTTTCTAAAATAAATCAAATTTTTGCCCAAAAAATCTGAACAAGAACAAATTGAGGTTTAGTTAATAACCCCCTTAGTCAGTAGGTGCAAAGTGCAAAATCCACATGCAAATCTACATTTTTATTTCTCTCTAATGTTACCCAGGTTTATTTACCAGAATCCCAAGTGTATTGGGAGCAACCACAGCCTGAGAGACTGCATATGTAGACATGTATAGGTATGATGTTTCCTCAATCCACAGAGGAAGAAATCTGAACATCTGAAGTGCTTTACTTATAAAAAGCTGTTAAGACTCTGATACTGTGTGTTTGATTCACCGATGAAATAAAATGAAGACAGATACAACTTTTTTTTACCATGGCTCAGGCCTAGCAAATTAGAAATGCAATATCTGCATTCCAAAATATATTTTTTTCTTCTTGGTAAACTGAAGTCTTAATGCCAGCAATTTTTTGCTTCCTGTAAGTTTATATTAGTTCAAATAGTTTTGCAGTCCCTTGTATGTTTTGTAACATTGATCCCTGAGCTGATCAATAGTGTAAGCATCATTTTCACCTCCAGGGTGAGAAAGACAAGACAGATTACCCATAGAAGATAATTCAGAACCTTTCAGAAGTAATGAAAGCCATCCCTTATGTTTGATGTCTCCTGCTAACCTTCACCTTAATGCATCTTAGTGCACGTAAGCCATGTGCTTGAGTAGTAAAACATCAGAGCAGGCTGTTAAAAACAGCTCTATTATCCTGTGCACCACCTAGAGGCTTCAAACTCTATTTCTAACCTATTGTGGTAAACACCATATGGAGAATGCTATAGATTGCCCTTTTATTGCAATCAAGTAGTCACTGTCATCTGAGCTACCAGGCAGCAAAATAATCTGGCTGATAATGTCTGAAAGCAATAACAGGAATCTGCAGATAGGAAAAACAAATTATTTTAACACTTCTTGTATTTCTATTTGCAGTAATTTTCTTTTAAATCTTGCTACTATCAGCTGAATTATGAACAGAAAACATGCATGAATAAGAACATTATGAGCTGAATATTTTATGAGTGGTTTGTTTGTTTGTTTTCCAGAGCAGTTTTTTTTCACTGTAGAATGAAATGTTAATAGCGGAAAAAGTAGAAGTTAAATGTTAGATTCTAAATGAATATAGGAAGAACTACAATATTATTATTTGTATGTTGTGCTCTTTTCCCTGGTAAATAAGACTGTGTTTGTAGCTGATGATTCATGCACCACAGTTCCTGTATTATTTATAGCCTGTGCATATGCATTCTAAGGGACAATATTAGCAGGAGCAAAACAGAATCATAACACTCACAGGGAAATGTTTTGCTTCTATTTAAGGTGTTGAATAATTTGTTCTTCTTCTGCATTTTTTATTATTATTGATGATTTCACATCACATATTTGTCTTTTCAAGAGAAAGATAAAAATAAACTATAATAAATATATTTGTTATTTATGCAAGAAAACAATATCCAGGTTGTTTAAAGCAGCCTAGTTGGGGGAAATTGGTTTACTAAAACCATCTTTTGAACTCGAATGAAGAAATTTAAAACTTGGCAGAAATGTTTCTGGAACTAATTTCTGTCTCAACAAAGGGCAGAATGTCTGGACATTTTGGGCACCTAATTTAGCACTGATACAGCTAACCTGCCCCATACTTTCTCCCAGGCTTGAGTGGTCAATGTGGCAGGGACTGATCACCGACACAATTCAAAAGTTGCAAAACTGTACTAGAGCCTTTGTATAAGACAAGCTTAAATAACTTGACTAAGAGGCTTAGCCAATTATATAAAAAACTAAAAACATATCCATGGTAACTATATGACTTTTTTTTTTTTTAAAGAATGACCCTGCCTGCCTAGCTGGCCATGCTGTGGCACTGATAGTCATGGTGTTGGTAGATAGCATCAAATATGACAAAAATCAAGTTAGTGAGGATAAACAATAAAAACAAGATAGCTATATAAGGTTAATCTCAGTAAATAAACTGTAAAAAAAGAAACTACAAAAACTACTAAAAGAAGAATAAATAGGCATGAGAAAAATGATTGAATTGAAATGCAAATGGAGACCCTTGAAAATATTATAACAAGAAGAATAGGAAAAATATATATGTCTGTTGGAGTTCTGAGTGCAGTTATGTTCAGTAAAAGAAAGATCCTAATGCCATATATGGACACATCAAAAGCTGTTGATTTAGCACCATAAACAAGGTTACAATCAAGGTATTCTAAAACTGTAAACCTACACAGAATATGAACCTAAAAATTGCTTATAGGACCACATCATAATGAATTGATATGTCTTTTAATATAATGGAACATCACCTTGCACTGATAAAAGTTGTGTTTGCTTCAGAAACACTAATACAGTTTATGCTGTGTAGCCATGGGGCAGCTATTTGAGCACAATGGATATGCGAGTTATTTGAGCACAAAAATGCATATGTGTACACTGATAACTGAAAAGCTCTCCGGAATACAGTGGGCTTAGGGCAATGGCAGTACAAAAGAACAGAAAATACCTTCATACCACAATGGTTGTAAAGCATCACAGGGAAAACATCTGAATTGTTGAAATATGTAGGAGCCAAATTTTGGTGCTTATGCAATTCAAATGTTTTGCCACCAGTGATACTTACTGATACCAAAGCAAAGGTACTTTCTGGCACTTTGACACCGCACTGGAGGACATAAAACAGTGACTATAAAAGCTACCCTGTCACCCCCCTTAGGCATCTGTTTACTAAAATGTGATAGATAGTTATAATGACTTGCAACAGAAAAAAACAGTGCAATCATCTGTGCCATTTCTGGTGTACATGTATATTATCCTTATTATCTTATCCATTCTTTGTATTTTGACTTGTATAAAGACTAGCTCTGGAAGTGTCATCAATTAAAGACAAAATTGATGGCAAATTCTATTGCAACCCATAGAGTTATGTGAAAACACTCCAACAATTGTATAGTGGGGGAGATGTAAAGCCTCTCAAACTTTTAACATGAGCAGTGAAAATAAAAAATAACGCTGGTTATATGTTACAGTGCACTTTTGTAAAAGGTAGCAGTTTGTTGTAGGACTTTCACATCTCACATCTAGTCTATACAGACTAGCTTTGTTTGTATATGCTCCATGCTTGATATTTCCTAATAAGTACATTAGATGCACTGGATAGAGGGAATTCAACTGTTGAAAAGAATCACATTATTAATGAATTGGAAAGAGAAAGTGCTAGCATTTACGTTCACACCCAGCTAATTAAGCTTCCTAATCAATGGAGAAATGTTAGGCAATTGCCATATCTCTAGAGTTCGATAACTCATTCACTAATTTATTCTGTGTATATAATCAAATAACAAAAAGTGTTTTTCAAAGCTAAAGATATGATAGTAGACATCCCAGTGTGTTATACCATTTGTATAAAATAAGTCACATGGATTATTACATGAATTCCAAGCAATTATACATTTTGAACACTAGTGGGCTAATTTAGTAAAGCTTTGCTCTATGTGAAGTGCATGGCCACTCCATGCATTTTGAAAACAGAGTGAAAGTAATTATTCCAATTGCTCCAATCAAGAACTGTATATACAAAACAAAGAAATCCTCTTCTGAAGGAAGAGCACATGTGCAGAGACAGAGAATAGCCTTATTTGCCCAAAGATGTCCCAGAACTTGCAAGCTTCAAGCACTATTCTCTATCCAGCACCTCTTCGCCACCTGAATTACCTCAAACATATATATAGAATTTGTTTTCTGCTATATCTTTGTCTTGTGCTACCTGGACTATTCTCTAAAACTGAATAAAAGAAAACCAATTCAATCCTTCTATGAATTGTGTTGGGTGAATCCACTATTAGCATATGCTATCTGGTTAGTCAGAACTAGAACAGCTGCTTTGCTTGAAGCCTATAAGACAATTGATAGCATCCAATGACTATATGTGTGGGAGATCATGATGGCAAGAATTTAATAAAATGGTTAAAGCTCTTCTATAATAGTCCAGTGCTACTCAGTTATACAATACCCAGTCTGCCCTGGTAGTACAAGAATTCCACATAGGATATATGGCTTAGGGCTGTGTAGAAACAAGCAGCACTTTTTTGCTGATGATATATTCTTTTTTCTATTTTGGGGACATACAAAATACATGTTAAAGAACTTACATGTTAAAGAAACAAAATCAAGACATGGAGGGGCCTGCAAGGTCACTGTGCTGGAAGGCTGAATCTTATTAGTTAATCTGCTGCCCAAGTTCCTGTATGTTGTTCAATATGCAACTGGCCAGAACCCCAGACAATATTTCAACAAATACAGTTCTTATACTTTGTCTTTTATATAGGCTAAGAAATCTGAACATTACTATTATGCAGCACCCAATTATTATCTATATTACTTAGCAATACTGACTTTTTCAAATCTGGGCTTGTTTTGATGACAACCAAAACAGATGACAAGCACTACAGAAAATCCAGGCAGCTTCAAATGTACCAAAGTATGTGGTCCAAATAAGCCCATAGACACCAGCTGGAATCATGTCCTAATCTCACTAAGCAAATTTCTACAAATACAGTTTTTTTCAGGAAATAATTTTTGTCAGGGCCCGAAGGCTCCGAGGAGGGATTTGCGGACCAAGGAAGAAGCAAAGTCCAACACAGTTCAAGGTATCCGAAGGGTTAAAAAAGAGAGTGGCCAAAAGTCCAGGCAAAAGGGTCAATCCAGGCAGAGAAGGTTCACAAGTCAAGTAATCAGGCAAGAGGTCAAAACCGGAAACAATAGTAAGTAATCGCACCCAGGAACTTCACAAGAAAGACCTATACTTGGGCAAGGTCTGCTGTTGACTGGTGACTTTTATAGGCCCACTTTGGCGCCAATGGACGTGGTGGCGTCATTGTGCTGGCACGGTGGCGTCATTGCGCTGGCGGCCAATCCGACGCCGGCGTGTATGCGCTGGCGCCTGAACTGACGCGCGCAACTCGTTATGTCGCAGGAGTGGTGACTCACACACAGGGCTAGGACCAGGAGGATCAGCAGGGGGAACACCGCCATCTTGGGACGCCAGGTATGCCTTCCTTAAAATTTTAAAGTTTGCTAAAACTCCCCAAAGTTCTTTTCTCTCTATGAACGACATTAAATATAGCCTTAATTCTGAATATAATATTAGTCTTTTCTTATATGGTACAAAATATTTTGCGGCAGCACAGATCACTAGATTGCTTAAACTGCAGCCCCCTGTACAATACATATTTTAACAAGCACTTATGGGCAATTGTATTCTTATATCAAACCATTCCTGCCTGAGGCCATCTGCTGTCATGAATATTTTAGGATCCTGAATGGCACAGTACAGTGAGAATGCAATTATTATACTCACAGCTACAACACTAAACTTTAACAAAAAAGCAATCAGAAAAACAAGGATTAGGACCGAGCAGTGAAATTAATATAGCATACACTTTTGGCAACGCATATTAACATACACAGAGTAGCTTGTATTAAAATGCGAAATCTACAACTTTATTATTTTAATATGTTTATCATACGCAGTCCCTGGGAATATTTCCTTTTTGAGTTTACAGCAAATCTGAAGTAGAAATGTTACTGCGTTTTGTTTATGAGATTTTGTTTAAAAAATACTAATTTGATTTTCAAGATCTATCAAACTCTTGCCATTTAAGAATTCAAGTTTGACTATTCACTACCTAAAACCTGCCGAATTCATGGGAGAGGTCCAGTGACCAATTTGGAGATGTTTGTAGTCTGCATGACATTCAACTTGAATTGAGTTTGGTTGAATTCAAATCGAATTTGAATACAGTTTTGGGGTCAGTAAAATTCACCCGAGTTTCAGATATTCCATTTTTTTGTTAAGTAAACCCCCACCGTCGAATTTTGAGTATATTCGAATTTAAGGGAGTTTAAACAAGAGCACATGAATTTGACATTCGACCTGATATTTTCATTTTGAACCATAATATCATGCTCAATACTAAAACTTCTATATGCTCTACAATTATATCAAGCATTAAAGTTTTTAATCTAATGCTACATGACATCAGTAGTCATTAATATATTGGCTGTATAAAATGAAGAGATACAGAAATTCCTGCTGGACTTCGGTCTAAAGTGCATTATTAGTGCCAGAGTCAAAGGATGTCTTAATTAACAAAGCATGCAGTATGTGACGTGGGTTTGGTGGAAGAGCTAAAATGACTCACTCTCCTTACTGTGATTAATACAAGCCGTTCCAGATAATTCTTCTTGCTTTAATCACAACTGTAATAAATAAACCTTTATAAATTCTAAAATATTTAGCTGTAGTGCATTAACCCATTTATTGTTGAGGTTTACACTATTTAGGTAGATAGATAGATAGATAGATAGATAGATAGATAGATAGATAGATAGATAGATAGATAGATAGATGCAGATATTGAGATATAGTAATGGCATAAATGAGTAAATACATATTGAAATGAATCTGAATTTTCATTGGAGAAAGCAGCAGCACACTCTTCTGGACAGTCTATTTCCCTTCCTATTAATAACACTGACTACAAGCATTATTTTTATGGGCTTAACTAATAATATGTTGTCCTTGTGTTTCTTCTATCACCTTTGTGGTGCTCCCTGCACCCAGTCTACTCCAATAACTTTTCCAATGACCCCTAGTTTTTTCCCATCAACCCAGCAGTCCTCTCCATACTCCCTCTCCACATGGAAACATCAGCACTGATCCTATTCTCTAACACCCAGGCATAATTCTGAAACAATGTATAACTTATGGAGGGAAATTTATAGTATTGAAGGAATTAGCCTTCTCCTGTAATGGACTGATACTAATTCTGTATTCCCTTGTAAACTTGTAATGGTCCAGTGAAGATTCTCTCGACATATTCCAGTAATCTTTTCTAAAGCTTCTCACCTTTAGTATTACCCTTTACTGGCTTTGTACACTGTTGCACCCAACTGAAGCCCTTGTTAACCTAGTAACCTTGCCATTGAGAGTGCATCACTACTCTAAGAAGCACTTACAATTGATCTGCATAGTGCCTTTCTCCCAGTACTCCTCTGTTAGATATGCACAATGCCTCTTCACTAGCAGCCCTCTTTAATAGATAAACACAATGTCTGTCCCTTGAAAAATCCACATTCATTTATCAGCACAACAAGCTCATATCATATAATGCTTCAGAATGTTACCTGTTACAGGAGGACACTGTAGTACCACTGTACATGCATGTAAATCTACC
>CM044445.1:47387086-47416153 GCA_024363595.1 Xenopus borealis
TTTTTTTTTTTTTTTTAACGGCCTCTGAGTCGTGTTCTTATTTCGTTCTTGGTGGGTTAGCACCTACTGGGAATGAAAATGATATCACTTACTAGTAGCTAGAATCCCAATTCATATATTATAATCCTGTTTACATAGCTCCGACATGCAGTTATTTA
The DNA here is from genome assembly GCA_024363595.1 of Xenopus borealis. NCBI lineage: Eukaryota > Metazoa > Chordata > Amphibia > Anura > Pipidae > Xenopus > Xenopus borealis. The sequence goes on from CM044445.1 coordinate 47,387,245, forward strand.
CAGCAGTAGCTCATCATTATTGCTTTCCCAATAGCAATAAAGTAAATTGCCGGTAGGAAAACATACTCTATGCTTCTTAAATGCCTTTCTTATATGTTTCCTTGCATGCCAGTACCCTTTAAAAGAACAGTAACACCAACAATTTAAAGCGTTTTAGAGGAATGACAATATAATATACCGTTGTCCTGCACTGGTAAAACTTGTGTATTTGCTTCAGAAACACTACTATAGTTTATATATTATATATATATTATATATATATATATATATATATAAACAAGCTTATGTGTAGCCATGGGGGCAGCCATTCAAAGCTGAACAAGGAGAAAAGGCACAGGATACACGACAGATACGTCCTGTAGTATATAATGGGATTCTTCAGGACATGTCTGTTATGTACTCTGCATCCTGTGCATGAATGGCTGCCCCCATGTATACACTGAAGCTACCATTATTTAGAGCTTTCATGCTAACAGGTTTCCAGATAAGAGATTTCATACCTGTATTTATCTATATTCAGTGTCGGTCCGTGGGGCCCCCACTAGGGTTGCCACCTGGCCAGTATTTTACCGGCCTGGCTGGTATTTTTAATGGCTGAGCCTAATGTTATTAATAGGAAAAAAAGATAAATATATAGGGAGGCCGGTATTTTTTTCAAGAAAAGGTGGCAACCCTAGCCCCCACTGCAGTCGTTAGCTCCAGCTTATGCAGATACCGCCCCCTCACCCCCCTTGTGGCTGTGATTGAGGGCTGGAAGCAATGGGGCCAGGGCCCACTGGGTTTTATCCCTTGTGTCCCAGCTGCCCACACAGACCCTGTTTATATCAATTAATGTACCTAGCTATTCATCTGCTCTATTTGCTTTATTAGTGTTCTCCACTCTGTATGCATCTGCCTCTCTTCTTGGGTAGCTGCCTGTGACATAGCTGTGAAGTTGTCTAATACACAAAGACAGTTTGTGCCGAATTTGCCAACATAAACTTTATGATTAGTATTAACAAAAGCATTGCAAATTGCAAACAGCCCCAGTATCAACAGCGCTAGAGCACCCACGACTAGCCTTTGAGCAGGCAATTGCTTTCCAAGTGGGGGTTAATAAGACATTTCATCTGTGCCTATAATTATACTGTAAGTGCTTATACTAGCTGTCTGATAGTAAACAGTACATGATGAAACCTGATTGGGACTACTCAAACTGCATGTTCCAAGCCAACTACACAGATCACACAATTTGCACACCAGTCACCAACTTCAAAAAACTAAACAACATGTTCTCTGTCAAATAAATGAATTGTTTACAGCATATTACAAACAGATTTTGTATGTCTATGTATATCTGATGCTGTGATAGGAACAGGGTACGTGTTAGGCTGCTTACACATTGCTGCCATCTACGGGGTGCCATAATGGTCCAGCCAGATCTCTAATAATCTGGACTCCCAGGATAGATAGGCCCAAATTCACTAAAGCGCGAATTGTCTAATGCTAGCGCTAATTCGCCAGCGTGACGTCATTTCGTAACTTCGGAAATTCACTAACACTAACTCTGGCAAATATTTGCTAGTGAAGTAGATAGACTTGCGCAACTTTGCACCCTTACGCCAGGCGAAGTTGCACACTGATGAAGGATCCTAATTATGCAAATTCACTAAGATCAAAATTTTCCTGAACGTTACCACTTACGTTAGACTTTACTTCGCCTGGTCAGACCAATACAATAGATAGGAGTTTGGGAAAAAAACGCTGGCGTGTTTTACCATTGGAGGGTGATAGTCTGAAAAAGATCAATTTTTTTTGGGGGGGGGGGTTACCCTTCTTCCCCCCTACATTTCCTAACATATGGCAACTCAAATATACAGGGGGCACCTGTTTATGGAATTTATTAAAGGTTTCCTGGGCTTGTGTAGTGGACTGTAGTGGCTGTAACATATAATTCTATTATACGCTTAAGTTCCCGCCGTATGCAAATTATAAGCATCGCTAGCATAACTGCGCTACTTTGCTAAAGTTCGCCACCCTGAGCGCAAATTCGCATCTTAGTGAATTTGCGTGGTGCTGGCGAAAATTCGCCTGGCAAAGTGCGGCAAACGCTAGCGAAGCCAACTCTAGCGAATTTGCATATCTTAGTGAATTTGCCCCATAGAGAGATAGATCTATCTATAGTTCATCTATCCATCATTTATCTATCTATATCATATTTAATTATGCTTTCTTAAAGTTGTGACCAGCAACATGTAGGATACACTCAAAATCTATTGCACTTAGGGTTGCCACCTTTTCTTGAAAAAAATACCCGCCTTCCTATATATTTATCTTTTTTCCTATTATTAACATTGGGATCAGCCATCAACCCTAATTGCACTAGTAAAGAACTACAATATTAGGTGTTTACTATATTGACTGGAAGTAAAATGGATGGAAACGCTGACATACCTGCCCATGTATAGTTATATTATAAGGTAGCAATTAAGCAGACAGCAAATGTATGGAAGGCTGTGGATGTGGCTACAAGTAAGCTGTAAGGCTCTTAAGAGCAGCCATGCCCCCAAAAGGCTCTAATAAGTAATGAGTGTCAGGGGAGTAAGATGAAAACAAAACAGGCAAATGGCAAAAGCCTTCAATCAGTGCAGTTCCTGACCTTTAGTCATTTACTGGCTTAAAAACAAACCCATTCACTGACACATGGACAAGAATCCCCCTCCATAATGACTGGAGCTTTATTTTAACACACTGTGCTATCTGTTAGATGAGATTATTGATTTAAGATTTTGACTAAACTGGAATCCTGGACACGTGATCCGATGATGGATTTTACTACTTCTCGATGTGACTGTTAACAACAAGCTTGGAAACAATATTTACATGTTAATGCCATTTTACTGATATTGTATACATATGGACATGTTGCAAATGATCTCCAGATTGCCAAGGCCAGTGAACACATCTCTCTTCGTATCATTCAGAATGTATGCTCTGAACAATTCCTTCTAATGCAATTCCTTCTCCATTTCTTTTAGATTCCGGTTCTCTGCCTTTCCAACTGACCATTGTCTGTTTCTTTGCTAACACAGGCTCGTCTCCAGTTTAGTTTAGTGTGGGGTGCCTCAAAGTTCTCTACTGAACCATCAATTGTTCTTCTACCACATTTTCTTTGTAAGACCTCACCTATCAATTTAAATATTATTTGTATGCATATGATATTCAGATACTTTAGGCACCCCTTCTTATTTCAGACCCAAATCTCCAAACGTATCTCCTTTTGGATAAATCAACAAATTAATATGAACTAAAAATTTGTCTTCTCCAAACGTATACCACTGTGAAAACCTATCACTTTTTCTTTTGCAATAAAACAAAGATCCATGTCTCTTTAAAGCACTCCTGCATGCCTTTATCCTAGCCCACTTAAACTACTAAAACCTGCTACTTATTCCAAATTTCAGTCTGTCTTAAACTCTCTTGCTGTAATCTTCCTGCTCTCACCTCCGCAAAGAATAATTTACAAATCCTTCTTTAGGCTGGGGACAGACAGGGAGATTCGGGGAGATTCAGTCGCCTGGCGTTTAATAGCAGGCGACAATCTCCCCGCACGTCCTTCTCCCTGTACGTCGCTAGTTGAAATGTAAAAGCGTCGGCTCTGTGCACGCGCGGTGCGGCGATTTCCGGAATCGCCCGAAGTTTCCTCACGAAGTATCTTCGGGGGATTCCGGAAATCGCCGCGCTGTGTGTGCACAGGCGCTGGCGCTTTGTCATTAATACTAGCGGCAGACAGGGAGAAGGAAATTCAGGGAGATTGTCGCCTGCTATTAAACGCCAGGCGACAGAATCTCCCCGAATCTCCCTGTCTGTCCCCAGCCTTAATCTTTTTAAACTGCTTCACTATTCCACACCCTTACAGCTCTCTCTCTCTTTCTCTCTCCATGGGGGGAAATCCACTAAAGTGCGAAGCATATAAGGCTATCGCTAATTCGCCAGCGTGACGTCAATTAGTAACTTCGCAAATTCACTAACACCGACTGTGGCGAATTTTCCGCTAGCAAAGTAGAAAGACTAGCGCAACTTCGCACCCTAGCGCCAGGCGAAGTTGTGCACTGACGAAGGATCGTAATTACGCAAATTCACTAAGATGACCATTTTACTGAACGTTACCACTTACGCTAAACATTACTTCGCCAGGTCCCAAAAAAATGCTGGCGTGTTTTACCTTTTTAGGGTGATAGTCTGAAAAGGAGCGGAATTTTTTGGGAGGGTTACCCTCCTTCCCCCCTAACATATGGCAACTCAGCTATACAGGGGGCACATGTTTAGGGCAATAGGACAACTTTATTTTATTTATTAAAGGTTTCCTGGGCTTGTGTAGTGTAATGCAGTGGCTGTAACATATACTTCTGTTATACTTTGAAATTCGCGACATATGCAAATTAGGCATCACTAGTATAGATTCGATTTGTCTGGCGAAATAACACTAGTGCAACTACGCTACTGTTCGCCGACCTTAGTGTAACTTTGCACTTTAGTGAATTTGCGTAGCACTGGCGAAAATTTGCCTGGCGAAGTGCGGCGAATGTTAGCGAAGGCAACGCTAGTAAATTTTTGCCGCTTAGTGAATTTGCCCCCATATGTTCATGACCATTGCCTCTTTCACATCCACTGCCATGTCCTGCCTCAAAACTTGCTCTCTTTCTGCACCGTACAACCCAACCTATTTTAAACTAATCTAAAATTCTCAACTTGTAGCCTTCAGTCTTTGCATTTTTTGTCAGTGCCCCAACCCATGTAAATATCTGCACTCCTATTTATCTATATGATTCTCCAGAACCTGTATATACTGTACAGTATCATTCAGCATTAAAGGAGCCTTCCCAGCAAGCTTATGCACCCCCATACCATCATAGATGCTGGCTTTTGATCTTTGTGCTGATAATAAGCCAAATGGCCCTTCTCTTTAGCTGGAGAAAGTGCCATTTGATTTCCAAAAATGTTTTCCCCTGCCCCACAGTATTTCACAGAGAGATATACCAGCCCCAACTTTAATTCTAAGAGACCCTATCTCTCTGGGATGCTTTTCTTATAACCAGCCATGTGACTGACTTGTTGCCAATTAGGGAGATGTTCTACAAAGCGTTACGCACCTTTTCTTTTTCTTTAAGTCTTTTCTTTCCCCTTTGGCCAACTTTTTGTAAACATGTTGCTAGCATCACATTCAGCATTTTTCAGTTTCAATAACTGATGTGTTGTCTCTGTATTGGTTGTAATTAAATGGAAGGTTTAAGTGATCTTCAAATCATCCCATTTTTTTATTTATATTTTACATTGTGCCAAGTACCCGGTAACAGGCTTTAATGGCGACCATACAAATTGGAAGCATATTTACTCAAACTCAGACAGTTTGGGAGGTAGAGGTATCAGTACATCTTCAGTATTTTTAATGTCACTGTGTCATTCCATGTTGTCTGTATGAAATCATATGGTGTCATTTTTGCAAATCAGTTTCCAAGTGTATGGCTGAAAAAATGTTTGTCATTTATTTAGAGGATTCAATCATGACATGAAAAGCAGTTATTCATAATATGATCTAGCTGGGGCTACTGGGAATCAAAGTGCTGTCTTATTTTACCATTTGTTTGGCGTCACTAAACACTTTAATGCTGGGGGCTGCACTATGGCCTCTGTTTCTGGGAGTCACTATACTGTAAATATCCTTTTTGCTGGTAGCAAAATCGTATGATTCCAACGGTTTGAAGCATTCGATGATACGATTGCTATTCGGGAAAAGACTTAGAAAAAAAGCCTATGGGTGTTTCCCATAGGCTTCGTTACAATTCGGTAGGTTCAATCTGGCGAAGTAGGCAGAAATTTAAAGGGCAAGTTCTTCAACTGGCGAATAGTCGAGCACTCGATTATATATTTATTCTATCTATTCGATGTGACCAAATATTCCATATTCGATGATTGAAAATACTTAATTTGCACATTCGAATATTTGCACAATTCTATTTGATGCTAATTTTGACACTAGTGATGGAAGAATTGGCTGCGTTTACGAAAAAATTTGTGAAACGCCTCTACGTCTTGTTTTTTTGACGCCTGTGTCCATTTTTTAACACGGGCGTCCATTGCCGGCATCCAAAACGAGACGCTGGTGAATTTTGCTGGCATTTCACAAATTTATTCGCCTGAGGAGAATCGCGTGAATTTGCCTCAAATTCCTTTTACAACTTTATAATTATGTCCCTAATGCATGCCTCCCAACTGTTTTTCGAAAGGACAGTCCCAATTTTGACAGCTCAAACCGCAGTCCCAGATTGTTACTGAAATTTTCTCTTTGATCTCCTGTTCGGAACAGCCAGAAAAAGATACAAAGTTTCTAACTTAATTGGCTTTTGGCAGAGCCCAAAATACATGGCAGGTTCACTTCGATACTTTTGTTACAATTTAAGATAAGGAAAGAAACAATAGTAACTATTTAAGACAGGGGTGTCCAAAGTTTTGGCTTCGAGGGCCACATTGAGAGAAGAAAAATTGTCTGGGGGCCACACATGAAATACACAAACACTTTTGATTTGTAAAAGTAAAGAAAATACACAGAAAAGAACTACAATACCAGTTGGATAACCAGATGGAGCTATACAGTGGAATATGGGACACCTGGATATTAAACAGACTTATTATTATATTATTATTACTAACTGGGCAATGGGCAAAGTCCCCCTCACTGTTCACTGTAATTGCTGGATTCTTGATGCTCTGGTTAAAATCAATCAAAAGCAGTTCCCTTCTGAGTGTTGCAGTTCTGCACCAAGTACATCTGCTGCTGGATCTGCATCTGGTGTTATTGGATTTGGAGACAAGTGTCCCTGCACAGTAAGTTCCAGTGAGCTCCACAGTGAGGCCCCAGCAGCAGTGTCAGAGGAATCAGCCCTGCTCATTTACATTCTTTTATAGCTTCTGAATTGTTTTTATTATATTTACAAATACTATTAAAATGACATCATTAAAAAGATAGTACGTGTATGGGATTTATTATCCAGAAAGCTCCAAATTAAGAAAATCCGTCTCCCATAGACTCCATTTTATCCAAATAATTCAGATTTAAAAAAATGATTTCTGTATTTTTTCCCTATAAATAACATTGGTATCCAACATCATTTTTACTGGCCAGGTGGCAACCCTAGTTATGTAACATAATGACAAATGCAGTCACCTTGCCAATACAGGTATGGGATCCGTTATCCAGAAACCTATTATCCAGAAAGTTCCAAATTACAGAAAGGCCGTCTCCCATAGACTCCATTTTAACAAAATACTCAAAATTATTAAAAAATATTTCCTTATTCTCTGTAATAATAAAACAGTAGCTTGTACTTGATACAAACTAAGATATAATTAATCCTTATTGGAAGCAAAACCAGCCTATTGGGTTTATTTAATGTTTATATGATTTTCTAGTAGACTTACGGAAAGATCCATTATCCTGAAAACTCCAGGTCCCCGCGCATTCGGGATTACAGCTCCCCTACCTGTATATATTTGCTGTTTTTGTTTATTTTCTTTTAATTGTTTTTTTATTTATTTCTAATTCATTAAAAAAAATGACAAAAAGAACAGCCAGTTAGATTTCATCTAGGACATTTTCTAAGACTTTTTTTTTCAATTCTACTTTTCAGCAGAGTCTGCGATATTTGTACCACCCCTCCCACAGAAAAGAATGGTTTGTGCCAGCTATTGATTAGCAAAAATTCTTCTAAGACAAATAATAACTGGGATGAAACTTCAAAATATACGGAAAACAAAAGCAGCTAGATAAAATAAACAAATTCCAATTATTAAAGGAGACTAGACTCATCAAATAGCAATTGTTTGTAAAATACCAAAACAAGCCATACCTTCTAAATGCTAATAATTATTTTTTTTTTGTTTTTAACCTTCTACAGTACAAATGATTTTGGCAATCCTATTTATTACTTTAATGCCGAGTCCAGTATCCTCAAAAAAATAAAATAAAAGTAAAACCATTATTTGAATTCTGTAGCTTGCATTTCAGAATTATTATTATTATTATTATTATTTTTTTTAATCCTACAAATATGGCATCCTTTATTCGGAAACCTGTTATGCAGAAAGCTTCAACTTAGGGAAGGTCATCTCCCATAGAGCCACATTAAATAATTACATTTTTTTTTATTTTTCTTTTAATGATTTCTTTTTTCTCTATAGCAATAAAACAGTTTCTTGTACTTGATCCTAATTAAGCTGCATGAATCCATATTGCTGGCAAAACAATCCTATTGCAGTTTTTTTTAATGGCTTAAGGCATGGAGATCCAAATTAAATAAAGATCATTTATTTGTTTAACCACAGGTCCCAAGCATTCCAGATAATCCATTCTATACTTGTAATAAGATAACGCTATTCACTTAACACTAATAAACATGGGGGGGAATGTAATTAAAGTCGATAAGAGCAAAACATTGCGCACCAATAAGAGTAAAAATCCACATCTCGCAATGTATTATTGTTAATTAAACGGTTATTGCATTGCGAATCGTTATTGCGCAGTGCAAATTGTAATTGTGCACTCTTACAAAGTGCTTGAAGGTGTCGCAATCTTTTGGAGCAAACATTGCGACTTTTTCAGTATGAAGTTTTATTACATTGACAGCGCATTAGCGCAAACTAGAAAATTCGCAAACGTCCTTTCGCTAGCGGAAATGGTCGCTAAACAGTTTCCAGGACCGCAAAAGTTATATTTGCATTAACTTTTCACATAGCGAATAGTTTTTTGCGTTACCGACTTATATTACATTCCCCTATTATAGTCTTATCCACGCACATATATCAAAATAATAATAGCTCAGTAAAAAAAAATTTTTGTGGGGGTAAAAGCTGGACAATCGTGACCCTTGTATTAGTCCTATTTGAGGTTGCCCGTAGCTATCCCAATATGTTCTATTATTTTGAAGAACAACTGCAAAGTATTAAGCGTGCTGATGTTTGTGGCGACCTGCAGTGATTTCAGCCTGTTTTAATCTGATGCCCAGACGTGAAGCTTGCCTTTTCAATGAGTTTTGTTGTCCATGCTCTGCAGCTCCTTCCTGTTATTATGAAAAGGATGTTTCTTGTTACTTCTTATTGGGAAAACTATCAACAAAGGGAACCTTCATATTTCATGGCAGAAAAGGTTTACATTGGATTTCCCACATTTGCGAGTTCTGGTTTCACCTGGGCAGGAAGTGCAGACATCATTTCAATCTATTGCAGATGAGTTTAAATTGGGGCTATGAAATTAGAACCACTCACACGGACTCTTTTTTGGTTCAGCATATAAAGTGAACGGTTACTGATCCTTTGCTTGCTGTTTGGATTTATTACACAGAGTTGAAGCAGTGGAATGTAACTTTATGTATAACATATCACTGAGAGGCATAAAATATATTTCCACTTATTCGGTAGCTTTGGTAGATAGAAAATGCTGTCTTTGGCTGGAAAGGAATGCTGGCTAGAATAGTTCAAGCGTTACTGATACAATGATCTGTGATCTCCTCCTGCCATATCCAGTACAGGTATGGGATTCCTTATGTGGAAACCCATTATCCAGAAAGCTCCGCTTTATGGAAAGGCCATCTGTCATGGACTCCATTATATGCAAATATTCCAAATTTTAAAATATGATTTTCTTTATTCTCTGTATTAATAAAACAGTACCTTGTACTGGATCCAAACTAAGACATAATTAATCCTTATTGGAAGTGAAACCAGCCTATTGGGTTATTTAATGTTTATATGATTTTCTAATAGACTTAAGGTATGAAGATCCACATTATGGAAATTATTATTAAATTGTTCCCTTGATCCCCTTTGTCAAGAATTTAAAAATTTTCCCCCAATAAAATAAAAAATCATCTAATAATTGTGAGCAACAACCCTCATTATGGGGTCTATTTATTAACATTTGCATTTCCTTTTTTTTTTGTTCACGAATTGTATTTTTTTCTAAAAATTCACTTTTTTATTTCTGTAAAAATTTGAGATTTATGAAGTGTAAAAACCAGAAAAAGCTCTTATACAAACGTCTCTAAAAAAAATTTTTTTATTTCTCTAAAACTCAAACAATTTGAGATTTACGAAGTGTAAAAACCACGAAAAGCGCCATACTTCTCCGTGTAAAGGCAATCAAGATCATAAAGAAGTCCATGGGAGCTGCACTGATCCTACTGGACATTTTTTTTGCCATTCAGATTTTTTTGAACTCGAAAATTTTTTAGATATTTTTTGGGATTGTTCAGCACTATTTTCCATTTATTTAGAATTCAGATCCTTTAATAACTTTCATTGCAGTTGTGGTTTTCGAGTAATAGAGTTTAAAAGTGTTTCAAAAAGCTCTAAAATGTCACCTTTAATAAATGGGCTTCTAAGATGCGGTAAACTATCTGTAAGAAGCAGAGCCCTACACAACCCGTTTGGCCACCTCACCTCCCCTTGTGAGCGCATGTGAACGTGCATACACCTGACCTATGACATCACGTGTGAGGGGTGGAGAGCAGGCTAGTGGGCAAGATGGGGGAGAGCACCAGCAGGAGTGCCTGGACTAGGAGTAGGTAGATGACTATTTAAAAGGTATCTGCCCAGCTCCCCCCCATCAATGTGCCCTAGGCAGACTCTATAACAATGAAGTGGTGAGTAATTATTAGACTGCATCTTCCATCATCCTTTCACTATAGAAAGCATTTTTATTTGCTGTGAAACAGTGGAGGTTATAGTTCATCATGCACATCAAGTGGCAAAAGTTTTTGGTCCACATCTGAAAAATGGCTGAGACTTTTCCCAGGAATGTAATGAGTCAGGAGACCCATAGGGCAAGAAGTATAGAAGTCCTGATTTTATTATGCTACACATTTGTAGCACGTTTGAGTTTAATTCTCCTTTAACTTTTGCTTGGTTAAACCAAGTTGGTTTCAGTTAAATGTGGGCATGTGACCCTCCCAGCGTGGACTAGTAAAAAATTGCACAAAGCTCCTGACTGCTTCCTAAGTAAAAGACAATTTCTTGTTGCAGGGATCCCCTTTGTCAAGATTTTTTAAGTTAAAACATATATATATCAACCAAATGCCTTAAATTGTTCCCCCCTGGTCTGATTAACAAAGCAGAATGTTTAATGACTTAGGCAACATGTCCTGGATGTGTTGAAGACCTCCCTAAGACTTGAGGGGTTAAGTTGGCCTGAATTATGATGGTATCGAGTTATGCAATGAAAACCAACTAGACGCAATTCGGAATCTTTTTTTTTGTTATTCTTACTAAACCGAGATCTTTTCTTTTCCGTGAATCTATGTAAGGTATCACAAATTATTTCACTTGTATCACACAGGCTAAATTGCTGTCACATGGGATACAATATATTATTGATATGTTAGTGGTATTTCAAGTAAAATCAAAACCACATTTCGGTTCAATGTGTTTTTCGTTTTCCATATATTTTTCACCCAAAGGCATTGCACATCTTGAAGATCAATTTGCAGACACATGTCAGCACGTCTTCTTTATGCATATGGTATTTCCTCATGGTGCTGCTTGATTGGCATGTGTCTGTTGGGCGCGGGGTATCTGATTTCAAGAAAAATATATGTCAGGTGCACATGCTGAAATGAAGCACTTACACATTGCATGTAGACCAACCTCAAAGAATTCAATTGGCTTCAGTTATCAAAAGGCAATTTACAAGCACGCAAAGCTGGAGTATATTTTCCCCTTATGTATCGAAGAGCAGAAAGCTAGGATAACTAACCAATGGGATGGGACCATAGTCATAGGCTGAGAAATCGTGATGGAAATAATCAGTGTTTAGCTGAGCTAGATTTCAGTTTTGTTCTGCAAAAGATTTTATATATATTTATATATATATTTATATATATATATATTTTTTTTTTTATATTTGCATGCATATTTTAAAGGGATAGTTTTGAATACATGTACATTTTTTAACTGATCGAATGCAATGCTGCATAATTAATGATTTATTATGTTTATATTATGATAGTTATGATGGCAATTCTGGACAAAAATGCATACTGCTAAATAGTGGAGCATATTGCTTGTAAGAGCAAACAATCCCACTGCCAATATAAGGACATACACATAAATATATCGTTTATTCATTTTAATATGTGATACGAAGTACCCAGATGGTATTTTTTGCTTAAATAGCAATAGTCTAATAGTAGATACCATTACCAGTGATGCGCAAATTCGCAAAACGGGACTTTAGACACTGGCAACAATTTACCGGCGTCAAAAGTTTGAATCCGGCGACCATTTTGATGCCGGCAACAATTTGTCGCACTTCATTCAATGGGCGCGTGGTAAATTGTCACTTGCGTCAAAATGGTTGCTGGCATCAGAATGGTCGCCAGCTGGAAAAATGGTCGCTGGAGTAAAACTTTCTTGTCGCCAGCATCCAAATTTTTTGACACTTGAGAATTTTCACGAGCAAATTTTTGTGGCCATTTCGCAAATTTATTTGCTGGCCACGATACACTGAAATAAATTCACCCACCACTAAACATTATCAGTCAATCAATAACAGACATGTTTTTAAGAAATCCCTTCTTTCTATTGAAAAAGTAGTTGTAGCCTAGCAAATAGGAGGTTATTTCTACATGTGTATAGCAGATTTTGCCTTCCCAATTTTATTTGGTAGCCCTAAAGCAGAAACAAGGTGCCATGAAAAAACACCATTGACTTTAATGAAGTTTGCTACAAAAATGATGCGTGACAAAAAAAAATCTGTTGCAAGACAAAATACAGTAGTTATTTCGTCTTGTTTAACAAATTTTTCGGTAAAATGAGACACATTCGCTCATCACTAATTCCCATTTTTTTTCCATGCAATTGTTCCCCTGAGAGGCAATGTCCATGAAAAGGGCTTTCTGAACCTTTAACACTATGTTGGATCTAAATACAGAACAGAAACCATCACTAATACACATAAACAGGGAGACTTTCATTAGACTCTTTAGACCAGCGAAATCTGCAAAAAAAAAAGGCAAAACATATTGAACAATTGAAAACCCCATAGGCTCAGTCCTAGGAAATCTGACACAACATCACAAATCCAAAACATCTTGAATGGTACAGAAAAAAAAACAATTTTAGCAGGTTGGAAATAGCAATGTATCAGTTTCTTTTGGTGGGGCTAATTTACTGACATATATGTTAAATCAAACCAGAACAGCTATCAAAATGAACCAATATCATTATGTTTTGACCAGTCTACAAATACTTATAAATTGAAAGCAAAGACCTTACTGTGTCAATACTAAGTCCAGAATTTGTCAAGTAAACAATAAATTTGGGCGTGTTGTGCAAACTACCGTCCCTGATGAAATGGCATCTGTATGCACGTTTGTTGTGTAAATGTGATTTGAGCCTTACATTGTAAGCTCCACTGGGCAGGGACTGATGTTAATGATGGACAGTCAGTATAAAGCACTGCATAAACAAGTTGGCACTATAAATAAATGATGATAGTAATTGATGATAAAATTCAGACTACAATTAACAGTGTTGCCAGTTTAAACACATTTGCTTGGGAACTGACACTTTTCTAGAGTGTTTATGTGCCAAGATGGTTTGCACACAGGCCCGGACTGGCAATCTGTGGGTTTGGGCAAATACCCGATGGGCAGGTTGCTTTAAAATGTAAATGGGCTGCTCACCTAAAATATGCATATTAGGTCTTTAATATGTAAATGAGCTAATCACTTTAGAAATGTAAATGAGCTGTCCATAATAGCCAGCCACAGCTAAGCCGATGCTTGCATTTGTTAGTACTCATGCCTGTACTGGCAAATGGGAGGAACCAGGAAGTCTGAGCAACTTCACTTAGTAATATTAGAGTTGCTTGCTATATATCCAATCCCTTATACTTATGATAGGAATGTTGGCAACAGGAGGATCCATGCTCCTGTATATGTTACTCTGTAATATTTAGCATTAATTGCATGAGACAGACTAGTCTCTTCACGTATGACACACTTTGGCCCTGCGATACACATGGTGATTAAAGTCCTCTTATCTCCCAGGGTGCATGGTCTAGCTGGGGGCACACAAAGGAAAATTCTGAATATAATGTAAGTATAGGGTCACTAATCCAACTGATAGAATAGTTATGATAGAAACTAGGGTGAGAGATTTGTTGCAAGGGCCAGTTCCAGCACATTGGGTGTATAATATTGCTGGGGGTTATATGGTAATGGACTCTTAAAATATCTATTAATAAACACTAGTTCTAGTTAACCTCGGGGTTGGAAATATATATCATGATTTACATGTGCGGGAATACATGGGCTGCTTTAATACTTTTGCCAGGGTTTTCTCCTCCCAGTCCGCCCCAGTTTGCACATACAGTATGCTACAGCCTACACCCTGATAATCCAGGTAGACATGTACAATAGGGTAGACCCTATTTTTTTTTTCAATTGCAGCTATGAGATGGAATGATTAAAAATCATTTAGAATAATTGTTCTAAATAATTGTAATAAATAATAACTTCTTTTTCAGCTGCCACATCTGCATCCACACAACAAATAAGTGGCTCCATGGGGCACATGAAAGTTTTATCACAGGCCAGGACATATTGTGAAGAGTAGCCAAACTCAATGTGAAATCAGCTATGCTTACCAACTCTCTATGCTGTGGGCAATAAACTAGGAGTACAGCTGGAAGTTCTTGCATACCATATATTTTTTGCAGTGCCTGACTGGGGAACCTTGCTATCTCTGAGCCCTAACTATTTGCAGTCCTTATTTGTCAGCCGGGGTCTTCCTGGGGAAAACCTGGCCAGCAGACTAGCCCCAAAACAAGGTCAGTTCCGTGTGCTAGGCGACTGATCTGAACCCTATGCTATGTAGATAGATGAGATGGGCCCACTATGACTGAGGCCTACAAGGAATTCTCCCAGCGAGCCAGTCCGACCCTGATCTCTTGTCTCGTCTAAGTCATTCCTCACATTCTTAAAACAAATGGTACAGAAGTTTACTACACTGTTACATATCCAATTTATCAAAATTTGTATAACATTTTTTTTAAAATGTGCGTGTCATTTTAGAGTTTTTTCTACCATGAATAAACTCACATTTTCCTTATGGATTAAAAAAAAAATCCAAATACAATTTAATAATTGGTGAAAAAAAACACTGAATGCAAAATAATAGTTTATTCTGCTTTTTTTTTATGAGTTTTGCAAGCCCTAAAAAAATATGGAAAACTGTAAAACTTAAAATTATTAAACAATTTGCTCTGGACAGATTCCAGTCTTCTATATGACCATGGCAGATTTTAGAAGTTTTATATTAGTGGGGTTTTTTTTTAGCTTTTTTCCAATTAATAAATGATGAAAAATTGTGTTGTATTATTACACAATTTTTGCTCAAAAAAATAAGATAATAAATCAGTCCCTACATTTCATACTACCTTTACCTGTAAATCAGCCCCTAAAATTCATGATTGTTCTCCACTTAGAAGAACCTGTGGTTACCCCAAGAAAACGTTCTGTCTCATGGAGGACATCATTTCCATCAGTTGCATAAGGGATCTAATGCAGAAGCTTGGACACATAGGTCTGGATTACATGAAGCAGCTACCACAATAGAAAAAGCCTTGCCTCTAACCTGCAACAGCTCAGCTCTAATGTGTCTTGTTGAGACTGACAGTTATACCCCACAGCTTCAACTCTTTCTATTCACACATGCATTTCCAGCATTCATTTGGTTATGTCAGGGCCTTCCTATAAAATTAATATTGCCAAGAAAATGCATTAAACAGAAAACTCAAAATCTTGATGATAAATCAAGGGGGAATACAAATATAAAGCTGTATGTTCCAAATGAAGGCTGGGTTTAATTACAGGTTTCCTCACTCATGCTAAATAAGGCATTTTCAGCTGGAGTCCCCAAATACTAACGGTTCTTCCCTAATTAAATTACTGCATCATTACAATGATATATGCAGAATGTGAATCATAAACAAGCATTATCTAAATACAGTATAGCTTCTACATCTGCTTGCTGTTTGTGTGCGTATGTTTAATCTTGCATATAACAATGCAAAGTTGTACTTCCCTGCTGTCTGTATGAATCTTGCATGATTCTGGAATTTTAACTTCATTATGCTGGGATCGTGCAAGCGTTCTATTAGCGCCATGAATACATATAATGAGCTTGCTAGTAAGTGCCAAGAACACAAGCCAAAAGTGTGTATAGGGAGAGAGAGAGAGGAAGTTTTCTAGTGCAATAAGTCATTGTTTGATGGAACTGTGACATGTTAATCTAACCTTGACATAAACAGGCCCCTTATCACAATCTGTGTTGTTCTGAGGGTGGTTGGACTCCATAGCACATGCAATTTAAGGGACCCATCTGGTGGAAATAAAGTGCTAATTTCTACCTTCATTTGAATTCACTTCGTTAACTGTAAATCTGTATGGGAAGCCTATGGCCATTAATGGAGGAATTTAATTAATTTTTTTTACAAAACTAAAACGATTTAAAGTGGTGGTTCAGTTTTTTAGTACAAGGGTCCCCAACCACTTGGCCGCTGCCCACTACCAGGCCATAGCAGGACTGGACTGAGAATTAAAATAGGCCCTGGCATTTCAGGTACACAGAGGCCCAAACAGCCCCCACCAGCCCATTAAATACTTATTTTCTATGGCACCTTATAGCCCCTCTGGCATTTGCCAGAACCCGCAGATTGCCAGTCCGGGCCATGGACATACCTGAATTGGGCAGCGAGTCCACATTTGATGCAGCGTGCATGATTTGACGCTGGCATGCCCGAATTTGACGCGGCGCACGGTTGATGCGTCCCCAGTCGCATAAAATAAAAAATCTGGCTTTACACCGGTCCCTCGGGCAAAAAAGGTTTGGTACCCCAGTTTTAGTATATTATAAAATTACAAATTCTAAGCAACTTTTCAATTGTTCTTCATTTTTTCTTTTTAATAGTTTTTGAATGAAATGCTTTCTTCTTCTTTCCATCTTTCAAATGGGGGGCCACCGACCCTATCTAAAATAACAAATGCTTTGTAAGGCTTCAAATGTATTGTTATCTCTTTATTACTGATCTTTCTATTCTCCTGTTCATATGCCATGTGAATGTTTGCTAGGCATGGTTGCTAGGGTAATTTGGACCCTAGCAACCAGACTGCCGAAATTGCAGCCTGAAGAGCTGCTGAAGATAAAGCGGAATAACTTAAAAGCCAAACATAATAAAAAATTAAAACCTATTGCAAATTGTTTCAGAATATCCCTCTCTACATCATACCAAAAGTTATTTTAATGGCGAACTCCCCCTTTAAGGGCAACGAAAAGTACTTTCTCTTTACGCATATTGCATATATATCGCCTCCCTTCCCTGCCTTGTGTCTTTTCATTCTTATAAAGAACAGCAGTTGAATAATTGCTTTGGTGGAGGAATGACTTGCAAGAGCAGCTTTTCAAAATCTCATCCTGATCAGGCTGCAATGAACCCGAGCCACTGAATTCATTTATGCTGCAGAAAGTTGATTGCCCCTTGAATAAAATCTCCTCTAGAAATTTTAGAACCCTTGTTTTAATCAGATCTACAAAAACAGTTCCATCCCTAAAATATCAATATGGGGGGCCATGCCTCAATTAGAACTATAAACACTGTCTAATTGGCTGCAGCTCTGTATTATATATAGTATTGTCTATATATATATATATATATATATATATATATATATATATATATATATATATATATATATATATATATATAGTGATGGGCGAATTTATGCCAGGGCGAATTCCGCTGGCAAATAAATTCGCGAAATGGCAGTGAAAATTCTCCAAAAAAAGTCGCGCGTCATTTTTTACGCAACGCGACGAAAACGAAGAGACGCTTAGAAAATGACACAATGCGTCAAAAACGACGTGACGAAAATGTGCCGCGACTCGTTACGCAAATTTTTTCGCCAATTCGAGAATTTCGCTGGAAATTCGCTAATTTTTCGGCAAAGCGAAACTGGGTAGATTCGCCCATAACCATATATATATATATAATGTTATGTATATTCTAATAGAAAATAGCCCTTGTATTATATAGAATATTATATAGAGAGATAAGTAAATCTATATTTATCTGTATGTACATGGGTCTTTGGATGAAATTAAATTCGGGATCACTTACCGACAGGTTATTCGTTTTGCCATTGTTTAGAATATGCAGTGAAACAGTCAGATCCTTTGTGTAAGCGAGCGAGCCGTTGGCTGTAATAGGTCTGATGCAAGCAATTTCCTCAGTGACTAAGAGAGCAGCTGTGAACACTTAGCAGCTAATCAGTGCAATTCAGCTCACCTGTGTGAGGGAAACACGACAGGCACTGCTGCTTTTGCTGCTGACCACAAGAAAATCAGAGGGGAAATATTTCATAGGAATGAGGCCTATTTAAAAGCTGCAGAAACCATTAAAGGGTTACTGTCAAGGGAAAAAATTTTTTTTTTTCAAAATGCATAAGTTAATAGTGCCGCTCCAGCAGAATTCTGCATTGAAATCCATTTCTCAAAAGAACAAACAGATTTTTTTATATTCAGTTTTGAAATCTGACATGGGGCTAGACATTTTGTAAATTTCCCAGCTGCCTACTGGAGCAACACTACTGGAGCAACACTATTAAAGGGGTTGTTCACCTTTGAGTTAACTTTTAGTATAATGTAGAGAGTGATATTCTGAGACAATTTGCAATTGGTTTTCATTTTTTATTGTTTGTGGTTTTTGAGTAATTTAGCTTTTTATTCAGCAGCTCTCTATTTTGAAGTGTCAGCAATTTGATTTCTAGGGTACAAATTCCCCTAGCAACCCTGCATTGATTTGAATAAGAGACTGGAATATGAATAGGAGAGGGACTGAATAGAATGATAAGTAATAAAAAGTAGCAATGACAATACATTTGTAGCCTTACAGAACATTTGTTTTTAGATGGGGTCAGTGACCCCCATTTGAAAGCTGCAAAGAAACAGAAGAAAATTGCAAATCATTAAAAAACTATGAAAAATAAATAATGAAGACCAATTGAAAAGTTTC
This sequence comes from Xenopus borealis, assembly GCA_024363595.1. Classification (NCBI taxonomy): domain Eukaryota; kingdom Metazoa; phylum Chordata; class Amphibia; order Anura; family Pipidae; genus Xenopus; species Xenopus borealis. The sequence goes on from CM044445.1 coordinate 47,406,350, forward strand.
TTAGAATTGGACCTTCTACAATATACTAAAAGTTAACTTGAAGGCTAACCACCCCTTTAACTGATGTGTTTTGAAATAAACATGTTTTCCCATAACAGTATCCCTTTAAGGTGTTCTAAAGGAGATCTATTGCGAAAATGAAATTTTGATATAAGCTTCATCTCACTGAAATAATATTCTAAATACAATCAGTTAAAAATTCTCTACTGTTTAACAAATAATCAGGTAGGTATAATACGTATTTAAAGGGGGCTCCCTTTCTTAGCAGAATAACTCAAATAACCAACTCCAGCAGGTCAAACAGGTAGAATGTTCAGTATTACTTATAATGACTTATAATGACTTGTTAGTCCTTTGTGTTTTTAGTTGGTTTTAGAGGCAGATTTACTAAATTCACATGAATAATTCGAAGTTTGATTGAATTTAAAATAGATTCGAATTTGAATTTTCGAATATGCAAACTAAGCAAATGCGACCATCGAATATTCGAATTCGAACAATTCGAATATTCAAATTTAATTTTATTCGAATATTGGACTATTCGATGGTTGAAGTACTTCCCCCTTAAATTTTTATTCAACCACCTAGTTCACCAGATCAAAACTACCGAATTGGATCGAATCGAGAACATTGTTCCAATCAATCGATCAATCAAATTTTTCCTAGTCGACCATTCGAATTGCGGTAAAATCCTTCTAATTCAATATTCGAATTCGAAGGATTTTACTTCACATACTATTCACATGGTGGAATTTTTTTCAATTTGAAATTCGACCATTGATAAATCTGCCCCTATGTGTCTGAAATCTAGATTGAGAGAACATTAGACTTTTTCAAGTTTTTGTTCTTTAAAACAAAGAATAAGTTCTATAAGAACGGGCTGCATGAAAGCCTGATTTACAGAAACAACTTCTACAGGTCCAGTTCCCCCAATCTGTGTTATATTATTATTCTGCAGAATTTATCTGATAATTGTGCATACTTAGCTGGGACAACAGATTCCATTTAAGGGATGTTTGATAGAAGGGGGAAATGCAAGAACTGATCACTGGGCTTTAGTAAAGGGAAGCTTAAGATGGATCTCAGTCTCCATTAATTTACAGGAACGAGTTTCTTAAACGCACCTTGGTAAAAACATAGATACAAAATAAAGGTGCATTTGATATTCCTTACCGTTATTGGGTTGAATGCCCTTTTCTTTTCTAGATATTCTGGGAAGCCCATCTTGAAGATCAATTAAAGATTGATTTCGGGTGGTCGCTTATATAATGCCCTAGATATTCTTAAAGCCATGGTAGAAATTTTTCATGTATTTGTAACTTTGTTATGGGTTAAGTGGGGTCCTAAACATATGTTGGGCTTCAAGGATAGGCTTGAACCAAATATGTCTTAACACCACAGCCTTAGATAGACATGCAACTATATTTAAGACACAAAAAAGCTATGATCTAGACCAGAAAACTCACTTGGCCAGTGTTCATTAGAGTATATCTGTTTGGTAACTGCTCTCAGGTGGTTTAAGGATAAAATGACACATTCTTGAGAATCTGCTACATCTGTTCATAATAAGAAATGTTTACATATTAACAGTCAGCACAAATTTGTAAACACACACATTGGAAACTTTTGGAGGAAATTATATTTGCCCTTTTCCTTTCTGAGCTTTTATTAAAAGCGTATGTCTGCATTGGCAGCGACTGAGGATGTAAATAGTTTGTAACACTGGATATGTTTCAGAGTCTTTGTATACCTTTTATTCTGGTTCTATAGCCATACAATCCACGTTGGTTTATATAATTGTAATACAAATTATTATCTAATTAGAGACTAAACTTCAGAGGATTAAATGCATAGCAGGGTACTTATGTCAAAGTAACCTCAGCTGGGTATGTCAGAAACATTAAACCGAGAGCTTAGAAGAGAATTCTGCAAGGAGGCATTGCCTTGCAGTGGAATCAAGGGGTAAGCCGTTCAGTGGATAGAAATGATTGTATAGTGATCTCCTTGTTGGATTTATGGTATCATGCAATAAAACTAGCATAATTATCACATTTTTATATGTATTTATGCAGAAGAAAATGGAGCACTTTATTTAAATCAACCGCGCACACTGCATTTTTAACGTGTATCTATAAAGCGCCAACATATTCCACAGCGCTGCAATTGACACAAGAGGTAAGGATTAGGAGTGGCCCAATGTATGAGAATGTGTTGATGATGGCACCTAGCCAGGATAATTGTAACAAAGTTGTCCGCTTGTGTCATTAAGGAAATGCATATTTTGTCTGAATTATGCAACGGTTTGAGCACTTAAGATGCAGCTATACACTATGTTGAAAATGAAGAAGCTAGTATGTTTGCATTTCCTAACACATTTTAGCTATCATTTGTAGCTAGCCTACTACACCATTGTACTTCCCCCCTCCTCCACCTAAAAACTTGCAGCTGCTGGTCCAGTGGGGTGGAAGACCTGGGTCTAGGGTTGCCACCTAGTCGGTATTTTACCAGCCTGGCCGGTAAAAATGTTGCTTGATGCCATAAAAACCATAAAAATATTGGAAGGACAGTATTTTTTTCCAGAAACGGTGCAACCCTACTTGGGTTGGTGGGTCCCATGAGGGCTGTAGTCCACTGGGTTTTCTCCCACCAGCCCATGGCACATGTTGGTAGAACCTATAGACCTTTGAAAAACCAATAGAAATGCACTTTCGCGTGGATGTTTATCACTGTGGACTGTGGAGAAGAGCTGCAGTTTCACCATCTAATAAATATGACAATTTATAGATACAGAAGAAAGAACCTTTAGACTGTAAGCTCTTGGTATAGGTCTTTCGGATCCTATTTTTACCATTGTTTGTTAAATCAATGCAAAGCCCCTGTTACATTACTGTAAAGTGCTGGTGCTATATAAATACACAATGATGATGAATATGCACTAACCTCCATAAATAATAAAAAAAAATCACTTAGTTTGCCCAGGAGCAGTTGTCAATAGCAACCAATAAGATTTTTTTTGAGACAGGTGACCATTAAATGCTACCTGCTGATTGGTTGCTATTAATTCAAACGTAGTGAATTTTATTACATAACCCTAATACTGTTTTCTGCAGTTCATCAATTTGTAATTTACACTATAATCTGTTTTTTAGAAAACACTTACTATATGATAATGTAGCCTTAGATAGCTTCTGTTGAGTTGAAATATATCGAGTGTATTTCCATTCAGTTGGCATATAATATGACAAGACCATAAGACCATAAATATACCTTAGAAGACCCAAGAACAAGCACAGTCTGCAGATGTATCTGGCTTATCAGTGTCTCCCTAAAATGTCTGTAGGCACACTTGCCATCCAGGCTTTAGCCTCAGAGAGGCATTGCAAGTAATTGTGCATACATGTGTGTATCATTCAAACAAGCATTAAAGGTTAGTTGTATTGTAACATTTGACGCCTCAGTTTTTTTTTGGATAAAGATCTGCTTCTTGGGTAAACTGGACAAATGAATAGATCTTCACATATACAGCAAACTTTAGACATTCAACAAAAGCAGGGACGATGATAAAGCAGGGAGGTATTTACCCTCTCATCACTTGTAAAAATAAATAATAGTCCTCACTGGTGAAATAAATCACATGCTCATCACTGGCTTCTATGCTTCATGCCTGAGAGCAAAACACGGGAAGAGGAACTTGCTAAAGTAAATAATTTCATGTACATGCCTCACTGCGTAAGCAACATAGCCTAGGCAGTATTGTATTATTTATGTAGCACCATAAGCAGTACATCATAAAGGAAAAAGCCCTAGCAATGGGAAAAGAACAAAACACGCAATAAGAAAATAAATACTCTGGAAAGAAGCAAGTGCTTGCCCCATAGGGCTTACAGATGTCCCATTGGGACATGAAAAAGTGATGCTAGATGACTAAATGGCAGTTGACTAAGGGCATCAATAGTGATGGGTGAATTTATTCGCCGTTTTTTTGACAAATTTCCACCAACAAATTTTCGCTGGTGTATTTCCACCAACTAATTTTCGGACTTTGTATTTTTTTGGCGAAGCGAAACTGGACAAATTCGCCCATCACTACTTATCAACATTACTCATAGCAAATCATGAATCCACAATAGAATAATATATCCAGACACCCATTCTGTACCTATTTACACTGTCTTTTGTTTGGAGGCTCTGCCCCATGTCGAGTTTACAAATAATACAGCAACATACTGTATCTTTGCTCACACAGTTACTGTTTGTGTTCTAGATGATCCAGATAAAGTACTATTTGTATTTATGTTAGCCTGACCACCATTAACAATACCGTCATGCCCTTCAGTTGTAATATTGAACATATTTGTGCTCTATAAATGCTTGCTGATAATAACGTATAATATATGTAATAATTTATTTATGTTAGCCTGACTGCCATTCACAATGCCTTCATGCCCTTCAGTTGTAATATTGAACATATTGGTGCTCTATAAATGCTTGCTGATAATAACAGTAGGATAGTTAAATGGCATCCAAACATCAAGATTGTAGGAAATCACCTGCATTGTGGGTAAAAAAAGAACAATGATTAGAATCAAATTGAGCTCTAACTGCACTGCATTCCTAAATGACTCATTTAAGTATATAAACTGCTCATGAAGAATCTGTTTTATTCCGTTGTACCATTAACTGCAAGTGGTAGTTTATTGTCAGTGTTCTTTCTATAACAATGCAGTCCAATGCAGCCTTTGTTATTCATTTGATCACATGCCCAGCACTACCCAATCCCATTACTTTCTCAAAACGTAATTCTTTTTCTGTAGTAATTTGTAGCAAACTTTGCTCTCAAAATGTACATTTAATGCGATGGAATTCCAGGTAAATAGTTATATTTTATGATGCTATTAATTTAGCTTTTTGCATGGATGTTAACAATTCTTGCCTCTTGCTTCTCTACCCAATGTCTTCCATATGTCCTAATACTGATACAGCCATTGTTGTGTGCTGCTTTGTTTAGGAATGACATCTCCTGTGATTCTCCAAATTTCAGTCCATTAAATGAGCAACCCTAGAGCTTTCACACATGGGCTATAAACAAAGAGGAGCTTTCAGTTTGACAGTAGATCAAGGCCAACTGGGCCATTTATGCTGCTTGATAAACAATTTCTCCATAGAACTGTCATATGTTTATCCCAAGTAGTTTAAAATCACTTTATCACTTGTAGGATTGTTATTCCGTCTTTCTTCCACCATGGGTTAATAAGTCTCCCTTTACACTACTGCTACTGTAGGTTTCCATCTTGCAGTCTTGGGGTACAACGTCCTATTAAAGCAGACAAATGCCACCCAACTCAGAAGGTGCCTTTTGTAATTTCATGACTAGGTGCCTTAAGTATTTTGTACAATTTGTAGTATTAAGAGTAAAAATAACTTTCCTGGCTGAAGTTCTTGCCGGGTTTCAGCTTACATTGTTATAACATCTGTGCACCAGGTGCCAAATTCCAAATAGCACCAAAATGTTCTTTGTTTTAGGCACAGTGGGCCCATGGGCAAATGCTCTTTCAAAACAAGAACTTGCAAATGACACATGAGGAATAAATAATGGGCTAAAGCCCAAATGGTTTATGGTACTGTTTAAATATCTAAACTGTCCATCTAGCATCCCTTCCCTTTAGGCTGGGGACAGACAGGGAGAAGGTAATTCCGGGAGATTGTCGCCTGCTAAAAACGCCAGGCGACAAAATCTCCCCGAATCTCCCTGTCTGTCCCTACCCTTAGATACGATAATTGATTTATTGGTTTATGCTATGGTCCAACTTTGGAAGATGAGCCACAGGTCAAACATTTGATTATGGTGTTATAATGATTATAAGAATAGGCATTACATTTCTTGCTCCTATCCAATAACTATTTTAGTTGTATGCAATTATAAAATCAAAAGTAAGATAAGCATTCAGAAGGTGATTTCATTCCTCTAAAAAAAAATTTTTTTATTTCCTTATGGCAGAGGGTTGATGTTCCAAGTAAATTCTCCCCTGGTTCCATTGGTTCCCCCAGAAAAACAAACTGTATTGGTGCAGAATGGAAGGTGAGCGATGCCTCCCTTTCCTGCTGCAGATATATAAATAATCATTTGCAGGCAGCCACACTCTGATCAGGATTTTTCCCTCGTGGATGTTGGTTGAAATATTGCATATAATTTTCACATAGAGCTGCAATCCATTATCCAATAGGGATGGCGCGAACCGCGGTAAAAAAGTTCGCAAACATGTTCGCGAACTTGCGTCAAAAAAATGCGAACGGTTCGCGAACGTCGCGAACCCTATAGACTTCAATGGGAAGGCGAACTTTAAAAGCTAAAAAAGACATTTCTGGCCAGAAAAATGATTTTAAAGTTGTTTAAAGGGTGCAACGACCTGGACAGTGGCATGCCAGAGGGGGATCAAGGGCAAAAATGTATCTGAAAAATCCATTGTTGACACAGCGCTGCGTTTTGTGCTGTAAAGGGAAAAAAGTCACTCAGGTGGTTGTGGACACTGTAATATTATGGATATTTAGACAGAATGTGAACAAGCTCACACAGCTAGATGGGAGTTGTTTGAAGAACACAGTGGGCAAAAAAATGCCTACAGGGCAAATAATGGCTACAAGGTCAACGTATACACTACTACAGCGGTGGATACGGATTACGTAAAATATATTATGGCTGCTTGAAAAAAGTCACTCAGGTGCTTTTTCTGGAGAGGGTAATATTATGGATATTTAGACAGAATGTGAACAAGCTCACACAGCTAGATGGCAGTTGTTTGAAGTACAGTAGATTACTAGCCAGCAAACTTACTATCCACTGTCCCTGAAATCACTAACAGCTCTCTCCCTACACTATCTCTTCCAAGCACACACAGGCAGAATGAAAAAACGCTGCAGGGCTTCGGTTTTTATAGGGAAGGGGAGTGGTCATGGGGGTGTGGGGGTGGTCCAGGAGGGAGAGCTTACTGATTGGCTGCCATGTATCTGCTGGTCTGGGGGAGAAATGGCAAAAAAAAAGCGCCAACTAAGGAGAACCCAAATTGGCGAACGTCGCGCGACGTTCGCGAACTTCCGGCGAGCGCGAACAGCCGATGTTCGCGCGAACAAGTTCGCCGGCGAACAGTTCGCGCCATCCCTATTATCCAACATTTTGGCCCAAATTAGGGCCCCTAATGTGGGACGAAACGTTGGAAATAGGGATGCACCGAATCCAGGATTCGGTTCGGGATTCGGCAAGGATTCGGCCTTTTTCAGCAGGATTCTGATTCGGCCGAATCCTTCTGCCTGGCCGAACCGAATCCAAATCCTAATTTGCATATGCAAATTAGGGCCAGGGAGGGAAATCACGTGACTTTTTGGCACAAAACAAGGAAGTAAAAAATGTTTTCCCCTTCCCACCTATAATTTGTATTGTATATTACATGTATATTGGACATTTGCTGAAAATTTCTTTCAGGATTACACAATAAGGGATATAGATCATGATATATGCTACTGAATAAGCTTTGTTAAGTGGACATGGTTGAAATGCATACCTTTATTTATGCACATCTGTACACACAAAGATATAACAAGGCATATATGTTATACAAAGTGACAGGTCTGAAGAACATTTACAAGGATTCTGGCAGTGGATTGTATGTTTCTGTAAGTCCCCTGAATGCTGTGGTTTTATTATTTACTATATGGATATCCAAGACCATGGTTAATGAGTGGCTCTTTTCCTCTTCATGTCTAACATAAAGCACTGTCTGTGTTGCTGAAATGAGGCATCATGGCTAGGAATCCCTCCTTACACTTGTGTACCTTACTGTAGAGCAATGATACTGTCACATTCTGTGTGACCTCTCTCTGCACATAATCACCATTTACGTGGCCAAGTGAGATATAAGCCTTAGAGTACATGCAAAGCTATAAATTACCATTTTATTCGTTGGTAGTTGATTCAACTAAAATCTGCTCAAGTGACTCGTTCAAAGTTTAAACAGCTGAGATGTATAATTAAGAGCATGTGTATTAAAAAAAAAAAGAAAGGTTAAATATCTCTATATTGTCAGAAATATGCACATAGTTTTTGTTGTTGTTTGTGGTTTAGACCGCACAGCAAGTTGCTATTTGGCCTGGCACTGCAGCAGCCAGACAGAAAGCAAAAGTAAAACATAAAGTGTAATAATATTCTAAGCCAAAAAGATACCAGGCCAACATGGAAGCTATTTTTAAATGAAACTACCAAGAGATGAAGGAGATGTCTATTAAGCCCCAGGGGGTCTAAAGTGTGATGAGAAAAGTCACCAGAAAATTTTAAGAATTTTCTATGCAAAGAGTACAAAAAATATCACCCAGTCAAAATATTTTCTGGGGAAAATTTTGAGAATTGTCACCCTGCAATGGATTTCTCTTGAGGAAAGTCTAGCTACAGAGCTGTCTCGAAGACAAATCCTGATATTTGGTTGCCGACTTAGGACATAAACTCCGACCCTTAGCGGCCTCTCTTTATAGGCTGCTATGAATTTGGATGCACTGATTGCATCAGCTACTTTGAGATAGCCGAGCAGGGAGAGCTGCTTCTGTCACTCATGCTGAGGATGGGGTGATCCAACTCTACTGAAGGATATTGCTGAGGCAAAGTGAAAGAACCAGCTTTCTGCACTCAGCAAATTTAAGCCATGTGAACATTTCGGTAATGCATGGATAGGAGGCAGGTTTGGGTGGGGATTGAAAAAAAAAGAAAACAGAAATATGTCACTATTACGTATGTTACTGTTATAATGGAATGCAACAATCTTGTATGATAATAAACAAGCTATCTTGTTTAAAGAAATACTTAGACTGTAAGCTCTATGGGGCAGGGACCTCCTTCCCACTATGTCTCTTATCACATAGCACTTAAGCTCTTTGTCCTATGATTCTGTATATATTTATTATGTGATTTGTCTCCCCCATGTCTACTTTTTATATATATTGTACTTTTATGCACTGTGCAGCGCTGCGGCTCCTTAACAGCACTTTACAAATAACGTTATACAATAATTTCCCCTAGAAACAACCTGCCTGTAAGATCTTGTGGAAGTTCTTTTGTGGTTCAGCCATTTTTAAAAATATATGGTTGTATCACAATACAGAATGGCCCAATCCCTTAGCTCCGACAGGCAGCTTTTTAAATAGTGATTCATGGTTAGACAAAACTTTTCAGCCGAAAGTGATATAAAAGAATTCATATTTTTGATTTGATGCCTGTTGACCATTTAAAATGTATGTGCATTTATTTATTCAGTTAATAAACCAGTAAGTATCATAGTCAAAAGTCTTTGGTATTGATATTTCCAAATTAAATAATGCCTTACGTGTAAGGAATGTCCAGTCGCAAAAAGTCAATGGACTCACTACAGGCAATGATTGAGTGATGGTTGCCAGTGAAAGTTATTGCATCTGACATCTCTGAAGGAACTTGGAAAACTGTCAGTCATTCTTAAATGGTTTGCTGCTGTGATCAATTGAGGTGGTACGGAAAGGTTGTACCCATAAAAGCCATACGGAGAATGGAAGGAGCAATTAAGTGTTTCCTGTGAAATGGAACTTGAGGGCAAAATGCTTCCAGGTGTAGGTAATCCATACAACATTTGATTGGCAGCAGAGGGGGCTTGGAGACACTGTCCCTTAAAAGGTTCTAGTTTGTTGGTTTTGGAGATGCCAAAGGGTGAAAACAATGGAACATCCACCATAACTGATGGAACCTGTGAGCTTGGGCTTCCAAGTTTATCCTGGTTGGCAAAGAGTAGTGCC
>CM044445.1:47422170-47435800 GCA_024363595.1 Xenopus borealis
TATATATATATATATATATATATATATATATAGTTTAGAAGACCACCGGCACTCACCTATCACAAAGTAAAACCCCGAGTAGCCCTCATGTTTATAAATATTGGAAAGTATTTAGGAGCACTCAGATAATTCTGTGTCTTTATTCAAATTTTGCCTTTCTGTAATTCGGAGCTTTCTGGTTCATGGGTTTCCAGATAATGGATCCCATTCCGGTAGTACAAATTTGCTATGGTTTTAAAGTTATTTGGAGCACTAACTGTCCCTTTCTACACTGCTGGTTCTGTCTCCAGGAACGATTCAGCTAAAGCGAGCATTGATGCCTCTTAACAGGTTTGTTAATCAGATTCTGTTACATTGTTTTAAAAGTCAGAATCACTAGGACCGATAATAGAAAAGCACAGACAGATACTGCTTTTAACAGCAAATATACTGAAAGTTTCTAATGACTGCATACTGGGATGTTGCTTAGAAATGCAATTTCTTTCATTGGGCAAACATCTATATTTCGGTTTACGTCCCCTTTAAAAATAATCCATCCTTGCATCTCATATTGAAACAGACATAAGATCTAAAACATTACGGTATGTTTAATGGAGAATGTAAATGGGTGGAATGCTGTCATTTGCAACCACCAATAAAATACTGGTGTTTCCCCATAAATAATAACATAATAGTCAGGTTGAAAATAGAGACGTACGACAACCCCAGTCAGTTTCAACCCCGTATTTAGTTCCTATCTGATCCAACTCCTGTAAATATTAGAAAATATGTGCATTGCTAAATATAATAAAGTACAGATCTGTTCTAATAAAAAGGGTATTTTTCTCACATGACTCAGAAACATGATGCCATTGATTTCACAGTGTGGGCTCAGCCTGATTGTGACATCTCATAAACACTTAAATAAGAACCAAAAGACAAAAGTAAAAACAGATTTATACTTGAAATGGTTAATGGAACAGAAATAACACCTCTGAAGTCTTTCAGCAGGTGTAATAAAATGGGACTTGTCAATTGGATTATTATCAGTGAATGCTGTATATCTCATCACAATGACAGTCTATATGCCCAGCAGCACCGTGTGATGTACAATGAGCATAACGGATATTAAGGACACATCGCTACACAGCAGACAAATGCCCTCTTTCCCTATCAGAATATAAATCTCTGGGAATGCACACCTACATGTCCTTTGTCGTCCATCTCATTGTTGGTCAGTTTAATCCTGTCAAAGCTTACGATTTGCCTCATCCAGGTCTCTCCGGAACAAGGTGAATCCGGGTGAATATAGAGTCTTGGGGTAATACAGGAATGGTCTGTGTTGCCTGCAACCATCCACTGAGAGCTGTGATAGACATACCTGGAACAGAAAAACAGATGCTTAGTGGGTGGGGGCTGGCACAGAGCTCTACAGAAAGGAAACCTACTAAATCCAAAAGGACAAAAAATAAATTCTACCCACATATCCACACAATATCATCACCTGGGCCCACTCAGGCTTTATGGGTGACTCGTGGCTCGGTTATTTGCCATTTAGTAAGAGATATCTCAGTAACTGTCATATTTGGTATTAGTGCTCGGAATCCACAAGGCAATACACTCCCATGCTCAGCTTTATATGAACTGTTTCTAGCCAATGCACAATACATACCATACATGTATACTGACAGAACTACAGAAGCTCTACTGAACTGACAAAGTCCTAACTGTAGACAGGACTGAATATTCTCAGGGAGGGACAGCATATTGTTACTAACAAAGCAGAGTAATATGCAGAGTACAATATACTAACCACATTAATTAGTCAAATTTAGAGAACACAAGTTAGATATATCGATAGATAATAGATATATAGAATAGATTTTCCTCATGTTCAGTTGAGAGAGAGTGAAAGAGAGGAACTCACTGTCGAGTAAAGCATCCTGCCCAGTGTATGTGCGAGTCAGAGAGTGAGCTGTATAAGGAATACCTGTATCTTTTGGAGTCCACAGGGGTGACATCCATAGCGATGTAATATTGCTTGGAAGGATCCAGCCCTTTCACTTTAATCCGCACGGAAGGGAACATTCTCCTGCAGGACAGACACAAGGTGGGACACTGATCGCAGGGAGATCGGAAGAATTTAACACTCGCTGCATGCTGCGATATATATATGTATATATATTTATATATATATATCACGGGCACCTTCTTGTGTGTATCTCTCATATACACTAACCCTGACCAGGCCCTACTACATATTTATGTATGCTATTTCATATTTATGCAATGCTATTTTCCTGCTGCTTTTCCCTATCTCAGCCGTAATTTCCCTGTGGGACACGCACAAGTCGCCGCAACAAATGTGTGTGTTTATGTCAGTAATGAAAGAAAGAACATGAAATTGGCGCTGAACAATCTATTTCAGGGTTAGATTAGGCAGCATTGCCATGTATTCCTAGTATTCCTAGGACCAGATATCTCCCCGTCTCTAGCTCTTCTTTTCACTTTCCCTATCCAATTTAATTATTTTCTTTCTTCCCTCTTCCTACTTTGTCTCTTTTTAATGTCCCCTTTATTTCTCTAGTTATTTTGTACATTTCTAATTTTATTCTAATTTTAATTTTTTTCATCTTAGCTTCTTAAAACATTCGTTCAATTCTCTTCTCATGTCTTCCCCTGTATATTCAATTTATTTATTTTAGCCTTATCTAAACGAATCTATCTAAGTATCGTCGTCAATATATCTGACATCTATCTGACTGATTGCTCCATCGGTGCGATCTGTATGAGACTGCTGTGTAATATCTGTAGTTAGCTGGAAATGTGAGGAACACAGAGGTTCCACGTTGGAGAATACCCAGTATGGAGATAGTAAAATCCCAAGCAGGAGACTGTAGTAGGTTATGCTCTTTCAATAATCATAAAAGCTAAAATCCGATGCCTGTGAACGCGCTGTGCGGCAAGAGAAGAGGCGATTAGAGGCGTTGGATGGAGCAGATCTGTACCTCCCTGCTTTAGTGATGATCATTTCTGTGCCGATGTCATGGAATCTCCGCCATAGTTCCGAACCCTGCAGCTCAACCTGCACTGACTCCGGCCGGTGATGGTATTCAGGGTCGGTGTCCGGAGAGAGGACCCCAATAGTCTGGGGTTTCTGGGCTGTGGGGACACATTGTTTTAAGGAGTTATTAGTCCGGATGGAGATGTAATACGAGTGGCCACTTTCCTGTCTCTGTTGAAACTGAGCCCCCACTATTTGCTCTGCTTGAAGCCCCCCCCAATTAGTCGGAAATTAAAACGACTGTGTAACAAGGGGGGCAGGTGGATACTGGATATAGAATAGACACTTTAGAAATAGAGTAGACAAATTGGATATAGAATATACACATTAAAAATAGAATAGACAGATCGGATCTAGAATAGACACATTAGAAATAGAATAGACACATTGGATATAGAATAGACACATTGGATATACAATAGACACATTAGAAATAGAATAGACACATTAGAAATAGAATAGACACATTGGATATAGAATAGACACATTAGATATAGAATAGACATACTGGATATAGAATAGACACATTGGATATAGAATAGACACAGTAGAAATAGAATAGACACATTGGATATAGAATAGACACATTGGATATAGAATAGACATACTGGATATAGAATAGACACATTGGATATAGAATAGACACAGTAGAAATAGAATAGACACATTGGATATAGAATAGACACATTGGATATAGAATAGACATACTGGATATAGAATAGACACATTGGATATAGAATAGACACAGTAGAAATAGAATAGACACATTGGATATAGAATAGACACATTGGATATACAATAGACACATTAGAAATAGAATAGACACATTAGAAATAGAATAGACACATTGGATATAGAATAGACACATTGGATATAGAATAGACATATTGGATATAGAATAGACACTGGATACAATAGAATAGACATATTAGAAATAGAATAGACATATTGGATATAAAATAGACACTGGATACAATAGAATAGACATATTAGAAATAGAATAGACATACTGGATATAGAATAGACATATTAGAAATAGAACAGACACATTGGATATAGAATAGACATATTAGAAATAGAACAGACACATTGGATATAGAATAGACAGATTGGTGGTCACATTTACTTTATTATCCTGGCTGAGATCAAACACCCTATTGTAACGCTGTCAGATAACTCATACAGGGAGATTTATTGCACAGTATTGTAACCATGCGCATAATATATCTCCCCCTATTTATCCCCCTTGTTCCCCTCGATGTAACAAAGCTGATATTTGCATCGGAGCAGCAGCATCAAAGCGATTCCAGACTGAGCGTTTGATCAGAGGAACTTAATAGCTGGGATGTTGCTTTACAATAAATTGCTTCGTATTATTGTGGATTATTGCCAAGCTGTCACAGGGCAGATTTATAAGGGGGATTTGAGGGGCCATTGGGATGTATAAATCCACTGATATTTACTAGTCTTGGGGGTGTCGATCATAAATCCTCTATGTGAGCCTTGCCTGGGCCAGTCTGTGCAGATATTCCTGTCACTTGTGATTGGGCTGCAGCTCCCCCAGACTAACCAGAGTTCTCCTGCCTCGGGGCTTCTGCTGTCCCCTCTGTAGCCTCTTCCCCGTTGTCCCGGGCCCCCGCTTGCTGCATCTCTTCTTTGCTCTCCATTAGTTTCCTCTTGATGGATTTGCCCACTAGTGATTCCACTGAAAAGGCGTGAGCTTTGGAGCTCAGAGACATATTGGGGCGAAGAAGTAGTACGTTCCAGGATCGCTGCGATTTCCTCCAGCCTGAGCAGCAAAGTCGGTGAGTAAATGATGTTTCACTGACAGGTCCCGCTGTATGAGTGAGTGCAGTCAGGCTCCTCTCCCCAATCCCTCTCCTATGGGCTGCTCGGGACAGGCGGGGGGCGGGGACTAATGGCACCTCTAGCTCCTACACTCCACTAATCAAACTGCGATTGGGGACAGTGGAATTTGTTCTTGGGCAAAGCAAAAGACCGTGAGCACCGGGGAAAGAGTCTTCAAGCTTCGCTATAATTCTACAGCATTGTGCAAGCAAAACTCTCAGCTTCTGCTACTAACAAGCACAAGGATTGGATGGGAACTGGGGGAACTTGGCTGCAGGGGAATTGGGTGGGTGTTGATATAGAGAGGACTATACACCCTCAGATTCCTCATGCTGCTAAACTTTTGGCCGATTTCATGGCCATTCCCTATTTCTATGAGAACGAAGAGGCTAAATAGATGGAACAATAGATTATAGCATGTAAAGAAAGGAGACCCAGAGAACAGAGGTTGATTGAGGAGAGAAAGGATAATAGTACTGAGAGTTGGCCCCTGATCTATGGTTTGTGGTTGGGCCCCTTATCTAAGGTTTTTGGGTGGGCCCTTGGTGTCCAAGTCCGACACTGATAGAGAAAATTATCCTAGTCCTGTGCCTATTGACTATGCCTTACCCTGGGCACTTTTTCATCTCCAATTTGTACCTGTATGTTAGCCCCCCATCCACTTAGACTGTAAGCTCTACAGGCCAGGGACCTCCCTCCCACTATGTCTCTTACCACATAGCACTTAAAGGACCAGTAACATGACACCAGTAACTTCATTTGTATATAACAGAAAAAAAACACCCATACATATTTAACTTTAAAATCGCAAAGTCTTTATTTAGAAATAACTTACCCCTTGCGCTACTCTTCAGAAAAGGCGATCTGGTGATCCATTGTGTGACGCTCGATTTCTCCTCCCTGAATTGCTTATAGGAGACAATCAAGCACCACACAATGGATCGCCGCCCTGTTGCCTTTTGTGAAGAAGAGTGCAAGCGGTGTATCGGTAAATTATTTCTTAATAAAGACTTTGTGATTTTAAAGTTAAATATGTCTTGGTGGGGTTTTTTCTGTTTTTTTAAAATTTAATGTTACTGGTCTTTGTTAAGCTCTTTGTCCTTATATGAGTCTGTATATATTTATTGTGCAATTTGTCAAAAATGAAAACTTCTTTTATTGGATCGACGTTTCGGTCCAAACAGGGACCTTTATCAAGCACCCAGGTAATTGTAATCGAAGTGTGTGCCCAAGCCTTTCTATATATACATATATATACACACACACACACACACACACACACACACACACACACACACATTGTCGTTTGCTTTTGGGACGTTTACATTACACTATTATACGACATTAGGTTTATGCCATGATGACGAATAGATCCTTGTTTTATGAGAAAACTATATTTCACCTTTAGTGAATGAAAGACCTGGGAATGAAGCATCCAGTAAATCTAATAAGCAACATTGTCAGGAAGGGATGGGCAGTGTAGGTCTGTTGCGCCAGCTCTCTGTAAGCTCCTTGGCTGGGCATAAGGTTAAACAAATTAAGGTAATTCTTAAAAAAAAAAAAGTGTCCATGGGTAACACTTGGATGATTTTTTCAGTTGTTTACTGGTACTGGTCCACCCTAGCAGGTTGGAGAGGGAAGTATAGAATCTATCTGTAAGTAATGTTATATATATATTCATAATGCATCTACTAGACCGCAGATTCGTATTTACCTATATACTGATTGATTTTCAACTGGAACATGACTGATATACAAAAATCATTGCAACTTCAGTGACTGTGGATGGTTATATATGTTTTATTTATTCATTTCATTAGTATGCTAATTCTAAGGTGCCTGTTGTTTTTATCTTGCCTCATGAATGCTTACACATTAAGCTAGTTTTGCTTCTAATTTATGATTAAAGGGGTTGGTTGCCTTTAAATCAACTTTTAGTATGACATAGCGAGTGATATTCTGAGACAATTTTTTTTTTTGTGGTTTTTCAGCTATTTAGCTTTTTATGGTTGCTAGGGTCCACATTACCCTAACAGCCAGGCATTGATTTTAATAAAAGACAGGAATATGAGGAGGCCTGAACAGAAAGATAAGTAATAAAAAGTATCAATAACAATACATGTGTAGCCTTACAGAACATTTGTTTTTTAGATGAGGTCAGTGACTTCCATTTGAAAGCTGGAAAGAGTCAGATGAAGAAGGAAAATAACTCAAAAACTATAACAAATAAATAATGAAAACCAATTGAAAAGTTGTTATAACATACTAAAAGTTAAATTAAAGGTGAACCACCCCTTTAGTGTGATCAAATATTTTTTTCAAACACATTAGCCAATTAATACCAATTAGCCAAAAGCAAAATGTTTCACTTGTGGTTAATACTAGTATTCCGATAAATTATTAATAATAGCGATGCGCCCTGATTTTCTCTGCCGACCTATATACATTACATTTTACAGCACAGTACAGTACTGGTTTTTGGGTTTTTATTTATTCATATTTTTTTAATCAAGTGGTTACACCTTCCTTGTGCATTGCATTTTTTTTTACAGTTTTTTAAAAATATTGTGTATTTGTTTTAATGAATTTATAGTTTATAGTTATACACTATTTAGTTTTGGGAAACAAACATTATGGATTAATGTGTATGAAAATTGGAATTAGTGTGTAAAATGCTGTAAAATGAAAGAACATTGTACTGCCTAGGTTGCTGTCGGGGGGGGGGTTCATGCTCTGCTCCTTTAGAATCTAATCCAAGACAGCATTTTAACCCCATTGCCTTCAGGGATTCCCAGTTCAATCCAACCATCCAGCAAAATTTGCTCTCAAGCGTTCCTTACTTTTGTGCCATTCCTTTTGTGGTAATTGTAAATCATTTTAATTCAATTTGCAACATTATGTATCACGTTCTAGACTTTGTAGGATTTGAAACACAGTGAGATTTTGTTAAAATGAAAGATAAAACCATATTTGTACATAAATTAAAAAATAAAAAAAAATATATATATATACACACACATACAAGATAAAACATAATTTATAAATATAAACATTTATAAAAAAAAATATATATATATATATTATAATACTAATAAGCATGTTTGGGTCATAATACAAGGGCAGAAGTATACATTACATTTTACAGTGCAGTACAATACTGGCTTTAAGGTTTTTCTTATTTTTTTGTATCAAATGATTACATCTTCCTTGTGCATTCGATTTCTTACGTTTTTTAAAAATATTTTGTATTCATTTTTAAAATATTTATAGTTTATGGTTATACTCTGATTAATTTTGGGAAACAAACATTATGGATTAATGTGTGTGAGAATTGGGATTAATATGTAAAATGCTGGAAAATGAAAAAACATTGTACTTCTCATGTTGCTGTAGGGGGTCCCTACTCTGCTCCTCTATGTTATGTATCAACATTCTAGACTTTGTTGGATTTGGTTTGTAAAGGTCTGAATGTTCTACTGGGATTTTGTTTAAACGAAAAATAAAACCATTTTGTACATAAATATATATATATATATATATATATATATACAAATCAAAACGTTGAGTTTCAATAAATATAATTTTCTTGCATCAAAGAAGCCCTGTGAGTGTCTCTATTTCTAGCATATATATATATATATATATTATATAACAAAATATAATACATAAATATACATATTTATATAATATATACATAACAAAAGATTAATAAGCATTTTTCATAAATGTTTGGCTTCTATTACAAGGGAAGAATTACACACACACACACACACACATATATGTATATATATAAAAAACATAAACTATAATATATGCAAATTATAAATATGTATATAATATATAAATACGATACAATATTAAAAGATAAATAAGCATTTTTCATAAATGTTTGGGTTATAATACAAGGGCAGAATTAGACACTGTATGTTACAGCGCAGAACAGTACTGGTTTTTAGGTTTTTCTTTATTCATATTTTTTTTTAAAACAAATTATTACATCTTCCTTGTGCATTTGATTTGTTAAGGTTTTGTTTTTTTTAAATATCATGCATTCATTTTTAATGAATTTATAGTTTTTGATTATACTCTAGTTTTGGGAAACAAACTTTATGGATTAATGTGTATGAGAATTGGAATTAGCATGTAAAATGCTGGAAAATAAAAGAACGTTGAACAGCCCAGGCTGCTGCAGGGAGGTCCCTACTCCTTTAGATTATAATCCAAGAAGGCATTTTAACCCAATTGCCTTCAGGGATCCCCGTTCAATCTAATCGTCCAGCAAGATTTGCTCTCAAGCGTTCTTTACTTTTTAATAATTTCTATCATATTAATTGTAAATTAATCTTTCAACATTGTAGAAGTTCTGAATTTGAAACATAGTGATGAGAATTCATGGAATTTTGCGTAAACGAAAAAAGAAACTGTTTTGTACATAAATAAATATATAAATATGTATAGCATAAAATATACAACTAATTAGTGGAATTAATTTAGTCTGTGCAGTAAAAGGGTGTAAAATATTAAGCACAAGGCAAAACACAAACATACTTGTGCCATTTGTCCTTGGACTTTACTCTTATATAAATTCTTTCTTGGCATAGAAGCAATCACATACGACTGAAAAGGTTCGTTTTATTGATTTAAGGAAACAGAAAGAAAAACGAACGTTTGTGTTATGGGACATCCCAAAATCCAGGGAATCGTTTAAAGCACCTTGATTTAGAATAGGGTGTGTATTGGTAGAGCCTGGCACCTTTTTTTGCCTATACTGGTTTATAATGCAAGCCCTGCACGCTTACATACCATTTAATTTAATCATAATATAAATATAATATAAAATATTATATATAATATAATTCAATGGAAATGTGACCTAATATAAATAACTGGTAAACATTTATAGGAAAATAAATCAGTGCAAATCATTCCTTTAAACTGGATTCATTTCCCCATTAATCCAGGGATCTTGCATAAATACCAGAATCAGAATAGCTGACGTGCTTATTCCATTTGGTAAGGACTAATGTAGGAAAATATAGCTTTGGGATTTTTTTTTGTCAGCCAAATGTTGCTTTTCATTTAGCCACCAAGAGCAATATGCAAGGCAAAAAGTGTACCCCTTGAGAAATAGAAAGAAATCAGATCTCGTCCGTGTTAAAACACAGCTCCAATGAGTTCTGTTGTACTAAGATATCACTTTTACAAGCAGTGAGTGAATAACTGAAGCAGATGAAATAAGTTGGGGGGAGGCATAAACCGTTAGAGGACATGTCTGAATGCATATTTCTATTTCATGCATCATGTTGATCGGATCTCAGAATCATATCTGTGAAATTGTTCTGACGCCATTCCTAGTTCTGCTTTAGGGAATCAAAACAGAGCTGAAGAATTCACCATTCATTCCCTATCATCCAAAGCAATAAGAAATCTGGCCTCCCTTCTGCATGGCAAAATGAGCAGCACAGGAAAGGCTTAATACAAAGGATACAATTCAAGCACAAGTGATAATTTAGCTGAAATCATATGGAATTAGGTTCAGAAAGGCAAAAAAACACCTCTCTGCTACTTGTTTGCACTGAGAGAAGTTTACTCTTGTCAGTATACAAAGGTGTACAATGACATGTGAAATGTCCATAGCAACGCATCATTTTAAAATAAAAGATTTTGTTTACAGGTATCTATACAACAAAGGCTCATCTGATACCAAATACATCTACTTTGCCCTTTAACCACCACTGTAGCTTAATATTTCTTGATTAATTAATATACTTAATTGAAATATGAGTATATTTTTGTATAGATGATATATTAACTGGCTGGTTACATTCAACTGGCAACCCCTATAGTCTTCTGATGCTGTTTGATTTCAGTCAGTAAGCAGGCTGACTGCATTGAGATGAATATGGAGGAATAAACTTTTTCCACATTGGTATACAATGTTACTAACTTTCATTGCTTTCATTGGGCTATATATAAAGAGAGTTTGAAGAGCAGCACTCTCATCCCTAAAAAAAATTCCCAGGTTCTGCAGCAAAAAGTAAATAACACAGTAAAGAATACAGAGCACTTGTGGGACTTAATTTATGTGCAAAACTTTAATTTATTTTACACCATTAAAATATTGCACTTAAATGAAGTCCCATGAGTGCTTTATGTTGATACATAGATATTAGTAGCAACTGCTATACTGCTTCAGGAGAAGGTCAACTACTAGTTTATGTTCATAGTCTTGAATAGTTTTGGTGGCCAGACGAATCTTCAAAGGAAGGCGAAACTGTTGAGAGTTCTCTTGGAGCTTAGAAGTGATTCCATTTACAAATGACACTCCATTCTTACTTTGGTGAGAACTCCTCTGCCTCACGGGACAGGAATTGGCAAAGTAGGATTGTCCGTCACAGTACAGACACAGGCCTGCCACACACCTTTGAAGTTTCTCTTGCTCTGAGAGATGAGCCTTCCCAACTTAAATGGGTTCCTCCGAAGGAATAATTGACAGCTGCTGGACAGGTGAGGGCACCAGAGGTCTTTGGAAGCGAGGTGCCAACATGGGTTGAAATTTCTTGCTGCACTCATTGACGTGTTGATGCTTTCTAAGGCAAGTGTCCACTTTAATGGTGAGAGCAATCAAATCCTCCAACAATTCAGGAAGTTCCCTGGAGACTACTTCATCTTTGAGTCGACAGGCCTTGGTAGAACACCACCTTGTATGCCTCGTCATTCCATGAGGTCTTTGCCATTAAAGTTCTAAAGTCAATAGCGTACTCACTGGCACTGATGGATTTGCAGAAGGCAAGATGAGGCATTAGCGACCCGACCAGGGGCATCAAAGATAGTTCTGAAAGACTGATGGAACTCTTTAACATCAAACTTCAATGGATAATTCTTCTCCCACTTAAGCGGTTTACCCTCCAAACTGGACATCACATAATCCCCTTTTGCCACTCAGAAGTGTATTGTGAGGGTTGAAATTCAAATTGAATAAGACACTGGGTAACAAACCCGCTGCAGGCTTGAGGGTCCCCATTGTAGCGAGGAGAAGGAGGGATGCCTGGCTCACGAGCCGGTGTAACTGCTAGCGGAGGAGAGACATCAGCAGGGGGATTCCCCACAGCAGTAGGAGTGAGAGGCAAACGAGAAACAAGCGTATCAAGTACTTGCCCAATGCGGACTTGCTGAGTCTCATATGCTTCCATGCGGGACGCCAGCCTCCGGAGGGCTATTCCGACATCCGGCGTAGCTTCCTCGGGGTCCATGGCCCAAGTATAATATAAGGGGGCTCCCAGAGGGGAAGGAGGGAACCATAGGGTTAAAGTCCAGGTACAGGCAAGGGTTCAGGCAAGTTCGTGATCAAAGTCCAGGCAAAGATCCAAAGGCAGGTAGAAGGAGACGTGGTCAAAGTTCAGGCAAGGGTCAAAGTCCTAAAATCAATCCAAAAGACATTTAACAGCACCCAGGAACGCTAACAAACATAAGCTATACTTGGGCATTGAACCGATGTCCAGAGCATCCTTTTATTTGAATTTGGGGCTGTTTCGTGACGTAAACTTTCAAAAAATACACACACAAAAATGTAAAAAAATACACACAAAAATTTCAAAATTTTTTTTAAATTTCCTTACAATGCTGGTATCACACTAACTAAAGGGGAGCTGTATTAATGGCAACACAAATTACTCAAATTACTCAATTTTAAAAAATGATTTCCTTTTTCTCAGTAATAACAAAATAGCACCATGTTCTTGAATCAAACTAGTGTACTTGTTCCAAATTAAGATATAATTAAGCCATATTGGATACAAAACAATCCTTTGGGTTTAAATACTTCTGGGTATCCAAATTACAGAAAGATCCCTTATCTGGAATATGCCAGGTCCTGAGCATTCTGGATAACAGGTCCCATACATGTATTATAAATAATGAGGCTACTGCTACTGTCATTTATTTTCAATTAATTTCAAAACAAAATTGTCCAGATCAATAGAGACCAGCAAGGCTGTACTAGTTATGAAATATGTCACATAAATGGGACACTATAAATGGGATTGTTTACAACTGCATGCCAGTTCTGGGAAGTTAATCTTATAAGTAAAGAGAATGTTTTCGAATTAAAGTTTTGAAATAGAGTGTGCCTTTTTTTCTGGGGATTGCTTACAATATTTGTATAGTGTAATTCACACCAGTTTCAAGAAGATGTAGAACACATTCAGTATTGACACTTTAAGATTTGCACAAGACGTGCAGTGTTTATAATTCAGATAATATCTATGCAGGTAATGTTAGAAATTCACGGCTAGTAATCTTCCCTATAGTGCACCTTGGAGACTAAAAAGGTTATTTCAGTCATTATATAAATATATAACCTTACTTAAAAGAGCTTCCTCTTTTGTTTATTTAATTTTTAACCAGTCATAATGAAGGTGCAATGGTAGAAAGGGAAATGGAGACCATGCTGTAAAGGCAGAGGGCATCACTGTAGGAGGACACATATAAAAGAATAATTTGTGTATATATGGCTGGATATTTGGCAGCAACACAAAATGGGATTTTGGGTCCATGGTAAGAAAAAATGTATTTCTTAATTTTTCTCAATATTTCTTGTTGGGGAAGGTTTATGAAAAAGATTTTTAAACAGATATAAATGATCCTGGATTGACACTATGATAGCCTGCCAACAGTTCATAGTGATCAGCCCCTGAAAATAGGAAAATAGGAGGAAGGAGGAAACGTTCTGAATTAAAA
>CM044445.1:47438019-47451781 GCA_024363595.1 Xenopus borealis
GGGCGCTTGGCTGGCTTGTGTGCACAGACTGCACATCTGCACAGACAAATGTATTTTCTACATAATTGTACTAAATTTTGAAAATGAGCCTCCTTCCTGCTTTTTTTTGATGGGGCTACCTTATTTTTATTCATGAAATTATTGAGTATTCTGTATACAATATTTGATTCTTTGCTGGTATTTCTCAGCAGCGGCTTTAGCCCTACTGAACATACTCTCTACCTGGATCTTTGATAGCAACAGAAAGAAAAGAGAGATATTAATGTTTCAGGTTTTACAAGTTAGGAGTAGGAGGAGGGAGGGTAGAGGAGCAAACTGAGCATGCTCATGCTCAATCACCAAAGAAATAGTGCTCTGTTATTGAGATTATCATTAGGAAGGAGTTCTCACTTTGGCAGGATGACCATTGGTAAATAGTGCTGTGTTAGGATGATCATTGGGAAAATGCTTTGTTGTTGAGATTATCATTAAGAATAAGTTCTCAGCTGTTGGTATGACCTTTAGGAAGGAGTGTTGTATTGTTGGGATAATCATTAGGAAGGAGCATTTGGAAAGAGTATTCTGTTGTTGGGATGTCATTGATACAGTGTGTTGTATTACTGGGATGATCATTAGAAAGAAGTGATCTACTGTTGGAACGATCATTGGGAAGGAATAACAAGTTCGGACTTGGGAACCCTGGGTCTTTTTGGCCCCGTCGGCCCAGACCTGCACTGCAGCACCGGAAAACGTAGGTGGGGGGAGGCAGGAGTAATCTGAGGCACAGAGGAGTTTGCAGCTGGGGGGCCTATGGGATAGTGTGGGGGGCCCTAAGGCTGCAGGCCCTGTGCCCCCCAGTCCGGCCCTGAGGAATGATGTGTTGTTGGGATATTTATTGAAAAGGAGTAATATGTTGTTGGAATGCTCATTGGAAAGGAGTAATGTGTTATTGGAATGATCACTGAGAAGGAGGGTTCTGTTATTCAGAAGATTATTGAGACAGAGTGCTGTGTTTTTTGAATAATCATTAGAAAGGAGTGCTTGACTATTGGAATGATCATTGGGAAGGAAAGCTGTGTTGTTGGGATATTTATCGGAGTAATGTGCTGTCAGAATGATCACTGGTAAAGAGTGCTCTGTTGTTCAGATGATTATTGAGGCAGAGTGCGATGTTATTGGGATAGTCATTAGAAAGCAGTGTTCTACCATTGGAATGATCATTGTGAAGGAATGCCATGTTTTCAATGATCACTGGGAATCAGTGCTGTGTTGTTGGGATGACTATTGGGAAGGAATGTTGTGTTTTTGGGATGATGAGGGATGCTGTGCTGTTGGAATGATGATTAGGAAGGAGTTCTGTGTTGTTGAGATGATCATTGGAAGGGAGTGCTTTGTTGTTGGCATGATCATTAGAAATGAGTTCTCTAGTGCTCTTGGAATAATCATTAGAAGTAGTACTATACTGTTGCGATAAATATAAATGAGGGCTATGGTTTAGGATGATCATTAGAAAATTATCACTTTCAGTTGAAATGATGATTAGGAAAATATATTTGTTGTGGTGATCACTGATGAGCACTTTATATTAGATCAATATATGTGTTATACTAATTACAGTATAAGGAAAGGGAAAGATAATTGTACTGAAAACAGTAAATGGTCTCCCTATACAAGATGAAATCAAGTTGTACATTATAAATTACTTAAGTATCTTTTATTGAAAAAGCACAACATTTTAAAAAAAGTTTTACTTTTTTCAAAATAATGAATGGAATCATGATATGAAACTGGGGCTGATAAAAAAACACTTCCAAGTGGAATGTTTATTTTAGAGCAAAATCAACACTGATTATATCTTCTTGATTCAAAAATGTAGTAGAAAAACTGTACTTATTAAGCATAAACATGTTGATGTTCTTTTGATATATGTAATGTTCTAGTGTCAAATATTAATTTTTTTAATCTATAAATTTATATTTTCCCATCTGATAGCATTTAGGCTGCCCGATAGTTTATGAAATGATGTAGATCTGTTTATGCTATAACAAGTTCCTTCCAAAAAACAAATTTTGTGGACTGAAACTTAGAAAGGTTTAGATTGCATTGACCCTTCTTTTTTTTACTGTCTTATGCATATTAAAAAGATTTTGCAACTTTTTATATAGCCAACCCATTTCAAGAACAGAGCTGTATCTTATATATTAAGCTCTACATTATGTATCTTTATGACCTCAGCAAAGGATCACCCAAAATTGAAAACGTAATTAAAGTTATCATTTTTAAACTAATATATGTACTTAATGCAGTTATTTTTGCATGTAACTGGTTTAAGTGTCTGTGTTAAAATCAATATTTATGTTTTTTTCATGTGTAAAAAAGGCCATAAGCAATCAGATCGCTCGTTTGGCAGGGTCAATAAATAATCTGATCTGGGCCTGAATAGGCCACCCACTTACTGGGCCAAATCAGGCTGATCTGATTGTTGACCCCTAGAGCCAACAAGTGGATCATACACAGGGGCCTACAGAGAAGGGCCGGAACTGGGGGTAGGCAGAAGAGTCACGTGCCTTATGTACACCTTACGTAATATGAGTACTAATGATATAGTAAATGTACAGCTAAGTGAAATTCTTTTTAAATGAAGCTGAGTGCCCTGGTGTTTGTAAGGTTGATGTTTTTTATTATGTTTTTGTTCTTTAATTGTTAAAAAGTCTTTGCATCTTTTCTGTTTATTTAATCACTTGTTTAATTATTAAAGCACATACATTTAATTTTTTTGGTATAAACAATTTCATTGGTTTGGTATAAGTATTAGCATTGCTCCTTTCCTGCATTTCCTCTCATTCACTAACTGCAGATCAATGCCAGCCATCTACAGAGTGCTCCAAAGCTTGTCTGTATTTGATTATACTAACAGTAATTACAATTAGGGGAACTGTTCTATATTCTATACATGATGGTCCCTAAACTAGTGGTAGAAGCTCTTTTTCCTAGGATCAAATATAAAGATATTGTTTTTTTTAAATAAAATGAAACGAGCAGTTTATGAATTCTCCATAGGTATGACCGTTTAAAGGGAACCTGTCATGGGAAAAAACATTTTTTTCAAAACTCATCAGTTAATAGTGCTGCTTCAGAAGAATTCTGCACTGAAATCCATTTCTCAAAAGAGCAAACAGATTTTTTTATATTTCATTTTGAAATCTGACATGGGGCTAGACATTTTGTCAATTTCCCAGCTGCCCCAAGTCATGTGACTTGTTCTCTGATGAACTTCAATCACTCTTTACTGCTGTACTGCAAGTTGGAGTGATATCACCCCCTCCCTTTCCCCCACCCAGCAGCCTAACAAAAGACCAATGAGAAGGTAACCAGATAACAGCTCCCTAACACAAGATAACAGCTGCCTAGTAGATCTAAGAACATCACTCAGTAGTAAAACTCATGTCCCACTGCGTACTATTCAGTTACATTGAAAAGGAAAAATAGCAGCCTGCCAGAAAGCAGTTCCCTCCTAATGTGCTGGCACAAGTCACATGACCAGGGGCACCTGGGAAATTGACAAAATGGCTACCCCATGTCAGATTTCAAAACTGAATATAAAAAAATCTGTTTGCTCTTTTGAGAAATGGATTTCAGTGCAGAAGTCCACTGGAGCAGCACAATTTAGAAGAAAAGTATAGGATACTGTTGTCCTTTATAAATTCATGGCCTTCTACACCTTTTAGAAGAACATTGACTTGGGAAGTTAGTATTTTTATTTACATGTTTAGGAGAAGCTTTCTTTTATTTACTTCTTCTGCTTTGCCCTGTCAGATTACTGGATAAATTAAGAATTATGTGTGGCTTTCATAAGCAGTGACATACTGCTGCTACCAGTCATACCCACCTCACCTTAAAGGAATTGTTCAGTATAACAATAAAAACTGGGTAAATAGATAGGCTGTACAATATAAAACCTGTTTCTAACACAGTTAGTTAGGCAAAAATGTAATGTATAAAGGCCAGGTAAATGCTAAGTTTGTAGAGCCCTCAGTGCATCAGGGAAATGATTTCACCCTAGGCCCGGGCCTGGAAATGCTAGAGCTAGCTTTAATATAATATTTAATAGCTAATGCCACTCACCAATTACAAAAACATAGGAAAACATCTTACAGAACTCATACTGGTTATTCAGCAGTTCGGTCTTCCTATGCCATGATACTGTACTGTTTACCTCTTTACATACTGTATATATATTTCTCCCATTCTGCCTGTCATGCTTGACCTATTGTTTTTCTAGTAGTAGTCTCTTCCTTTCTGTCACTTGGTCCATTTTATGGCCACCATGAGCTTCAAAAAGAATGTCAGATGCAATGGGAAAATCCTGCTTTTCTAATGCATGGTGAAGTCTTCTGTCTTCTGAACCTGAAATCTATGTGGCTTTAATCTTTGTATCTTTGGTACTGATATTGTAGATCCCTCTAGTCATACAATAGCCCTCTGTTAATAAGTGCCAAAAAGGCATGTAGCCATTTGTTTTTCAGTTTATATGCTGAACACAAATCATGGGTATGACAAAGAATTTACAGCAGATGAATTGCCATTTGCACCAGCACTGTTGATATAGTGTTACTGTTGGCTGAGATGACACTCAGGAACAGCTGTACGGGGTTGCAGCTTTCTCTGTTCTCCTCTGGTGCTCAGAAGAATACTAATTCCAGGTGTATTCCCATTCTGGTTCCTCCCAATAGGCTGTACATTATACATGTATTAGAGAATTAATCTAGCCAAGTTTGCATGTTTGGTTTACAGCATTTCATAGTTAAATGTTCTAAGAAAGTCTATATATTTTTATTTTCAGTGCATTCTTTGGAAAGATTTCCTTACTTGGCATCAGAGACAAATGGATTTAGCTCCCTTCACAAAAGCTTTCGATTGCTAACCTTGTGAACTCCCTTCAGACTGAAAGACAGCAAGGAAAGAGATTTGTTTCACTGGTGCAACTGATCCAGATATCCTCCTAGCATTTGCATGGTTCTCATATTCCATCTGAATTGAGATAGAAATACATATTGTTTTTCTGTTAAACTTTAATGAATTCTTGACATACAAATAGTTATATCAGTTAAAACCGTGTTAACCTTAATGGTTCATTGTTCCCTGGTTGTGCATGCAGAACATGCCCCAAGTATTAAGTCTGGGGTACCACCATGATCTGCCAGCCCTCCCCCATTCCCAGCAAGCCCTTGAAGCACAGAAGAGGGAGCTTATTTCTGATGACTCAATGATAACATACACACCATGTGTCACTGGTCAAAATTGAGGGTGCAAACAGGGTGCTGAACATAAGTTCTCAGCACCCCAAGGGTCAACTTTCAGTTCTGTAAAGGTTTGTGTCCCTCAGCCTGATATTGCCTTCCAAGCAAGGGCAACTGAAGACTTGCACACATTGGGCCAGATTTGAATAAAAGTAAGTAAACGTAGCCCAATTCAGTTGCAGGCTACAATGGAGTTTTCATGAGTTTTTCCCACTGAACTAGACCTGGCCAATAATCATTGGCTAGGAAAAAGTCTAGGCCTCTGGATAATGCTTTGCCACATTAATTTGTTCTCATCACATTTGAGCAATAGTATAGTACATCCCATATATATATATATATATATATATTTTTTTTTTATATATATAATACATAAGCAGCAGTAGAGCAACATGATGAAAATAGTCAGCAAGCATTAAAACATAAAATGCAAACAGCTTTTCTTTTCTGTTATCTGCAAACAATGTATGTACATCATGATGACAATTTAAAAGCAACTTTAAAATGACCGGTGGCCTCATCTGCAATAACTGCAACAAGTCAACTGGTATTTTGGTCAACTGCCAATTGATTGGCTAACTTGAAATATATTAAATTATTCCTTTAGTGTCGCATAGTTGTATGTTTCTATTTGTAGGCAATCAAGTTCAGATTGCCACCAGAAACCACGAAAGGAACAATGACCCGAACTCAAAACATATGGCAGAATATATATTTGCCTTTATTTAGCTTTAAATATGGTTTCTATTACCAATTCATTGCAGCTGCCTTTTTATTATGTTCTGCTGAACTTGTTCAACGAACTAAAAGAATGTGTCTATATTACATATTATAAATCTATAACCCTTTATAGTCTGCCTATTTTATGAATGTAGAAAATAATATGCATTAGTTAGACTGAAAGACAAAGCAAGTGCTTTTTGTTAACACTAAGGAGCCCAAAAACGAGTAATGTATTAGTTGTTGAAAGTGGTAAAATGTATGGAATATGCCATAAAATCTACAAATATTACTTGTTCAAAGTTGAACTGTTTAATCTTATCATTTCAAAAGATTGTACTGTACAAAATCCATTACATATTATTTGTAATAAGAGTGTGTTCACTATATATTATACAACTGATACACAAAATTATATGTTCCTAAATATTACTGTCATTTGGATGGACTGCACTGCTCATATTTTCTCCCTTACGCCATCCAGATTACACCATCCTTATGCCATCCTGATTATTTGAGTTTAGCAGAAAAAGCAGTCTCCTAATTTTCTGCCCATATAGCCCTTTGCAACCTTCAGGAAGGCATATTCCATGACAGAAACTGTTTGAAATTAAATATAATAACTTGCAAAGATAGCTATGGACATAGTATGAGTGAATATGTTTTATCATTTATGTTTTTGTCGTGATAGGAAGTTAAAATCTATTGCATCCATTTAACTCCAGTGACACCTTTGTAACATTTACGGCCTCACTGAACTAATTCCATCAATTCCAAACACCTAAAAAGTCTTAAAACACATTGGGGGTCATTTATAAACTTTGTGCAGGGCAGATTGGTTCGCAGAGTGAATATATTTGCCCTGCGCCTGGTTATATTTATAAAACTGAATAAGAGTGTGCAAACAGATTTGCGAATTTGTTTTTCACATTGCGAATGTCTATAGGAGCTTTTTAAATATGGCAAAGATCACAAATTGCGAACAATCTGCGCCACAACTTTGGTGGCGGAGAAAATATTCGCAAAACTGTTTTGCAAATTGCGAATTTAAGTAACTTTTAACGCTATTTTCGCACAAAACAACCTCGCAATTGCCTGTACTCACGCAAAGACCCATCTTGTTTGCGAGTTGTTGGCGAAAATTCATTCACAATGCGAATTCGCAAAAACCAGAAAGACGGGCACAGTAGTGCAATATTGTAGCGTTCAGGAAAAAGCATGGGCAAAACTACCATTTGCGAACAATTATGCGCTGCGCAAACTTTATAAATGACCCCCATTAGGACTTACTTGACCCCATACACAAGTTATAGAGCACTAAGGAGTGCAGACAGTGCTATAGTCATAGGGGAAGTGCAGGTCTCTGTGCTCTGTTATAAATTGCAGAGCTATAATAGTTCTTAAAAGTGCATGGCAGGACACAAAGTGTAAAAAAACATGGCAGATTGGGCCCATTTTTTGTGTTTTTTACCAATGTCAGAATAGGGTCACTGGGGCTCACCAGGGACCTACTGTAAATTAAGGGCCAACCACCACTGCATCGCACACCTCCTTTGCCCAATTTCCATCCTCCCATTGCAGTGCACCATACAGCTACTTACACTCCCAGCATTAATCAAGCTGCACATCTGACCAAAAATTAAAGTTGGGCATGAGTTTTACAGTGGAATGCATGGCTATCTTTAATTTTGTTTGAAGGTTCCTGAATTTGCCTGGCTTGTAGGCAGGCTTGGATTTGTGGAAAGGCCACCTAGGCCATGCAAGGGCATGCTTAAGCTAAATAGAAAGCCCAATCGTAGTGTTCCCTCTCAGCCAACTCACAGTGCTCAGTTATTCCTTGGTACTTCTAGTTATGCCACTACAAGATACATGTTGAAATAAGATAGGAGGGGACAGTAAGAAAGAATGAAATAAAAGAGTACCGGAGAGAAACGTTGAATGGAGAAGGTATGGTTCTGTATGAGCGGAAGGGAAAAGAGAATAGGGTAAAGCCTATCTACACTAGCTTTGGGAAAATACCATGACTAGATACCATTTTTGGAACTGTATAGCTGCCCCTGCTAATCTAATGCAGTGTACCTAGATTTTTGATAAAGGGCTACTCCTTGTGGTCAGGGAGTATCTCACAGTAAACACAAGGGTTAAGGTCAATCAATGAATGTTCAGTCATTACTGACTTGATACAATGTATATGAATGGATATCCTAACGTTTAGCAACCAGTGATGTCATCTAATTTATTCCACATGATGGTGTGTATAAGATGTATAGGGATGAAGTGTGAGCATCTGAATGGTGCACAGCAAGCTATTCAAATGCATGTGTATGCTGCCTAATACAGTTTAGAGTATACAATGATTGAGCATTTTCAATCAATTAACTTGAGACCACAATAACACAGGTGACTGGTGCTTGAGTTTTGCTAAAAGGAAGTAACAGATTTGATGGGATTTGCTTTTTGTATACTTTTTCTACTTGGCGCAACATCACACATATAGTAACACATTAAAGGAACAGTAACACCAAAAAATGAAAGAGTTTTAAAGTAAAGAAAATATCATGTAGTGTTGCCCTGCGCTTTTAAAACTGATCTGTTTGCTTCAGAAACACTACTATAGTTCATATAAACAAGCTGAAAAGGCAATGGCAGAAATTGAAAAGCGGCTATATGGCACAGGATAAGTAATGGATAACATATAACATTATGTTCTACAGAGCTTATCTGCTATCTGCTGTGTAACTTGAGCCTTTTCTCCTTTGAATGGCTGCCCCCATGGCTACACAGCAGCTTATTTATATAAACAATAGTAGTGCTTCTGAAACAAACATTGTAATTTTACCAGTGCAGGGCAACACTGCATTATATTTGCATTACCTTAAAACCATTAAATTTTTTGATGTTACTGGTCCTTTAAAAAAAATTCCCAAATTTAATGCAATTGGTCATTTACCTACCCGCTCTCTACTGCTGACTCAAATACTTGGTGTGGGACTACAGATGTACACCATTTTGTTAACTAATAAGCGTGCAACATGCAGCATCCTTTGCCCAATCATCCTGTTTTGGTTTTAGTTGAATTCTTTTCTCATGTTTATTAATACAAAATAACAGTTTATAACATGAAACATGATTTAATGATTTAACATGAGCTGCGAGCTGGAAGCTCATTTGTGTCCACATTGGCAGTTATTTCTCTTATTAAATGAGTGAATGTGACTATTTTTATTGTGTCAGGTACAACACACAAAGGATAAGTAGCACCTCCTCAGGGCAGGTGTCAATTCCAGGGTTCCCTGCAAAATGCTCACAATTCAGCAGGCTGAATCATCAAAATGCTACTAGGTATAAAGTTGCAAGGGGTATATAAACGCATGTACATTTATAAACAGCATTAAAATGGCCACAATTATTAGGGCTGAATACAATTTTACAGTTTATTTCTGTGTATAAATCAATAATGCTCTTTTACTGACTTTCCTTTTGTTCACAAAATATTTTTTATATTTTAATTATAATTAGAACTGTTATAAATTATCAAAAATATTTGTTCTTTTAATATTGTTAATAGCAATATGTACCAAATGGTGGGAAGAAATGGGCTTTCTCATAAGGATGGAAGAATTACTGAGTTATGCACAAGGAAAGCAAGATCTTTTTGTTAAAACATGGTCTCCCTGGATTGCCGTGATGGAGTCCCACTCTTCCCGTTAACCCGACTAGGAGCTTTTTTTATACCGCTTTTCAGTTTAAAGCTAAGCTTTGCAGCTAAGACCACTCAGACTGCTAACCGTAAATGTTTGAATATTGTTGTTGGGTGGGGCAACTCGGGACAGCTGGACATTTCTTTCCCCTCTCTTTTCTTCCACTCTACTCAATAACTGACTCTTTTGCCTATTTCACTTTTGCTGTGAGCGATTTCTCACCCGCTTGCATTATTTTCCCCTTTTTTTTCCACTCTTATCAATGATAATTACAAAGCAAAGAGCATTAATGTTTTTCGTTAACTCAATCGATTGGATGTTTGACAGTCAAAATGTTTAATAATAGGTGTATGGATTGCACAAACAATCCCTAATACTTTACACACTCATCTTGATGATTTTACATTTATGTTACTTGGCAATGTTTGGATCTATACCCAGTTGATAATCTTACATTGTATAAGAACTCATGTTTGTTGCATGATATGATATAATAACACTGTAGATTTCATTCATTTACCTCACATCCGTCAACTGTATAAACAAATGCTTTTTGTACTGGTTAAATTAATATAAATAGCAACATGTAGTTGTTCCCCCTTAAAAAAAGCAAACAAAACATATCCAGTTTCATATAAAAAGAAACACTTTACAATTATTAAACACATGGAAAATTGTGTTGGGAAACTCTGCTGAAATCTGCTGTGATCATCTTTTCACACCTTAAAAGTCCTAATAATAAGT
The DNA here is from genome assembly GCA_024363595.1 of Xenopus borealis. NCBI lineage: Eukaryota > Metazoa > Chordata > Amphibia > Anura > Pipidae > Xenopus > Xenopus borealis. The sequence continues at coordinate 47,448,464 of CM044445.1, forward strand.
ACTGATACAGCCGATAAAGAATGTTTTACCTCTGTTATAAATTGGTAAAAATTTCGTGTGAAACCCAGTACAAGACAGCAAGTGGTGGGAAACAGTGTTTTTTGTGCATAAACACAACAAAAAAAGTAATAAAAGGAAAGTGAAATCTGCTGATCTGCTCCAATGTGAAACAGAGCCAGCGATTACTATAGGAATGTACTGGAGCAGAGCACATAGAAGCAGGGGACTCATTTTCATGTATATTATGCACAAAACTGAATACTTGAAATAGATTGATATAGTAAAAGGCAAAAGGACTGTGAGGAAGATTTACAAACTCCCCCCCCTTATTGCCTTGCATTTTTGTTGATTTTAATGCAATGCTTGTTACTTTTCCTGCCAAGCTGTAGAAGCCCATAGAACAGAATAAAGGATACTCGAATCAGTTAAACACATTCTGATGAATAAAGACATTGATTAAAGGTATTAATACTTTGGTACAAATTTGTGACTGTCAGAAAGATTTTCCAGAGAGTGAGCAAAGTGTTAATCACTTGGAAAATATTTGGAACAGCTGGAAATCCTTCATTATTCCCCAGTTCAATTAGTTAGTATATCTGTCCCTGTGTATCTGCCGAGCCATGTGTTATCTTGTTTTAATAAACCGATGCTGTGAAAGCTGACTTTGCCACTAATATCTCCTATTAGATTACGGTAATGTTGATTTTAAAGTGCTATAAAAATATTGCCTAATCGACTCACTTTAGGTTTAAAGGATAACTCATTTCAAATGTTCTCTTCATTAGGATGTTAAGCTTTTTAAGACACAAAGTTATTATATATCATAAACTTAGAGATCTTAATAACTGAGACTGGTTCAAATATTACACCTGTTAGGGCAATGTCATTGCCGGGGATTGCGATGTGCGAGTACTTGAACAAAAATGCATGCAGGTGTGTTTTTGTGCAACAACATGACTGACATTATCATGATTATTTCACTGCTCGAGCAATTTGGTCACATAATAGTGATATTCCTCAGAGACTTGCTCACAGAGGAATTTCTTTTTAAAAGTTCATGATTTATTGGGCAATCAAGCTTTGGTCTTCAATAAGACCCATATCAAAACACACTACAAAGAATAAGTTAAATGTTGCATATGTCAGTAATACAATAAGGGGAACATCTAATATAAAAAAATTTTTTTTTTCAGAAATAAGAAATTTTCATTCCGAGATGTAATAACTTTAATTGCACATTGCACACTTCTAAGGCATACTTAAAGTGTCATAATCTTTTAGTAAGACGTTTTAATGCATAGAATGCACACTAATGCAAACTATATAATTCACAGTCTTTCTTCCATCGTCAGAAATGGTCACTAAAAAGTTTCTGGGTTCACAAAAGCTATATTAAATTAGCATAAAGTAACATTTGCACAGAGGCATACATGTTTTCAGTGCAAATATTTTACTTACCTTTTTTCATACTTTTTAAAAACAATTTTTATTATACTTTGATATTCCTTCATAAATCTTTATCATAGGACATTCACAGCTAGTATTGATTTACTGAAAGTAGTTTGGTTATGTCCACCATTCTGGTACTCTTCTAGGACCTTATCCTTCAGTTTGATGTTGATAATTAGGCATACCGTTTTGGTACTCTCCTAGACCTCATTCTTGAGTTTGATGTTAATATTTAGGTACACCATTCTGGTAATCTCCTGGGACCTTATCCAAGAGTTTGATGTTAATAATAAGCAGAACATTATGGTGCTCTTCAAGAACCTTATCCAAGAGTTTGATGTTAATAATAGGCACAACATTCTGGTACTCTCCTAGACCTTATCCTTGAGTTTGATGTTGATAATTAGGCACACCGTTCTCATACTCTCCTGGGACCGTATCCAAGATTTTGATGTTAATAATAGGCACAATATTCTGGTACTCTTCTAGGACCTTATCCAAGAGTTGATGTTGATAATTAGACACATCATTCTTCTACTCTCCTAGGACCTTATCCAAGAGCTTGATGTTGATAATTAGGTTCAATATTCTGACACACTACTAGGACCTTATCCAAGAGATTGATCTTGATAACAGTCTATAGGCAGGTATGAACAGTCAGATTTGCTAAATTACTGTATATGAATTTATGTGTCATCTTTTAATCCTTCAAACATGCAGACAGTTTATTATGAACAAATTGTACACACAGACACATATATATATATATTTTGAAGGGGGTTGGACTACACCTTTCACAGACACACACACACACACATTTAGTATACTGACTAGTTAATCTAGTTAATCTTTCCAAATATAACTCCTTCAATAAGGAATACTGAACTGTTCTTAAAGCTGATTTTTAATCAATTAGCAGCCTGGGTGCTAATTTAAAAATAATTATTTTATATAGACAATTTTTGCTTTAGGAAGACAGGCTGCTGTCAGTGATGTAGATACAATCATATTTCATTAATAGCATTAATCCCCTCTGACTGAATTGGTTCGGCATCTGGGTCTAAGAATATGAGGTCAATATCCAAAACACTGTAGCCTGGAAATGATTTAATGGAGCTGCAATTCAGATGGATTAATTCCAGTACAGTTCTGTAAAGTCAACATGGCTGAAGACTAGCTACAACACAGACTTTGTTGCTCAGGTCTGGATCAGGTTTTTGATGAGGTCATTTCCCAAGAGTATAGCACTTACAAAGTATACAGGGCGTCCTTCTTGGATGGACTTGGTAGGTTTTTCTTCTTTTTCTTCCTGTTAAATTGCCCTTTATAAGTTGCACATGGACCTTTATGATGTGAAAAAGTTTCAAACAAGGCCCATATGGTTAGTGGCACACTTCCCCAAACAATTCGATACAAAACTTGTGACTGTTTTTTTGGCAAATGTGATGGAATTAACAACAAATGATATTAAATGAAATATCACCTATTGTATAGTATGGAATTAATAAAGCCTTGTGCTTTAAATTGCCATTAAAATAGATTATTACACCACATTCATGTATTAACTAAGAACAGACCTATGGCCTCTCATTGGCCAAAATATTTCAGGATAGTTTTGTTATTCAATGCAGTTTAGATTAATAAATTCACTTAATGTCATGGGTAAGTCAATGATGGATGAACAATGTATGAACTTAAACATATTTAAATATAACTGAGATATGAAATGTGATCAATGTATTTATGATTGAACTGATGATTAGGACATTTACTTCACTGCCCACATTTCAATCTGGAGAGGTTGTCATGCCCTTGGATCAAGCTAAGGGAAACTAATATTAGATTTTACTTTCAACACCAAGGGGCAGA
>CM044445.1:47472073-47489973 GCA_024363595.1 Xenopus borealis
GATTTTGCCCAAAGACTGGAGCAATTCGAGTTTTCTCAGAGGAGAACTCGATTAATTCGAGTTTTAGGGTTTCACAAATCGAACTCAATCAAGTTTTTTCCATTCAAGTTTTTACTTAAATAGGATACCGTTCAAGTTGTGAGTTCATTCGAGGTATAAAAAAACATTGAAGGAACCACAACTGCACAAAGTCAGGTGTAATATTTTTCACAAGAAGTGCATTTTAACATATAGCAGATGCTTTGGCATGCAGTTGAAGTGTAGTTCAGGGGTGTAATTAGCAAGCAGTGTGGCAGCAAACTGGAGCTAGGGTTCAGCTACTTTCCTTTTGGTGTGCCTTTGCCTTATAGTATCCATCCAGTATTCTATCCATTCCTATCGGGTTTTTAGAACTGTATTTATTAAATGGCGAGTTCTAATTTTCACCCACAAAAAAAATCCTATAAGAATGAATAGAATGTGGATGATTAATTTATTAAGCTCTAAACTCACATTTAGATAAATCTGCCCCTATGTCTAGGTGGCGGTTCATTCAAGAGGGCGTTACATTTTTGAAATTTTATACAATAGTTTATAGATATATTCACAGTCTTTTGGTCACTCCATACACACCATCTGGTGCATGAAGTTGGGAAGTTATGACCACTCTTCTTTACAGGTAGTAGTTGCAATGTATAGTTCTTCAGCTGTCTGAATTACAGTGTTGTGTTTGGTAGCCGAGGATGAGGAGGGTAGAACAGTGCTTTATTAGCAGGTCATGCAGCCATTACATAACAGCAGTAAGTCTTACTTTCACTTTCAAGCTGTACAGAAAGTCCTGTGTATGCACAGTGCCACCTGCGGGCCACATATTGCTCTTGCCATACTTCACCCATTAAGGTTGAAGGCTGCAACACTGACACTTCTGATGAACTACAAGCTGAAGATACTAACTACATAGAAAAAGGTTTATAAAGGGTGAATCAGTAGTGAAATAACAAATATTACAATAATATTGAAAGTAAATCAGTCAGCGCCATTTGACTGGCTATAATCACAAGAAAAATTGCTAATTCAATGCTTCCTTATTTTAATTTGACCCAGTAGCAGACCCTGCCACTCCAAAGATCAGCTTACCAATCACAAAGTAATTTTATTATTATTTCTGACGACTGATGGACATTGTTTTTCTCCGAGGCAAGACAGACTGCAAACATTGGTGCTTAGTTTCACAGTGAGCCTGGAAACAAATTGATGTTCAGCATTCCATTAAATTATACCGTCTCAGGTCTTTATTTCATATGCATATTTACTCAGACCAATCCTGGTACTACAACTCACCACAAGAACAGCTTACTAGTAATCAAGTAATACAAAGTTCACAAGGTCCCTTTTTCATGGGGGGAATGCTTTAATCAAGATTAATTTTTTCCAGTTTGGCAGTAACTGGAGCTTTTCCTGTTCTTTTCAGCCCTCCTTTTAGACAAAATTATCAAATTTCCAGCACAATTTAATAAGAAAAAAAATTCTGTGTGTGGGTCACTTATAAAAGAATTACAGGGAAGAAAAAAATGACTTTTGGAAAGACATAAAGGCAATTTCTTGTACTTCGGTAATATGTCTTGGTCCCATGCTGTTATGTTTTCCAAATTTCACTTGGCTTGGGTGAACCTATTTATTTTGACAGGAACACCCATTTTAGCTGAATTCCTGGGTTAGTTGTTCTAAAAAACAGGAATTAGAGGTGTCATTTAAAAAGATAGATTTTCAAGTCTTTGAAAGATTTTTGACTCTTTGAATGATTTTCAACTCTTTTAAAATAACAGGGCAGTTTAAAGGGAAACTGTCATGGGAAAACATGTTTTTTTCAAAAGACATAATTTAATAGTGCTGCTCCAGCAGACTTCTGCACTGAAATCCATTTCTCAAAAGAGAGGTACCTGGCAGAGGTACTAATGTGGGTGCAGTATTTTGGCTGCTGGCTGGCATAGACAAAGATATGGGGCAATATTTTGACTGTTGGCTTCCAAAGGTACAGATTTGGAGGTAAAAGTTTGGCTTAAAATGGTAATGCTCTCTTGAGAAATGGATTTCAGTGTAGAATTTTGCTGACTGGCTGCATTTTGAAAACATTTTTTTTCCCATGACCATATCCCTTGAATGTGAAGATTCTCTTGCTCTTACTCCATACCTATGAAGTCACATATATACAGGCATCATGTGTCGGGGAGGGTTATCTACTAAAATTTGAATCTATCTCGACCAAGACCAAACTTCCATACACGATTTTACCTTATTTATTATTAAAAATGCTTGATTTAATCAGTTTGGGTAAAAATTCTATAAAATCGAGTGAAAACTTGAATTTTCAGGGTTTTTTTTTTTATTTTTTAAATGGTTGGATTTTCTGACTAATTACTGCTCAGACCACGGAAACTTTAAAATAGGATAGGGACCTCTGACATTGACTATACACAACCTCAACAGATCTGAGATGGTGAATTTTTGGATTTGGGTATTTTGCTGCATCAGGCTTTAATAAATCTAAAAAAAATTCGAATTTTGACCCAAAAAAATTCAACCAGAGTTAAATAAATAACCCCCTGTGTGTTTAAAACACTTAATTTATAGTTTTATCTTATTTTCTTTTTCGAATGAAAAAATGAATGGTAATTGCTAATACCTGAACAAAAAAGCACACAAACGGGGCTGTGATAGTTTTATTATATCATTCTGCACTGGCAATGAGCAAACTTGGGGGGAGGTTGCTCAGGGTCAGACTGGGCCACATGGACAATGGGAAAAAAACCCGGTGGGCTCCAGGCTCTTGAGGGCCCTGCCCCACTCCTTGCACTAAACTTCTTGCCATGACCTCTCTTCTTTGGACTGGCCATGGAAAAACACTTAGCACATGTATCTGGACACACAAATTCTGAGTCATACGCCATGGTTGTTTATCAAAGGTGGCATGCTAGAGTTCTTTATACCTCGAATGAACTCACAACTCAAATTGTCTCTGTAAGAATTAACTGGACTGGGAATAAGCTGATTCTGAGAGTCCCGAAACCTGAACACTCAAATTAATTGCATTTTCCACAGGAAAAAACTTGAATTGCTCAAATTAGTTGAGTTTTTCAGGCAAAAGCCTCCAAAAAAACTCAAAGATCATGCAGGCTGTTAAAATCTTCAAATGGTTCAAGGGACCTCTACCACTGACTCCTAAATTACCTCGTCAGGTTTTACATGTATTTTCCTGGGTCAGAGTATAATGAATCTTGAAAAATTTGAGTCTTTTTACAAAAACTGACCAAAAAATACAACTTAAAAACTCGAATGTTTGTGGAAAACACAACTCGAACCTTAATAAATCTGCCCCATAGTGTGCACAGCATCAATTTATCCTTGTGGAAATCTTCACATTCCAATTGAAAAACTATCCAGGGACAGATATAATATAGGCGAGGTAGGACCTGTTTAATGTGAGTATCATGGTACAGTTTTGGGATCCGTTATCTGGAAACTCATTATCCAGAAAGTTCAGAATTACAGAAAGACCATATCCCATAGAGTTTATTATAATAAATTAATCCAAACTTTTAAAAACTATTTCCTTTTTTTCTACATAAACATGTGATTAAAAAAAAACAAAAATACAAAACTACTTTTGGTCATTTTAGTTTAACCTGTTACCTGCAGCTTTTAATATTTATTACAGTTCTTTTTGTATTTCTTTACCCTTCTCGGTCACTTCCCCTTTATATTGCATGCATATAAAAACTCACTATACAAAATAACTACATCTTGGAGAGTCCAAACATTACTGAATGCCAAATAAACCCTTAACAATTGCTTTGATCTCTCTGGCTCAACCACATGAGTTTATCTGTTATTGGCCCGTTTGCCTGAAATTTCCTCGCAATACATTTATGTTTCAAATATATATATATATATCCCCTAGAGTTACTCTCCTCTCACAACATAACTGCGTTTATGTTAATAAATCAGGTACCTGGACTCATAGGAAATGAGTGAAAGTGATTTTGGAAGTTTTTCAAGCTTTCAGACACTAAAGAATTGCTTAAGAAGCACCTGCATCACAGACAAATTGCTTCTAGGGAATAATTCTGCCTCTTTAAATGGCAGGAAAGTGCTGACCTGCAAAACATCCTTGGAAAGTTACCACATCAATATACATCTCCTTGTTTGGCGTTTCAATTTATTCTTCTTTACTTCCAGACCTGAACCAAAGAAAGATAACAGAATGAAGAATGAATGAAGTAGTCAAATCTCTGTACATCTATGTGCATTTTTCATTGCATTGTCTAATGTGGCTCTGTAATCAGGACTTTTCAGAAACAGTGAAACCCACCTGGTTACAGTCACTCAGTCGCCTTTGTTCCTCATAGATGTCAGGACAAATTAAATAGTGTAGTAGGTTACATCCACCTCTTTTAGGGAGCAGCTGACACATTTAATTTTATTTATTATAAGCAAATTAAGTTAGCCTTGATTTAGAAAAACAAAACAAAAAAACTTTATAGCTGTGGCTCTCTCCAACCTGAAGAACACAGACTGATTATGGCCACATTTTAAATGTATTACAGGTATCTTATGGGATCTATTATCTAGAATCCAACAGGATTGTTTTGTCTCCCATAAGGATTAAGTATTTCTTAGTTAGGATTAGGTACTGTTTTATTATTATAAAGGAAAAATGAAATAATTATAATTTATAAAAATTGTAATTACTTGATTAAAGCAGAGTCTTCCTGTAATTCAGAGCCGACTGGGTTTCCTGATAACAGATGCCATACCTGTAAAATCATTCTATCTAAACATATCATAGAAATTTTTTTTTTCCAAAAATTAGACAGCAAATAAGTAAGACAAAAAGAGCAAGATTCGATCACCAAGTGGGGGTTTAATTTTCATCCGCAATAATATAACACCACATGCACAATTAAACCAGTGCACAAATGAACATGTAGTTTGTTGTAGGCAACGGCATTCTAAGAAAGTGTACATTTCATTGTCATTTCATATTTGTTCTTCAATTATTCAATAGGATAGAGAAGAGGTTCTGCTAGCCAAATCCTAGGCTGGATCAAGACATTAATGATAAATCTACCAGAAATAAAATGGAAACAACATATATTTGAATATTTGTTCACCTCGGTCTGTTATTTACTGCTGTCTGTTGGTTAGTGTTGGGCGAATTTATTCACCAGGCTTGAATTCACGGCGAATTCCCGTGATTCGCCGCCGGTGAATAAATTTGCCTTCCAAAAATTCGCTGGCGTAAAAAAAACGAGATGCGTATCAAAAACGTGCCGTGACTCGCAAATTTTTTGCCAATTTTTCGGCGAAGCATAGATTCGCCCATCACTGCTGTTGGTTTCTGTGTACCATACTGAGAAGATTTAGTTTAATACAGCCCTTCTAGCTATTTCTTTTACCTTCTAGTGTTAGGCTTTTCAAGGCTTGCTGTAATAAATACAGTTTGAAATAAAAAAAGTCTGTAAAAGTAGAAACTTAGTAAAACCATGCACGCCAGACATGCTGGTGCTGGGTGGTGCTTTATGATCTGCATTTTATATTATTCCCTGGTTGCTAAAGGCTGAAAGTGATGAATGATATGTTGATGATGTGAAATATATTGTTGTTTACTTTATTCACTGTTATACAGACCCACCATATTACTTCATCTGGCAAAAGTGCTATTGACAGATATAGTTTTTTCTAAACATAGATATGCACAAGTGTATAAGTTAGGCATCTAGCCAAAAGTTTGTCTTTCAGGCCTTCTGTCACTTCATTAACTTGGGTAATACATCATAACAATGCACCTCGCCTAGATGATGAAATGCTTTTTCCCCAGTGCATTGGTTTATGCTCCTGGCAGGTTTATGAGCAAACAATGACATTTAGATCTCTCCTCCGCTTTGTAGGTTGAAGGACTTAACAGAGAAATTTGCAGGTTTGCAGGCAATATTCCTGAATAAATGCAATGCACACAACTTTTAATGAGTTGAAATTACAGGCATGGGACCTGTTATCCAAAATGCTCAGTACATGGGGTTTTCTGCAATTTGTATTTCAATACCTTAAGTCTAAAAAAAATGTAAACATCAAGAGGCCAATTTATCAAAGGTCAAATTTCGAAATTCATGTGAATATTTACTTATGAATGTTGGGATATATAATATATATATATTGGCTAGTGTCTAGCTCGTGTCTTGACAAAGGCTCTAGACATGAGCCGAAACGTTGATTCTGATTGGAATAAATACATTACATTTTGCAAAATCCCAGGAGTGCTCTTTCTACTTCAACTCTACTATATACTCTACTATATATATATTTATACAAAAGAAATAAACCGCACTCCAGGACTTCATCTTCGTGCAAAATAATAAATAAGTTTTTATTCCGACGTTTCGGCTCTTACACTCGAGGGAGGTGATAAAACTTACCATAATGTATGTGTGAATATGATAAGCATCTTAAGCTCTAGCAGGGCAGTGAATGATATATAATTTCTACAAAGAAGATTTCAGTATTATATAGATAAAAGATAATAATATAGCCCTGATGTATTTACTTAGCTGCCTTAGCGTATAGCTGATAATGCCATACATACAGATCATATATTTGACAATGATACAGAATGGAAAACTATAGAGTAAACAGAAAAAAAACTACTAAAAGAAATGTTCTCTTTTTTATCTTAAATTATCTTTTCAAACATGGTTAGTGGTGTTTGCAAACATTGTCAAAGCAGAAAAAAAAAAAGAACGGAATGTAATCTTATGCCTTTCATTAAAGGATTTCAAATGCCAGCTAGGATTTTTACCATGCTGAGTACTTGAGCATTGTTTTTTTCTTCTAAAAGTTTGTATAAATGTCTCCTTGTTTCAAAACCGAAAGGTTAAACTCAAATGTAGCAATTAACGATTTTCTCTGGAACAGATGTAGATAAAATTCTAACCAACCCTCCACCACATTTCTCCCTCTGCTAAAATATGGCTTTGGAAACATATTTGTTTAAATGGATATTTAGAACTTACTTGCAGGGGGTCCATTTCCACCTTTATTTAGAGCCCAGCAGATGGCCTTGCTCACACCTGAAGCAGATTCAGTTCGGTGAGAAATAGCTCTCATGGTTTATCACATGAAAACTCAAGGGCAAGATTCAAGAGAGTAGAAACAACTTTTCTCCAAATTCAGTTCCAGTTTTTCCATAGACTTCAATAGTGTTTTCAGTTGATAAGCAGCAAGATACATTTTTCTGAATTGAATTGTATCTCAAATTGAATCTCATCCATCAGTTTTCCAGTGATAAACATTTTCTAATTGTGTAAAATACATAAAGCAGAATATTCATAGGCAAATTAATTAGGCCACCCTCTGTTCTAGTCCTACTGTGGCTAATACCATCTTAGTTGGCATCCCTAACCTCAAGATTCCTGTTCCCCATCACTTTACAGGTACATTACAGTACATGCTTCTTCAGTGGCGTAACTACTCCCTGCCGGGCCCCGGTACAGGATGGGCAACTGGGCCCCCCTGTCGGGCCCTTACCTCTATAAATCCCATGCTGGAGTGTGCTGTAAAATCTCCCCCTATATAACCGCCTGCCATAACCATTATCGTGGCTTCGATGGGCCCCAAGGGGGTGGGGGCCCTGGTGCAATTGCACCCTCTGCACCCCTGGTAGTTACGCCACTGTGCTTCTTCATTGACCCCAAAATACTAACAAAAAATATTATCATAAACGTAAAATAAAAATGTATGTATTGGAGATCTTCATCCCATGACTTATTGAAATCTTGAAATCTTGGTTTCCCAGGTAAAGTGCCATTTGAGGGTATATATCACTAGATATGGTCCTTGGTTAGTTGTGGTACACCTAGCAATAGGTTTCCCCATTTAACTACAACAGGCTTTACATTTAATATAGAGGACTTGGCTGGTCAATACCAGAGAATGTCCCTTAATAACTTTATTATTTATATATTGCCTCTGTCCCCTGCAGTGCTTAACAGAGTAAGGTGAAACAAACACAGGTATAGGATGCCTTATCCAGAAACCAGTTACCAAGAAATCTCTGAAGTATGAAAAGGACATGTTCCGTAGAGACCATTTTATGCAAAATTATTTCCCTTTTCTCTGTTTCTCTGTTAAAACAGTACCTTGTACTTGATGGTAAATTACCTTCATGAATCAATAATGGTGGCAAAACAATCCTATCCAATGCTATTGCGTTTATTTGATTTTATCAGATTTAAGGTATGGTGAAATGACAGAAAGAACTCCAAGCATTCTGAATAATAGATCTCGGTCTTTTACATTTACAAGACAAATATTTCACCAGAATAGTTGAAAAAACTGCATATGTATACAAAACAATAGGGGAGGGCCCTTCCCACAGGAATAATAATCTATTTCTTTTATCCTAATTATCCCAGAATGGCCACCTTTATTGTACAAAAAAATACCCTGTAAAACAATTGTATTGATTGTGTTCAAAATACCAATATACCACCTCTTGCTTGAACACAAACTAAATAGAACATAGAAGGACAAAGATCAATGCATATTAGTACCTTTATTGTTCAGATGATACAGACATTTTCTACTAAAGCACAATATTTTAAACAGCACTACATAATGTACTTAATTGTAAGACAACAGGCCCATAAAAATATTCCCCATTCTTTCACATCCAGAATAGCTCACAAAGTTCAAATGAACTGCAAAAAGAAACTGTATACAACTTGTCAAAGCCACTTAAAGGGGCTGACAGTAGAGGTAGTGATCTTGTAAATAAATATAACATTTTTTCAAGAATCATCTAGAATGTTTAAGTTTTACCCAGTTGTTGATCAGCAAGCTTGCCGAAAGAGAAGGAAAGGAAGCTGGAAAATGACAAGGGTTTGCATTTGCTTTTAGCTAATGCAAAAAGTACTTTTGATCGCACAGCTTTTAAACTGAGATCATTTTGCAGTGTAATCAGAAGGTGCGTCTGAAATCAGTCACAGAGAAAATACATGGAATATGAGAAATACAATGTCTAAAACAGTAATTTGAAATCTTTCCCAGGAAATAATTGTGTGTGACCGTTGTTCAGGCTCATGTTTAAAAGGTGTCCAAAGTGCTCTATCCATAACTTTGATTTGTTCTACTAAGCATGTTTGGTAGTGATCCCTGGTAGATAAGTAGAGACTAAGGGGCAGATTTATGAAGGGTCGAATTTCAAAGTGAAAATACTTCAAAATTCAAACAAAAGTCGAAGTGGTTTTCAAACAAAAACGGACCATTTTAGATCGAACAGGTCCATTTTCATTCAGATTCGAATTGTTCGAATCGTCCCATTTAATCATTCGGTGATGATTCAAACAATTGCCTCCAAAATAACTTAGACTTCTCAAACTTAGTGACTCCATATAGGTTATAGGAGGCCCCTCATGGGCTAAAACAGCAATTTGGCAGGTTTGATGTGGTGAATACCTCATCCGTGTACCTGCTCCCAAGCGATCGCCGGAGTTATAGAAGAGGCTCACTTATAGTTAGATTATTGCGGTTTTATTATACACATCAACAGCATGACAGACAGTGGGATGGTGAGAGTGCTACGCGTTTCGTGCCCTTCGCTCTCCTGGCACTTCGTCAGGGTCATGTGATAACCATGAAAAAATTCCATTCATTCAAAAAAATCGAATTAATTAATCATTTAATGAGATTGAATTGTTGATTCCTTTAATGAATTGTATTTTATTTATTTTTCACATGCACTAAAAAATATAGGTTTATTTGAACCTGTAGTTCACAGTACACAAAATACTAATAATGTATCAAATGTAACAGCACTCATTATCAAGTAATTAGTTAAGAGAAGTCTTCACACATCAAATTTAATTAATTCGATTTTTTTGCACAACTGAATAATGGAATTTTTTAATAACATTTAGTAACTTTACACAAATATTAACACATATTAATTTTAAAGGCAATGCTCACTATTTAATTAATTAATTGATTTCTATCTTAGTCTATTTAATGAACACTATCATGTTATCACATGACCCTGACGAAGTGCCAGGAGAGCGAAGGGCACGAAACGCGTAGCACTCTCACCATCCCACTGTCTGTCACGCTGTTGGTGTGTATAATAAAACCGCAATAATCTAACTATAAGTGAGCCTCTTCTATAACTCCGGCGAGTGCTTGGGAGCGGGTACACGGAAGAGGAATGGATTAATCAGTTTGGAGTTGCCGACATCCCGCGAGAGCAGCCCCAGGAGTGAAGAGACACAGGAACAGTCGGGTGAGCTCCACTACAAAACTTCAAAGGAACAGTTCAGGGTAAAATTAAAAACTGGTTGAATAGAAAGGCTGTGCAAAATAAAAAATATTTCTAATATACAGTAGAACCCCCATTTTACATCCCCTGATTTTAAGTTTTCCCTCATTTTACATTATTGTTTTGTGGTCCCACCTATATATTATACATAATACATTTCCCTGATTTTAAGTTTTCCCTCATTTTACACCATTTTTTTCTGGGCCCCTGAAAAACGTAAAATGGGGGTTCTACTGTAGTTAGTCAGGGAAAAATGCAAACTATAAAAGTTGGAGTGACTGGATGTCAAATATAATAGCCAGAATCCAACATCCTGCTTTTCAGCTCTCTAAATCTGAGTAAGTCAGCGACTTGAAGGGGGGCCACATGGGACATAACTGTTCAGTGAGTTTGCAATTGATCCTCAGCATTCAGCTCAGATTCAAAAGCAACAGTTATGACCCGTGTGGCCCTCCCTCAAGTCACTGATTGGTTACTGCCTGGTCACCAGGGTAACCATTCAGTGTAAACAAAAGAGAGCTGAAAAGCAAGTAGTAGTGTCCTGTTCTTTTAGGTTAGACTTACAGTGACTCCAGCCTTTATACAGTACATTTTTGGCTAACTAACTATATTGAAAACATTTTTTATTTTGCACAGCCTATCTATTTACCCAGTTTTTATTTTTATACTGAACAATTCCTTTAATATATATTTTCATGTTTAATGTGGTGAATAGTCAAAGTTCGAATACTCAAATTTTTACAATTTGATTAAAATTTTTGCCTATTCGATAGTCGAATTACCAAAAAATTACTTTGAAATTCAAATTCGAATTTTCACTTTGACCCTTGATTAATCTGCCCCTAATAGCACTGTACCCAATAAATAATTTATCAACAGTCTTTAACATGCATGTACTATTAGCAGACCCATGGAGGGGATAGCCCACAATGAGAGAAACTAAAAGTTTATTAAAACTTTCCACTGTAATAAAATGTGTAAAGGCAAAGCTCATATCCTGTTATTCAAGACAAGGAATTTGGCTGATTTGGAGACAGCTTGGGAATGGATGCACCCAGAAAGAAGTAAGTGGTGTGCTGAAGAGAAATTGTTTTGGACAGAAACTATAAGTGGAACACTGTCCAGAATTAAAGAGGTCAGACCGGTCTATGATAGTAAAAAAATTTTTTTTCCCATGACAGTATCCTTTAAGGAGCTATACATGTGCAAAACATGTACTAAATGGGCACAAAGGAATAGTTGTTTACACTACGTATAATTCTCTATCACTGATTTTTTCTATTATTATACAATAAAAAGCTCAATATGGGCTGCTCCCTAGGTAATGCAAACATGGGAGATTTAACCATACATGTAGATATACAGACAGCAGTGTCTTCATATGTAGTTTTTCTAACCAATGCAAATTAAGCAAAAAGGTGGTGTGTCCTCTTCCATTTCATAGAGTATCAAACTACTCACTGTTATAGCTTCTCACTTGTTGCCATTGCCCTATTTACACTATATAGCTAAAGTATCCAGATACCCAACTGTCAAACATATCACTGTAAATGTCAATCAACATTTTGCTTTGCCACAAAATTTTCAAAACCATATCAAAATTAGCAAACTGAGAAATTTCGTTGGAATTCATTGGAGTCAATGAGAGGGCCGAATTCATTGTGGTTAAGGTGATTTTAGCTATGCATTTACATATACCTTTTCCTTCCTTTGTTGGAGAAGCTCCTTTAGACAATACATCAACCATTCTTTATAGAAAAAAAGGCTCCTATGTTGCCAATATCTTTCAAACATGGTGTTCTGGCAGCTCCTTAGACAGACAGGGGAGGGTTGGGGAGCTTTTCAATCCCTCTGGTTGATGTGGGAGGTAAGGGGCAAATAATGATGAGATGACATCTGCATTTTTTCCAGGCACAGCAGACCATATTCCCACTCCCCCATGTCCATATAGGGATATTCTAGCACAGACTGTTATATATATATTTGCTACACGCAAGCCCATTATATAAGCAAGAAAGGCCAAATGAAAGCCAGGATTGTATGTTTTTTCTGACTTTTTTTTTGTGTTTTTGCCCGTAAACCCAAAAATGTATAAGATTATCGGGCTAAAACCAACACAATCCACGATATCTTCAAACTGGGAAAAGAACATCTCCCATTGACTTAAACATGACCTCAGCAGGTCTGAGATGGCTGATTTTCGGATCTTGAAAAATGTTAGTTTTTATTTTTCGCAGAAAAATTTAGTTTTTCCACAAAAAGCCAACCAGATAAATTTGAGTTTTAGTTAAGAAACCCCCTAAGGTATAGTGCTCTAATCAACAGAAAGACCCTATATCCAAAAAAATCCCAATCCCCAAACGTTGCAGGTAATAGATCTTGTACACATATTTCCAGTAAAAACATCTACCATCATATTTTTTTAATTGAGTATGAATTAGGATACATACGATACAAGTTCCTCCTCTAGCTCAAAGCTATAAAGTAAATCATCTGGCAAAGTAACACTGATCTTCCCACAAACGTCAACTTTTAATACTTCCCAATCAGCAGGACACAAATCAGAAAACCTGCATTTTTAAGAATTTGAAAGTTTTTAACAGCCACCCACACAGTACATAGCTCTGATAAATGCTTAGTTCTAGTTTAGCTAAGCTATTATTAAATGACTAACATATGGGGGAAGGAAGAGACATTTCAATCTACCTTTGCATTTAAAGGATACAATTAAAGGACCAATGATATCATCATTACTAAATCAAATTGTTTCACTTATATTTCAAGTTCTACATTGTGTTGCCTAATCTAAAACAGGTGAGCAATCAAATGTCACATATACCTTTTACTGCTTATTTCCTGGAGGGGGGAAGTCCCACAAAGACAACTCAATTGTGAAAAGGCAAAGGAAAGGTAAACCAAGTTAGTATGTCTTCAACGAGTGCAGTGTATAACAGAGTTGGGTATGTACTTTGATACTGGTTAGAATGTTTAAATTGTTAAACAGTGGTAAAATCCTGCAATAGGTGTAATGTGTTTTCCATCATAACATTGTTACTGAGGCTAAAGCATATTGTAATGCTAGACACTCAATACATTTACTAAAATCAGATTTTTTTCTGATTATTTAAATGAAAAAAGTCAGACCAAACTAGATTTAACTTTATTTACTACTAAAAAAAAAACTTGATTTTATCAGGTAAAAACACAACAAAATTGAGTGAAAACCCAGTGCATGATATTTTAGGGCTTTCCTGAAAATCCCGAATTTTTCAGATTTTTGCCTGAAAAGCCTGAAATAGTCATATTTTCAACTAATTCCAGGGCAGACCACAGAAACTTCCAAATAGTATAGGCACCTCTTCCATTGACTTCCGATGATTTCACTTGCGGGTTACAACTACAGCGCTTCCTGATTCTTGATGGTCAGCGAGTCGTAGATCGGGTCTTGAATAAGGTACTTGCGGGTCGGGTACAAGTGGGTCAGAATGCAGGTTGCGGGTCTGGCTTGTGGATTGTGGGTACGGGTCTGTTACAGGTCCCAGAAAATGGACCCGCGCAGGACTGTAGCTAACGGGGCCCACAAAAGCCCTGGGGCCCAGTCCAACCCTGCACCAGTCATCCGACTGGCTTTCTCAGTTCTGATCTGAGTGCCAGTCAGATGACTGGTGAAACGTCTTAAAGAAAAACACAGCAAGTCCAGTTGATTTGACTTATTTCTACAGCCATAACCAGTTTGTGTATTTTATGACATCTTACTGTTTGAAACAAAGTGTGTTGGTTACACTTACACAGCTCTGTGTACCTGCTGTCAGGGGCATTTTATACAATACATAACAGTGCAGAGGCAGCAGGTTGCTATGGTAATTTTGTAAAAATTATGCTGATAGGATAAAGGTTAAAACCAATCATTTTTAAGGCCATTTGTGGAAGCACTTAAAAGTAGCTTCACAGGTAACTTCTAACCAAAAAGAAAACGTCTGTTAGGACAATTTTTTTCCCTGGTACCATTTCTGCATACAGAATATCCTAAGAGACTAGGAAACAGTTACACAGTTACATAGTTAATAAGGGCTGAAAAAAGACCAAGCTCTATAGTATGCTAACCCAGAGAGCAAACAATTACTTGGCTTAATGATGTTTTACTTCTTCTCTCTTTTTCCTTTCCCCCTTCTCCTCCCCCTTAACTCCTGTGAATTCCCTACATGTATGATATAGTACATGGCTAATTTCAACTGTATTTTAAAAAAATTAAAATAAAAACATAGTAAACTAAAAAGAGTGCAACCACTCTAAACAAATCTAGTGCACATATATGCAAATACCTATAGATACCTATACACTCACATATATGAATTATCTGATACATATAGTGAACTAACTATAAACCTTAAGATCACAGCAGCCTTGCTATTGAGAGAGAGGCCCATGTAAAAAAAAAACTACCTCCCAACATTTGAAAAATGCAAAGAGGGACAAAAAGATCTGGCACGCATAGCATGGCAGAAAATTTTAGCCACGCCCATTTTGTGTGTCACACCCCCCTAAATACCACTCTCTTTTTACAAAATTTGGCAGGTTATGAAAAGTTTGAACACATTTTTGCAGGTTTAGGGTCATGTTTTATGTGTTATTACAGTTTTGCTGTACTAAGCTTATGAAAGAATATGCTTGAATCCTCATTTAGAATGTTTCTAGTATAGTATAAACTTAAGACACATAATTTATATAATATCCTTATACAGGTATGGGATCTGATATCTGGAAGCCCGTTATCCGGAAAGCTCAGAATTACGGAAAGGCCATCTCTCATAGACTCCATTTTATCCAAATAATCCATTTTTATTTACCTTTTTCTCTGTAATAATAAAACAATACCTTGTACTTGATCCATACTAAAACATATTAATCCTTATTGCTTTTGAAAGTTGTATGTTTGGAGTTATTTTATGTGTTATTACAGTTTTACTACTGAAGGTAAAGCTGCTATTCCCAGTTCTCCCAAGAGACGCGCTTTTCTTATTAATTACAAGTGTGTCTAAATACAGGTGCTGGTTATGCTGGACTCTCTTTTTCTTGCATTCAATGCAATAGATCAAAAAGAATCAGGGACTGCAGTCTGAGCTGTAAACATCAGGACTTTCTCTCGAAAATTGGGACAGTTGGAAAGTATGTGCTTTTAGATTCTATCAAAGGGGATATTTACACTGGGCCTGATTCAGTTTGTTAGATATAACCACTAGAGGTCTCACTGTTAGGTCTCGCTGTTGAACGGTCTTTTGACATTTCAGTATTTAGACCTGGAGTGTGCACGTTTAAAGAGCTATATGAACAACAGTTGAAAATGTATGACTATGAAGATTTTCAACTGTTGAAAATGTAGTTTAAAGTTTGGACATCCAAACATTCATATTTTTCTCGTAAAACAGAAACCATGAAGGGATATATACCTTTCATTGCTGATTTGTGAGCAGACTGGAGGTCCTTATAGAGTTCACTGTGCTTTTCCATCATTTTATTGTACAGCATACTCCACCCTGCATCAATATGGTATACTAGATTGTCCTCCCTGTGCCCTGTATGTGGACAAAGTTTACAGCATTGTTCTGTGCACTGTGCTGTTCTGTGCATTAAAGGAACAGTAACACAAACAATTAAAGTGTTTTAAAGTAATAAAAAATATCCTGTAGTTTTGCCCTGCAATAGTAAAAACTGATATATAAACAATAGTAGTGTTTCTGAAGCAAACATTGTTTAATGTTACTGTTCCTTTAAACCTAGTTTCATAAAGATATCTCTATAATTCATTAAGATTTTCTGCCGAAAGTTTGTTCCTTTTAATTTACAGTTAAAAAATATGTTTTTCCTGAAACTAATATACTGCATGTCTTTTACCATACATGGGTACTGTACTAGGTTACTGTCTAATAATACAAGATCATGTATAATACAGTATTAGTATTCTAATATTGTCTACTATTGGTGTAAATCATGTTTCAAAATCAAATGCCACATAAAAAAAAGTCTGATGAAGTATGCGAAACAAATACAAATGTGTGTTACAGCATAGTACAACTAGGTCAACAGTAGAGGGCACACCTCAAACATGAAAGTTCCTAATCTTCCACATTCAAAACAGTTTGCTTGCATGTTTTATTGCCAAATAAATATTATTAGTGTTTTTTTTTTTCTTTCTTCTGTGGGAAACAAAAACATTAAAAACAAGTCTGGGGTAAGAGAAAAAGGCTGTGAGGGGGGTGCTGGACTTGCAGTTAAATAGAAGCTGGAGGTCTACTAACTGGATAACCCTGATGTATATATTGAATACATTTTACAATTATTTCCTATGGCCCATATGCTTCTTGAGTCTAGAATAAATTCTCACTCTGCCTTAATATACAGTGGTGTAAACTTTAGTGCAAGGCCCAAACTTAATTCCACTCCTTGCATATACCCAATATACCTTGCATGTAGCACTCACTGCTCCAGAGAACAGTTTAATTATATTCTATGAATAAAGAGTAAACTTTTTCCATAGTAAAATAAGTAGCAAAATAAGTAAAATAAGCAGTTTGATTAAAATAGAGTTCAACGGTTGAACATGATGGACGTGTGTCTTTTTTCAACCTAACAATATATTTTTACAATGGGATATATGTAATATATATATATATATATATTTGCATGCCAGGAAGGGCCATTAAAAAGTATACTTATAAATAGCATCAGAGTGAACCTCCTTCAATTAAAAGAACAGCCTGAAAAAAATGTCTGGATATATTTAGCATGCTCCAACTTATTTGCATTTACATGTGCTCATGTAGGTAAAGTGCCTTCGTGGAGGCTCAGATCAATTATCTCCTTGTTGTGTGGTTGCATGTAGAAAGAGTTTACCCAATTGTATCTGTGTTCATTGTTAACATGTGCTCCCAATGGTACAATCCTATAGAAAAGACCTGCTTTCCTGTGTGTTGGATTTTTTTGTACATTCAGGCACATGTCCATGCTGACTCTGAAGGCATATCCTAGGAGGATCAGAAACTGCCCATTGTCCAGTACTAAATGGTTATCCTTTATTTGTACTGGCACGGGCCTAAAGGGGCTGAACTACCAACTTCCTGTAGAGCCGAAGACCCAAAGAGCGAAGATCAAAGTCCTGAAGATCAGAAGTCCCAAAGCGCTGAGTACCCGAAAATTTTTGTTGTACAGGGTCCTGTGATTTTCCTGTGCTAAGGGCTTTTTTTACTTCTTAGTTTTGTGACGAAAAGTCACGTTTTTAAAGATTTGGATTTGGTTCAGCCAGGCACAAAGAACTGGCCGAATCTGAATCCTGCTGAAAATGGACAAATCCTGGCCAAATACTGAACCGAATCCTGGATTCGGTGCATCCCTACTTCAAACTGTACAAAGCTCATGTAAGAACATGCTGTGAATCCTCGAGTATAGTATAAACTTAAGACACGTAAAGGATTTGGGGAACCAGAAGTTTTACTCTATCCTTATACAGGTATGGGATCTGATATCTGGAAACCCGTTATCCGGAAAGCTCAGAATTACGGAA
>CM044445.1:47558176-47572188 GCA_024363595.1 Xenopus borealis
CCCTCCCTCCTGTAACCCTCCCCTCAGTCGTATTCTCCTCCCTCCCCTCTGTCGCGTTCTACTCCCCTCCATCGAGTTCTTCTCCCCTCTGTCACATTCTCCTCCCCTCTGTCTCACTCTCCTTTGTTATGCGCGGTGTACATGCACACACACGCGGTGGGGGGAGCGGCCAGGTTGCTTAGGGTGCCCGGCCCTGCATATAACTGCAGTGCTGTACAAGTGAAATACTGTAGTATGGTTGTGATGGACTTTATTTAACAAATGAAAAATGTAACTGAGAAGTTATAAAAGAGGTAAAGTGCTTACAATATAAAAATTCTCCATCTAACTGGTATGCAGTTAACAAGGAAATTGGCCCATTTATTGTGTATAATCATCAACAAAAAGTCAATGACAAAAAGCCACCTGATCCATGACCAACTGGACTATATATTTTATGAAATATTTAGCTTGCCCTACAACAAAATATTTAAACTGATTTCCAGTGAGGCACATACGTTCCAAATGTTTCCTCTGTTTAGTACCTTCTGTCAAACGTTAAGACTTTTTTTTATTTCTGCTGCCAGCTTCCCTGCTCTGCATGCTTTTATGGTGACATAAATAGGTGCATTACTGCCCAGCATTAGTAGCAGTTTAAATACAAACATTAAGATAGAATAGGCAATTGGCCAGGGAGGATAAGGGACTTGTTAGCTGAAAGTTGCTCTGACTAAAAAGCAAAATAAAAACGGATTGCTAGTTACAATGAAAGATACATTTTTTTAAAAACTTCTATGAATTTTATCTATGAATTTCATAGAAAATGGAGAGCTGTTGATGGCTTCTTTTGCAAATCAAAAACCTTTTCGAGGTTGTAAAATACAGACAGGTAAGTAAGGTTATAAAAGGTTATTATCTTTTTCCCTCACTTTGCTATGGATTTTGTGTCTATAGTACTACTAGAAGAATGCCTGCAATCTGGCAGTCTGTCTGTCCAGCTCAGCTTCTCAATGTGTTAACTGAGGGTGACAGCATAAATGTCTACTGTGCCCATTAGTTCAAGTGGGGGCAGAAATTCATATCCTCCTCCATGCTACTACTACTGGGTAACCCATTGAACTTGCTTTAATTATCAAATTATTTCATACAAATTTAAATGTATATATCTCAGATATTATATATAGTATATATATCTTTTTTATCTCAAGTATATTATCTCAAATAAACAATTGTACAGGTATGGGACCTGGGGTTTTCCAGATAAGGAATCTTTAAAATTTAAATTCGAATTTGAGATCCTGGATCCTGGGAACAATTTGAATTTGACTGTTTGCCACCTTAAACCTGCCGAGTTCATGTAAAAGTCAATGGGAAAGTTCCAGTGACCCATTTGAAGATGTTAATAGCCTTTCTGATATTCAAGTTTTTTTTCTGAGAAAAACTCAACTCCAGTTTAGTCGACTTTCATTTGAATTTGATTCGAAATCTGAGCTTTCTGTGTCGGTAATATTCTTTCGAGTTTTAGACCTTCAGAGTTTTCTTAAATAACCTCAAAGCTGAATTGGGAGTATATTCGATTTTATTACAAATGTATTGAAATTCAACTTTGATATTTAACATGTAATTAAACTTAACACTTACCAGTGGGGAATAAATCTCATCGGAAAGTTGCTTGTCATTCCGAAATGCAGAGTTGTAGCTTGTACGTGCACTAAAATATTTTGACGCCCCTGTGAATAACAGAAGGATGAAATCAGCATTATAATATAAAAGCGCAGAGGAAACTCAAAAACGTTGAGGTGCCAGTTTTTTAAGGCATCCTCTGGGGACCCCATTCACTGATGTATAGACACTGGACAGTGTCGTTAAAACCTCACTGGTGCTGGAAATGTTATTTTGAGGCATGGACGTACCATCTTGTCTGCTTCCCCTATATTTACAGTATTGCTGCAACTTGATACAGGCATACGTGAAGATGAATGCAGCATTGCCTCTGCTACTAGAAGAGGCTAAGGCTGGGGACAGACAGGGAGAAGGAAATTCGAGGAAATTGTCGCCTGCTAAAAACGCCAGGCGACAGAATCTCCCCAAATCTCCCTGTCTGTCCCTACCCTAAATGTGGTCACAGATATGCAGCTAAAGTTTCCTGGAGGATTCCTGCTGATAACATCTTTTGCTTTAAATACTAGAATGTGTAACAAAAGCCTTGTTGTGATGTGATAGACATTCATATAAACTGATTAGACTAATAAATACAATGCAGAGACATATCATTCTATTAAACAGCAATTATTTCATAGACAGTCACGGAATTCTGCAGGATGCAGTGACATCACACATGCCATGACTGTGTGAAAAGCAGAATGTAAGCACAAGTTTAATCATGTGCAAACAGCTGGATAGTATTTACATATAAATAAAGGTCAAGCTATTTCAGAGTGGTTGCTCTTTTTATTGCTATAGTGGTTGTTTTGGGAAGTTACAAGACTTGCAAAGACAACAGGCCTCTAGCTCCAAATACTTTAACCACCACTCTTTATATTACTATACCCTTTACACCTAAATCAACAAATCTTACATTTTATAAAGGGACACAAAAGTCACAAATAAAGTAAAATATATCTATGTAATGGTGCTTAATGATGTCATTTGTTTAATTGGCAATGTGTATTGCACAGCTAATTGAAACTTGTGTGTTATAAAAAAAAAAATAAAAGACACCAATTGTAAGTCTATGAATATTATCTTGGGTTCTGTGACCTGTGTCCTTACTGACATGACATGAAATGTTTTTATGATTTGTAATATCCTTAATATGGATAACGTATTAACTTATTAGTTAATAATGACAAATAGTTTGTTAGTTTCAGTCTTAGTGGCACATATTACTTCTCAACCCTGGATTTCCACCAAATATCTCTCCCATGCCTCCCTTCATTCACATGAATGGAGAATGTTTATCAGCACTGAAATGCGACAGGCAGTTAAACCTGAGAAAATGACATTCAGCTGCTCATTTTAGCCTTGTTATCATATTCCTTACATTAACTTAAAAAAGGTAAATTACTATATGACTTATTTTGATTTCATTTTTTCTGGCCATCACTGATGGCAGAATAAAAAAACTAGGTACTTTAGTCTATTATCCAGAAGCCCACCCCAAGCTAAATGTATTATTACTATCCCTCCTTTGTTGGTCATAGGAGGGTGGAATGGGGAGGTTTGTATTTTTTTCTAATATCCCTTCCTGCATTCCTCACTTTTGTGTTACTAGTGCGTAGGAGTCTGGTGGGCTGTCACAGCAAAGACATCTAATTGGTGGCAGTGAACTCACAGTCCCACATTATTGGTCCACCAGAAGAAACCACAGCACTATAGAAATACATATTAATAAAACCAGATACTATAAAGAGATGTGACATGAGATATTATATATATAAGTCTGGATAGTACTGTGTGAGGGAAATACCTTCCCACCTACCCTATTAAAACCTATTTAGAATGTTATAAAGGTGGCTGCTGATTAGTCAATTTAGTGGATGATGTTTTTTGTAAATGGTAATGTAGATAGTAGCCGGAGAGCACGTTTTATGTTCAAAATGTCATATGTTTATTCACAGAAAGTCCTGAACTACATGTTTCTGCTACATTGGCCTTCATCGAGTGCATCAGGTTTTGTAAATGGAACTTCTGGCTGGTGGGCATGGTGGAAGTTTATAGTTACAGCACCTGGTTACAAATGTTGATTTACATATTAAGTACAGAACTTTGGAGCTGCATTTCTGTTTCTGTAATTCAAAGTTACAAAAAACAGCTGCAACAGCAACATCTAGGTCGGTGTTTATTCCCTTTTTCTCTGTAATTAACTAAGATGCATTAATCTGTATTGAGGGCAAAACAATCCTATTAGGTTAATACACGTATAATGTTTAAATATTTTTCTAGTAGACTTAAAGTATAGTGATCCAGATCATGGAAATACCCCAGGTCCCAAGCATTCCGATTTAAGTCTGTAATATGTGTAATTACTGGTAACTTTGTCATTTTATACTTTTAAAACGGCATCTAGTAAATTCTTGAAACTATTCCAAAATGTTCCCCAATTCAATGGGACTTTTTTGTACAGATTTCTATGCATAAATATAAGTAAAAATGAGGTGTTATTTATTAATGCCCCAGACACAAGTGACACTAAGGGCGCATTTTACCTATTCTTGGTCAGGTCTGTTAAGTGAAAAAGTTCCTTCCAGAATGTGCTTGTTTTTTCTGCACTCGATTACTCAAGCTTTCTGGAGGTTGGCATCGTCAACATATCAGTAATTTTTTTTCCCACAGATTTTTCACAAAATTAAAAAGCTCGGCAGGTGCTTAAGATGTCAATATTGAGTAAAACGAGCTAGTTCAGAGAGGCACTCTTTTTTATTTCTGCACCCAATAGATTAGACCATGGACTGGTAAGTATAATAAATACTAAGCAGCAGATTTATTACAATAGAGTTGTTGTTGTTTTTTTTTCTTGACTCAAACAAAGATCTGCTGAGAATATTTTGCATAAGCAAATATACTCAAACATATTTTTCAGAATCTAGTTCAGATTAAAGAGAAAAGACTAAAATAAGTCAGATTTTTTTAAAAAATAAAACGTCAGAAAGAACTCTTCAAGTAAAAACTGGCAAACGTCTATAGAAGTCAATGGGAATTGTCTCTGACAACTTAATTTTATTTTTTTTTCTTCCAGTTTATTAAAACAATTGAGATTTTCAGCTTCATTGAAAATGAAGGGAACAATGTGATTCTCGCTTGTGAGTGATTTTTCTGTCCAAGATATTTCTTAAATAAGCTAGTGCTCAAGAGAAAAATGTGAATTTTGTCACAGGTTTTTATTCAAGATACAATTACGTCTTTTAAGCTCTTGCAAGGCAGCCCTGATCTTACTTCATCATTTTGGAGTGCAAGGACCTGCACCTTTGGGTGCTCACCTATTGGGGAGGGTACAAAGTGCAGAAAACATGGCAGCCAATACCAATAAAATACCCTGTGATGTTTTTCTGCTAGTGTCTTTCTCTACCTGTTGATGTCTAGTTTAGTATGAAATATTTATTGCTGCATTTTGTGGTCATTGCATTTTATTCAGAACAGTGAGATATTTTTTACTTTCTAAAGAACTTTTCAATTTTCCTACCAGTTCTTTCTGCCTGTTCAACAGCAATAAGGTGGCATTAAGTAATATAAAATATGATGTACAAACTTTTTTCCTTTTACATTTACCAACTTAAACTGGCATTTCCTGGTGTTTTATAAGGATCAGTTTGGGCACTGCGAATCCAGGCTTGTGCTGTTCTCTATTTTGTATTTGCTATTGACATTTTATGACCTGTTTATGATGCGCTGTTAAAGGATTCTGTTTGCTGTTTCATTGGTACATCAGAAGAAGCTCATGGTTTGTAAATATTGTAGCAGGTTCCAGGGTGCCCTGCAATTCTATGTAATGTTCTTTTACCTGTATAGATCCTTATTTTATACAATACTGTTATTGTATTTATTTTAGTAGCCACTGACTCATCAATCCTAGAGTATGTACTGCCTTAATTTCACTTTTATTTTTCTCTTGATATGAATTTGACCTTGTGGCCAACACACAGACAGCAAGGGAAATTACCAAA
Source organism: Xenopus borealis (assembly GCA_024363595.1). Classification (NCBI taxonomy): domain Eukaryota; kingdom Metazoa; phylum Chordata; class Amphibia; order Anura; family Pipidae; genus Xenopus; species Xenopus borealis. The sequence goes on from CM044445.1 coordinate 47,563,819, forward strand.
AGCAAATGTTTTCAGATCTACAAAAGTTTATATATGCCTATGTTTACTAAAATGAGATCAAGTTAGAAATGTTATGGTTTTGATCCGATTTTGAGATAAGATGGCTGATTAGTCAGTTCAAGAGTGTTGTGTAACAGTGAATACAACAGCGCAAAATTAAGACCACAGCTATTGGAGTCAATGTTTTGTTTGCATAAAAACTAGGTGAACTGCAGAGCTTCCTGTAGGCCAGAGCTATCCAACTGGTGGCCTGCGACCCCCCTTCTGTGGCCCCTTACCTGCTGTGTCTGCCTACCATGTGTAAGATTTAAATGGTACCACTACAGAGATTAACTGGCCCCTGCATTGTTTAAACCTCAAATTCAGACTAATCCCCTGCATTGTTCACACTTGTAACACCTCTATTGTTCACACACCTAAAGCCCTGTACTGTTCATACCAGAGACCCAAACTGAAACTGCCCGCATTGTTCACAATTTATACAAAATGCTAATGGGCACCAGCACTGTGTCACTGTATGTAGTACATCTTAGAGTGGTCCTGATGGGTTTCTCTTTCTCCTGCTCTATTCTGCCTTCCTTATGCCACCTGTGTGTGCCATACTCAGCCTGTGTGTTCCTGTTCTGCCTGTGTGTGCCGTACAGGCTTATTTTCCACAGGCAAAAAAAATTAAATAAAAAATAAAAACAAATGGCTGGTGAAAAAAGTTGTCATACCCTTAAATCCATATGCCTCCTCTCCCCCAGCACATGATTAAACACCTTAGGGGCCCCTAATAATAATTTATTTTCAACTTCTAACAAACCCCCAGAAACAATACCAGGCTTATATTCCACAGGCAGAGCAGGGCACACACAGGCAGAGTATGTCACACACAGGCAGAATATGTCACACACAGGCAGAGTATGTCACACACAGGCAGAGTATGTCACACACAGGCAGAGTAGGGCTTGTTCTGTTCTGCCCTGTTCTTCCTGTGTGTGGCATACTCTGCCTGTGTGTGCCATATTCTGCCTGTTTTTTTCAAAATGCGTCCGTTAACAGTGTTTCTCCAGCAGAATTGTGCACTGAAATCCATTTATCAAAAGAGCAAACTTTTTTTTTATATTTAATTTTGAAATCCGATATGGGGGCTAGACATATTGTCAATTTCCCAGCTGCCCCAAGTCATGTGACCTTACTTCTATACTGCAAGCCTAGCAGCCTAACAACAGAACAATAGGAAGATAACCAGATAGCAGCTCCCTAACACAAGATAACAGCTCCCTGGTAGATCTAAGAACAGCACTCAATAGTAAAAAATTTATGTCCCATTGAGTGCAGTTACATTGTGAAGGAAAAACAACAGCCTGCCAGAAAGCAGTTCCCTCCTAAAGTGCTGGCACAAGTCACATGACCAGGGGCATCTGGGAAATTGACAAAATGTCTAGCCCCATGTCAGATTTCAGAATTGAATATAAAAAAATCTGTTTGCTATTTTGATAAATGGATTTCGGTGCATAATTCTGCAGGAGTTGCACTATTAACTAATGAATTTTGAAAAAAATATGTTTTCCCAGAACAGTATCCCTTTAATAAGGGCTGGTGATCAGCAGGAATAATGCAGCAAGGAGTTGCTATAATATCATAAAAAAACTGGTTATGAGGCAAAAATAACCTTATATGTTTGTTAAATGCGTAAGATCTGGATGGATGTGGTTTTAACTTGACAACTATGTATGTGGTTTGCTGACACTTTTCGCATCATGAGATACTGTAGTACTTCAGAAAAAGGTACAAATGGATGTGTTTCCTTTATAACTCAATGCTGATTTCTGTAATTTCTGGTAAACGAAAGGGGTGCTGTACACAAAATGTTCTGAGAATATCTGAGGGTTATTTGTTTATTTTGCACTGTTAAATAGTTTTACTGAAAATGTACTGAGGCTCTGCCATGTACAGTTATGTATTTTCAATCAGATAGCTCTAGCAGTCTTTCTATAATTTATATAAGATGCATCACTGTACAGAAGAGGGAACCTTTTATTCTACAAATCAAGTCACATCTAAGGCAGCCTTGCCTGGAGAACCATCAGCTTTGTCTTGTCTGGCAAAACCATGTGTATTTTTGTTTGTTTTGGGTATAAGTCACTTTTGTGCCTGGTTTTTAAAATTGCCAGAGGTAAATGCATGGAATTGGTAAACATCTTTGCAAGAATTTTTCAATGAAATGCAGTGACTGAGTCTGAACTCTGACAATACAAGCAACTGCCACAATGCAAGAGAAACTGTTTGCCAAGTACAGGCATGGGATCCGTTCAGTGTCAGACTGCCCCCCCCCCCAGTCCAATTTTAGATTAAAAATCTTGCGACGTGCGGCGCCTAGCGTGCATGCACAGTGGTGCGTTGTGCCCAGCGCCTTGCAGTGGCGTCATCGCCCAGCGGCGGCCCAGTAATAGGTGAGGGGAGTCGGAGGGGGTGGGGGGGTCAAAGAGGGGCCCTGGACAGCAGTTGCGGTGGGCCCCAGGCCCCCCAGTCCGACCCTGGATCCGTTATCAGGAAACCTGTTATCCAGAAAGCCCCAAATTACAGGAAGGCCATCTCACATAGACTCTTTTTTATCCATATATTCCACATTTTTAGAAATGATTTCCTTTTTCTTTTTAATAGTAAAAGAACAAATTGTACTTGATCCAAACTAAGCCATAATTAATGTTTATTTGAAACAAAATCGGCCTATTGGGTTTATTTAATGTTTACATGATTTGCTAGTAGACTTAAGGTATGAAGAACCAAATTACAGAATGATCCATTATTTGGAAAACCACAGGTCGCAAGTATTCTGGATACTAAATCTAATACCAGTACACTGAAAGAAAATTCTATAATACAGGTTCACTTCCAACTAAATTTAAAGCTGGCTATACATTGGCCCATTTTGCCTGCTGACTTAGCAGTTCTGTAGAATATTGCTTCATTTATGGTTTGAAAATGATTAATGGTGAGCACAACTTTCCCTTGTTTCTTATGGTTTGAAAATGATTACCCCCCCGAATGATATCTTGTTGAGGGCCAGATATGAACCAAATTAACTGAAAAAAATCAAGTGAGGGCCACATTTGATGGGAGAGGTAATTCTCTTCTGAAGGGTCTGCTCAGACCCGCTATATGTTTTTACTATATGTTTTGCCTAAAGGCAAAACTATTGGAGCACCACCTACTCCTTTAACTGGCCCTGACATGTAATCTGAGTGTATTACTACCCAAAGAAATTAAGCAAAATAGGCTAGGGTGTGCTTTGTTTAGAAAACAGACACAAAATGACTGAACAGAGAAGAACATCATGCTGGCAAAATTGTTTAAAATACATTATGTGGTTACCATGTTTATAGATAATATTGAGAGAAGTATAATTAAAGCAGTACAGTTTCCAGTGACATGGACCAACTGAAATGCCAATCTTTACTTAAGAACAGTTGTTAAGGAACTACGAAATGTGAAAAATTTACATAACAGATGATCCTCTTTATGGGTAAAAAGGTCCCCTGATATTTGTCTATAATGTCCTCTAATGTATTTGTAAAGTGTGATCATCTCAAGCACCTTTTTTCCATAGAAAATAACCCCAACCTGGACAGTCTCCCCTCATAATTTAAGTCTTCCATCTCTCTAACCAGTTTAGTTGCACGTCCCTGCACTCTCTTCAGCTCATTTACATCCCTCCTAAGGACTGGAGTCCAAAACTGCACTGCATACTCCAGATGAGGCCTTACTAGGGATCTATAAAGAGGTATAATTGTGTTTTCATCCCTTGAGTTTATGCCCTTTTTTATGCAGGACAGAACCCTATTAGCTTTAGTAGCTACAGAATGACACTGCCCAGAATTAGACAACTTGTTATCTATAAAAAACCCCAAGATCCTTCTCATTTAAGGAAACTCCCAACACGCTGCAGATTTTATTGCAAAGTTTTTGCTATCATATGGTTTGTGTTTGGTCATCTGTTGTCTAAACAAAGGCCCATTTGTTTTTACATTTTGTTTTGCCCATTTTACACCAAGTGTAATTTTAAAAGATCCTAATCTTAAAATAAAAACTGAGTTTCAAAAATGCAGATTAAGTCAAGGATATTTGAAAATGCATTTATGATATTTTTCCGTTCCTGGATTTACTGGCTATTTAAGGTGGTGAGAAAATGTGGGCAAACACATTTATCTACGCTATAAGTAAAGGCAGGTATCAATTTTAAACACAAATAGTTGTATCATACGCTTTCATTTTACAGAACTTCTCAGCCGCACTCAGATTTACAACCTGTGCATGAATTTCTCCAATATTTTGCCACAAATAGAGAATATAAATAAATTGATGCTGAAATGTAAATTATGTAAGTCCCATTGCGGCTTTGGAAGCTGCTGCCAGAATGCCAACCTTGGCTAATAAGCACAAAGTTTTAAAAACAAAAACGGCTAAAATTATATTCGGTGTGTGGGTATAGTCTTTGATTGTGATATTTAGGGTTATGTTTATGATGTTTAGTTAGGACTCCCATACCTCATATTACAGTGCAGTATATGAACATTATTGCAGATCCAACATCTATACCCTATGGCTACAGAGTATTTAAACTTAACAGCTCAGTCAAGTCACATAAGCAGAAACAGTTCACAAAGGTGATTAATTACCTGGGAGCACAACAGTGTGAATCTCTTCCTCTGTGTGCATCACGTTAGGGAAAGTAACCCGGAGAAACTTCATAGTCCAAGCTGCATATAGAAACTTGGAGCACCACAAGATGGATGAGAGAATATTGTAATAAAAGTTAAAAATGTATTTATCCATTAAAATCAGCACAAAGTTATTGGCACATCAGAGAACTTGACACATTTTGTGGCTGTCCAGCCACTTTATTTTATATATTTCCTTTTTATGCAATTTAAGCCATTCCTATTTACTTGTTGTTATGGTTAAATTATATAAGATATCTGAAATGTAGGATTTCACTTAGATTAGTGTTCAAACCAAGCACATTTAGCAGATTTTCTATGAAAAATAATTTTTTGGTGGATTCAGACCAGTCTCTGTATTAACTGCCTACTAAAAATTAATTTCAGTAACTTTACAGTTTCTCACTTTCTAAAAAAAACAGCCAAATTTTCTTTCTTGTAATCTGAATGAATGTTCTTGTGTCTGCTGAAAGGATCCACGTGTTATATTGTATTCTCTTTGTATTTTTCATAATTATTGTATCTCTCTTCTCCATTCAGAGACAAAACTATAGAGGAACCAGACTCTGCAGGTGTGGGCACCCCAGGAAACAGGGGGCTCAGAGCATGGAGTCTGCTTCCTCTATAACTGTAGAGATCAGGCTCCCTGACCTCTACCCTACCTAACAGTGAGTGGGCAGGGAGCGTGGCATGCTAGCTTGCAGGCAGGCAAAGGAAGGTGGGTAGGAGTTGTTGTGAGCACCAGGACACTCTGAATATTTTTTGCAGGGGGGTCCAGTGCTTAGTATTTATGCCACTGTCTCTAATTAAAAAAAATGCCAACTTCTCCAGCCTTTCCTCATACCATAGACATTCCTTTCACTTTAACAACTTAGGACAGAGGTCCTCAAACTTGGCCCTCCAGCTGTTAAGGAACTACAAGTCCCACAATGCATTTGCCTGGCTATGGCTGTCAGACTCCATCATTGCATTGTGGGACTTGTAGTTCCTAAACAGCTGGAGGGCCAAGTTTGAGGATCACTGACTTAGGAGTTTTCTTTCGGCTTATTCAACATGATTTCTTACTTTGTAAAGGGAAAGAATAACCTTCCCCTTCCTTGAATCTATACCCCGCCAATAAAGGATAATATCTTGCTGGCATTCCGGATTTTGACTACTATTATCCTACAGGTCCTTCTCCATCAAGGGTTTGCCTAAACTAGTCCCCTTAAGGATATATGATTACATATTTTTAATTCCCAACAGCATAACCTCACAATTATCAACAACAATTTCATTTGCTACTTAGCTGTACAGAGTGCCAGGTTGTCCAGTTCCCCCTGCGAGAATAATACATCTTGCATGGACTTAACTGGCTTCCATAGCTTTGCTTTAAATACCGTATCCTGGTTTAGTTGAATCATATATACCTTTACAGAGTTTGTCCTATAACTCTGACTCCTATTGTGTATACCAATAAATCATTAAGCGCATTTGATTATTGTTACAAAATGACGCCATTACTGCTACTACTGTTATAGTTACATTTTGGGGGGGATTAGTCTTTATTTGTAAAGCAATCAGTTCCCCTTTTTGTATTTTTGCTGCCCTGATATAGGTACCAAAAATATGTCCCCATCGCCTATTCCTGTTAACTTGTTACATCTGAATTACACTACATAAAATGTTAAAAGATGTTTTTGTGAATATGTGATATTTTGTGAATATTGTGAATGTGAATACATTGACAATGGTAATGATTTAACATAATATTAAATAACAACAATTAGGGGCACGTTTACTAAGGGTCAAATTTTGACGGTTGAAAAACCCTCAAATTCAACCCTCAAATTTAGGTCGAATCAAAACCCCTCAAATTAAAATTTCGAATTTGAGGGGTTTTAACGCAATTCGATTTTTTGAACGATGGAATATTAAAAATTTGATCGATCAATAAAATTGTTCGAATCGATCGATCAAAAAAACTTGGAAAAATTCTATGGGAGCTTCTATTGCAATTCGGTATAACCTGCTGAATTTTTAGATAAAATTTTTCTTAAAGGGACAGTACTTTGAAAGTCGAATTTGAATTTTCGAATTTCATTAATTCAAATTGAATTTTGGGCTATTCAATTGTCGAATAAGCCCAAAATTTATTTGAAATTCAAATTTTTTTCAATTTGACCCGTAAATGTGCCCCTTAATGTATTGTGTTATTATCTGGAAGCATCCTGTCCCATTCTGCACAGTGAACTCATATATTTAGAATGGTAAAGTTTGATTTCTTGCCGTATAGACTCTTTATTTGTCCAGTGTGTATGTTTGCTTCAAACATTAAATGAGAAAGATCACTAAACATTTGGTCTTTATTGCCTTGTACATTTGTAAATATTTTTGTCATATATATAAACACACATAGATAGCCAACTTGTGCAATTTCAGACCCAATCACAAATAGCTAAACACTGCTTCAGCTTCAGTTTGATGCCACAATGCCACCATTTCTTTGCCTTTCTCAAATTACCACCAACCCTCACTGCCAATCTGCAGTCAAAAACTCAAAAAAGTAAATGTTTATCTCCTAACAGCAAGTTATTGATTGAGATCTCATTTACAAGCATTTTCATTGGCTAACTAGGTTTCTGAATATCAAGGTAAACTTTGGCACCAGTAAACATGAAAACCTATAGAGTTTCAGAAGTTGTTAGATATTTGTAGTAACCTCTAACTATTTAAGTGTAGACATCATGATTGTATTTTTATAAATGATATTAAATAACCTGGCAAGCTGATGTTATGATTTTGCATTAAATATATTTATAAGTAGGAACTAAATCTTGGGCACTAGGTTTTTCCAATGTATACAAACATGCCTTAAATGTGTTGCTGCTGTTTCAATACAGGGGCAGGGCAACACGTCTGTTGGAGGATACTGTAGCTCAGGGGTCCCCAACCTTTTTTACCCGTAAGCCAAGTTAATAATTAAAATAAAACAATCAAGCATAACAAACATGAAAACAGTTCCTACGGGGTGCCCAATAAGGGTTGTAATAGGTTATTTGGTAGCCCCTCATGTGGACTAGCAGATTACAGGAGGGTCTGTTTGGCAGTACACATGGGCTTTTTGCAACCAAACCTGAAATTCAAAAATAGGCCCCTGCTTTGAGGCCACTGGAAGCAACATCAGAGGACTTGGTGAACAACAAGTTGCTTGTGAGCTACTGGTTGGGGATGATTGCTGTGCTGAACAACAGTATAGGAATCACATTTTCAGATATAAAACCTATTAGTTGCTATGATAAGTAACATAAAAATATTAATTTCAATCATTATTATAATAAGGGGAATCCTTCAAAATGAGATGAAGAGAATATTCAAAGTGTATTAATCACCTCCGTCCCCTTCCAACTATGGTTATTAAAAACTTAGAGCCATTATCAGCCATGTTCTATGTAGTAGAGACTTTGCTACTGACAGACAATTCCATAGACTCGAACTGGAACAAGGGGTCAGAACATTTAGAGCAGGGATGTACAATATACTGCATGCTACAGCAATAAACATTAACACAACCAACTTTGATTCATGATGTTTCCAAACTGTCATGGGAAAACATGTTTTTTTCAAAACACATCAGTTGGGGCATCACATGACTCGGAACAGCTGGGAAATTGACAATATGTCT
>CM044445.1:47615378-47627063 GCA_024363595.1 Xenopus borealis
GGCTCATTTTGTGATGGCTGCATCCATTTTAAGTGCATTGAGAAGACTGTATAGCAAAGAAAGAACTCATGCTGAAGCAGTCTAAATAATAACAAGATGTACACAGCATTTGTCAACTCACTTTTTCGCCTCTCGCTTCCAGAGGGCTTGGTAGGTGGAACGTACTTCAAAGAAACTACCAGATCTCCTTTGGAGTTATTAAAGCCAGCTCCACTATCCATGTTGACCTAAATAACAAAGGCAAGAATTTCACTTTTGAACAGCTAACACATTAGTGGCAAAAAAAAAACTACTTGACAGCCAGCTTTTGAATTACTAATATTTATACTGGTCCTGTCCATCATCTTTCATGCTGTAAGTTCATTATTTAACAGAGGAATTTGGGAGATTGGACCACATCTGATCTGTGGACTTCCAGATGGTTTGTCCTAAATTATAGGAGGTGGTTTATACAAGGATATGCTACCCAAAAAATTCCACTTGTTGTTCAACAGACTCCAGCATCGCTATGACAGCTAAGCTGTTTGAGCAATTAATGGAATTGTTCTTTTGCAATATTTTCTTATAACTCAAGTGCTCTAATGTTACCTTTCCATGCAGAGGAAGACACTCTTCTGTCAAGTTGTCAAAGTTCCAGGAATCCAGTGGAAGATCCACCTGCCCTAGAAATGTGTTTCTGCCAAACCGATCATAATGCCAGACAGACAGCTCAAGGGATCTTACATGGAGCATAGATTCTGCAACTATATACTATGGCAAATGAAATAAAGATGTGATGAATTTCATTTTAAATTCTACACTTGATATAGCATCTCAAAGTTATAATGCCATGCATATCTAGACTTAGAGATTGTTCCGCTGCTGTGTATCATCTCTGCCAAGGGCAGGGAATGGGTTGCTTGCTGTGAAGGCTTTTTAGTATGGCTTCTGTTTGATGCAAAACATTGACTACAACATCCAAGAGAGTTGTAGTTAAATAAGAACAGGCGAAACTGCAGGCTAACTGCTCATACTACACATATAATTTAATTATATGGGATGTTGGAGATGGAGCATCCAGGGAACCACCACATGAATTGGTAACTAATTAGCGCTAATCAGTGTAAACTTTTCACATGGATGCTTCGATCCCTGTGAGGCTCATGTGAGGCCCTTTGACAAAGAGCGTCACAGGGCTCGAAACATGCTAACAAATATTTGGCTACAAAAATGTCCTGCTTTTAAAGGCAACAGTCTTACACAATTTATAATTGACTACAACATGGATGGAACAGAATATTTAAAATTGTATCTCAAACTTTCTACTACAGTAAACCTGCATGCCTAGTCAACCATGATGTTAAGATATTAGAAAAAGGAGCATTTGCAGCTATGCTGCAGGGAAGAGCCTGGGACGGTGGAGCTTAGGCAATGTGCAGATGGAGTACCATGGGCACTTCAGATCAACTATGAAACTCTAAGATTTTGCTGACACATAAAGGGACAGGGCTATCATGGTGTGGTATGGAGTGTCAGTCCCAAATCTTTTAATCTGGGCCTGTGGTTCTCTTATTCTGCAAACAGTTTCATTACTGAAGAGGTTCTTATAGCAGAGAATCAATCTGCCTTTAATGTATTACTTACCTTTAAAACTTCATTGTACATTGGATTTGTGCTGTTGCGTTTGATTGTAGTTTTACGTTTCCCTTGACGAGATTTGTCAGGTAAAAGGTAAGACTTAACATACCTAGAGAAAAGATATCATATTCTTCTGATCTTAGTTTTTAAGTTACAAGAAAGTATATAAAAGTTATAAGGCTATAAAAAAGCATTTTTCAAATCATGGATATTGTTTTGAAGGCTATTAGAAAAGAATATTCTGGGGCACTGCTAGATAGGAATGGCCCTGACTACCTTGTTTTCTTTGCATTTAAAAAAACAAACAAACAATGTCAGGCTCTCGAGTTCCTTCATTCTCTTGGTATATATAACTCATTCATTTAAATACACTGTGAAGAATTTGGTCAAATGAACTTACGGGTTTGATCTCATCTTTAGCTCATCTCCATAGGCAAGATTCCGACATTCCTTCACATGGACATTCAAAAGCTGTACTTTTGCATCATAATTTATTGAAAATATAATTTCTCCAGTTACTATCACATTGCCAAAATCTCCAGCCTCACTGTAGATGCTCATCATGCTACCCAGAGTGCTCTGAAAGAAAAAAAACTCAACTGTGAGCACAAAAGATGTGTAGGAAAAGAATTTAAATATGGCAAGATGGCTGTCACAACCTACATCTTTTAAAATATATTGTAGACACATAGCGGTCAATAGGTTCCAAGAGTTCCTGAATTAGGAAAATGATAAAACTGGACTATTTTGTCTCCACAATCTCATACATAGAAACCTGAGCAGGCCCGGACTGGCAATCTGTGGGTTCTGGCAAATGCCAGAGGGGCTGCAATAAGGTCCCACAGAAAGTCAGTATTTAGTGGACTGGTGGGGGCTGTTTGGGCCTCTGTGTACCTGAAATGCCAGGGCCTTTTTAATTCTCAGTCTGGGCCTGAAACGGAGTATACAATAATAGACTATATGTTGATGTTTAAAAGAGAGAAAACCTAAAAAAAAGGACAGGAATTCAAGGTTTCAAGGGCCTTTGTAAGAATATAGACTAAAAGGGATGTATCATTCTTTTTAGTGGATTTTCAAAAGTCTTAATTGTTCTTGGTTCCTTCCTTAAAAGGTACACAGCACCATTAGTACACATTAACTTTATCCATAAAATAGAGAATTGTTTATGCATTAGTGAAGGGTTGGTGATTATTAAAGTACATTTTTTCTCCTGTAAAGGTTTTAAAAACAAATTTATTATCAACATTTTCACTGGTGTTTTAGTGATCCCCAACCAGTAGCTCGTGAGCAACATGTTGCTCTCCAACCCCTTGGATGTTGCTCCCAGTGGTCTCAAAGTGGGAGTTTATTTTTGAATTCCAGGCTTGGAGGTGCACTGTCAAACAGAGTCTCAATGTAGGTTGACAATCCACATAGGGGCTACCAAATGGCCAATCACAGCACTTATTTGGCCCCCCAAGAACATTTTTCATGCTTGTGTTGCTCCCAAACTCCTTTTACGTCTGAATGTTGCTCACGGGTTCAAAAGGTTGGGGATCCCTGCATTAGAGATATCCTACCAGCACTTTGCGGAGACCAACTGTAAGCAATCCTCATATGCCACATTTCTAAAAAGCAGCCACTGAATTTTAACACAATGCAGCTCTGTATTTTTATCTATAAACAAATAAACAAAATACTGCAGAAGAAAAGAAAACTGTGCAAGGCACACCATCATATTTAATTGATAGGCAGAGGAAATTGTAAGACAGCAGACTTACAGTGGAAACTCCACTTCGTAAACTGCTTCTGCCTGCTGACAGGCGATGAATCTCCACTAAGTTGTCAATATCCTCATCTTCATCTTCCTAAAAGTAATGGGAAAAAAATAGGAATCAGGGAAATAGGAATTTAGCAAGAATGTATATGCAAGGGCTTTAAAAAGCTTTAAGCATTCTGATGAATAAAAAGGTGACTAGATTCCAGAACTTTCCCTCTGATCTGTGCTAGATGATCTGTATTTTACAATGTCAAGACTGGAGGTTGCTGATCCCTCACAAGGCCAGGGTGTGCTTGTGAGTTTTTTGGACTACCAACTCCGTAATATTAGACCATTCTCTCTGGGTCACTACGCCATGTTAGGCAGGAAACAGAAAGATTAAGGGAAGCCATTGTAGAAAAACAGGTATGAAAGCCTTCAGGGCTTCAGGTATATTGTGAAACATCCCTTATATTCCCCAAGTGTGCCTGACCCCACTGACAAACTTAAAATAGAGAGATTTTTTATTTAGGTAGTAAAATACACAACAATCAAGTGGTTTATCACCCAAAATGCTAACTGGAACAAAATGTAAACTAGGCTGCCTGAAGAAATTCAACAGACTATGGGACCCCTGACTGCAATCCCCAGCTACCTCCCCAGGATAACCGTGCTGCAGATAGTTTACTTTTTTGCCTACTGTTTACTACAAAGTTTAATTTAAAACAATAAAAAACTGGTATGCATATAATTCTATTTTTTCCTCTGTAATAATAAAACAGTAGCTTGTTTAAAACTTTTAGTGGAATTAAGGTAGGGTAAACAAAATTACAGATTACTGATTTGATCTGAGGAAACTGCAGGTTGCAAGAAATTCAGCATAACAGATCCTGAATTTGCAACAGATCTCAAAAACAACAGAAGCCGATTAAACAATATCATCTACCTGGGTTACTTCAATTACCAAATGATATAGTACAAGTAAGTACAAGAAAATGACTTGCAAACCATTTCTATGTTAAGACGTGGAACAGATTTGCTTCTATCGCCCAGTGAATTTTCCTCTGGAGCTTTTTCCTCTGGCCGTAGATCAAGGACAGATTTACTGTAATCTAAAATGATAGTACTCTCAGTTATTTAATAAATTAAGCCATTTGTGTTTCACATTTAATCAAACTTAATATGAATCTCAACTGTTATATATTATACAGATTGGGATGGTCTATTCCTATACCTGCAGGTTTTAAGAGTCTTCTTGGATTCTTTTTAAATAGGGCATCATTTTCATCGGCAGACCCTGCACTTCGATTCCCCAGAAGGGCCTCCTAAATTACGTGAAAAGGAGAATCTGTTCATCACTGACACTTGGTCACAAGCAACCCTAAATATGTTGAAATATAGACTTACTCCCTCAGAGTCAGACTGATGGCGATCCCTTGACCTAACAGGCACTGTGAGGGTAGCAACATTAGCCCCTGTAGGTCCGTGTGTTCTTTTGGGATCTGGCAGGGTAGTGGCCTTTTCCAACGAATTCCTCCTGAAAAATAAGTAGTATGGACAATTAATTCAGGTCTTCAGCTGATGACACTAAGTTGTTTATGCCTTCAAATGTAGGCATCACTAGAGGTCAATGTCACATTATCCTCAGAGACCATTATCTCTGTACTCAATTTCTAACATCATTCCCTCTCTCCAAGAAAGGGTGGGATTTCAGTTTTTCAAGAATCTTATATGTCATACCCTTCTCCATGTAATCTAGTAAGGCCTTCTTTACCCAATTGTATGTTTGGTGCATATACACCAAACTTACATTGTGATAAAACAAAAGTAAATAATAACAAAAATAGATACAGTAAATATTGCACCCCTATTGTAAAATATAATGATACTGAAGAGTTGCTAAAGAGTTCCATGACCATATAAAAGCATAAGGCCTTTGGCTTGTATACTGACGACATCACCAAGTACAGTTCATAATATATAACCTACAGGATATAGAATTACAATATATAATTTTTACAGGATATCTAGGGTTCTTGAGTAGAATAATGATAATAGTATTAATTATTAATTAAGACAATTATGAACCTTGAAAGTGATGGAGAGCTTTTCTTGGAGTCAGTTTTGTAGCTGCTAAGACTCATTTGCTCTGTAGATTCAGTGTCACTTTTCTGGTCTCTGAGGTCTGGGGAGCTGCTCATCATATTGCAAGAAAAAGGGAAAAAAAAGCAAAATTATAAATATGAGTACGCATGCTTATCATATTTTAGTCAGAGGAAATAATTGTATATAGCTTGTGGTTTCCTGTCACTCTCATGGACAGTATAGTTGACTTGCACAGACTGAAGGGTTTACTGTTAATATTCTGTTTGGAGTTCTTTATTACTTCATCTGATTATGACTCTCCTCTTCTTTAGCTTCTGTAGGCAACTATACCCTCTCTTTTTCCATTCCTATCCATACAACACACATTTTCGGATGGGGTTATTGTTTTGTGCATCTTATGATCTTTGACGTCTTTGGGCATAATGGGAGTCACAAATTCTTTGGAGGACTAAACCTGCCTCCACGAACATGATTTGTCAGGCTTACATTTGCTTTGGGACAATGACCCAGAATTAAAATGTTCTTTTTACTTTCTCCCTTATTCTGCATATTTCAAAAAAAGTACCATTCCAGCCTTTGTTCGGCATGTTGTGTAATGCAAAAGCAACAGTTTCTTTTTTAATATAGGTTTCACATCACTTTCCAGATGCTCACACTTAAAATCATGTAATTACCCAGAACTCTTCTGTTGTTGTTGAGGACTTCTCTGTCCTTTTCTTATTTTTGGCTCATTGAGATGCTGGGAATTCTCTAGGAGGGCTTGAGCTGTCGTTTCCCTTTTATTTGCTGAAAACAGGAAAACTTAAGTTAATGATAATAATAAGCAACAGGCTTTAGGTTCTGAAAAAATTATTATATGGAGTCATGGACAGAGTAACACTACCCACAAATAAAGGTAACATTCAATTAGCCACAGATGGGACACAGCACAGAACATTATTTCAATGCATAATGTATCCGCAAACACAAATATAAAAGTTCTGTTGCTAACCTACAAAAAGCTATTATACACTGCTTGTAATTTATTTTTGAAAACTTCCTTGAATATTTCAAGCAGTATTGGCAGTCCCATACTATTGTGACTGTTGTGTGTTTAATTTCATACCTGGAGGCTTTTGTCGCAAGGACATCCTCACCATATCACGCCCAAGTCGGTTAGCAAAGCGGTTCACCCTTTGGTCATAGAACCAGTCACCTGTTGTTTTCTTCAGGTCACTATAAAGCAATACAGAACAATATGTTACAGAGAGTTCTTGTTTGCCATTTAATATTCACCATTTGGCACTTGATCTACTCCCTAATTAATCCTAAGAACTAACTTCTTACTTTACATACCTTTATTATCAACCCTATTCTCCATTTCCTTTACCCATTAAACGTTACGTTTTCTGTATGTTCCAATACATTTTCATTTCTTTAATACTTGCCAGACCCATGAATTACAGTTTTATTAGACCCCTACTATAGTGAAAACACAAGACCATTAGAAGTAAACATTTTTTACAATATTTTAACACCTCTACTTTCAAACCACTTTTTGTGCAGCCAAAGGTACATGAAACGTGAACACCAAAGGACTTGAACTCACGCTTCCTTGCTGCAGACATTGCACTTCCAGCCTCCTCCAGCACTTTCCATTCGGCATTCTTTGCACACCATGTGATTGCAGCCTCGGCAAGTATTGGCTTTGGGAGCAAGCCTTCCCATATTTTTCTTACAGCGAGCACATGCCCTTTCGCTGTAACGCTGACTTCCTCTCTTGGCTCCTTTTCTTCGAATATCAAGAAGTTCATTCTTCAGCCTCCTGTTTGGAATCCACAAAGATTAGCTTTATATAACTCCACCTGGATTTAATGGATGCAATTTGTATTACGACTGGAGAATACATTAATAGTATGTAATGGTTTTGGTGTATAGTATGACTGAGGTCATTAAATACCCATGACTAATACACTGCCATAAAAATAGGACAGCTGGGGAGCCCAGAAGCAGAGGGCCCTGTGGGATCCTGACTCAGACATGGACATCTTCAAAACAAACACTCTCTTTAGAATACAAAAAAGAGCACCCTGCTTTCTGGGGATCCTAAACAAAATGAGCAAATTATGTATTTTAAAAATATTCATTGCTGATTTCATTTCAATGGTCTTAAAGTATTCATTTAATTACATCTGGTTCTGACTAGCAATGAGCAAAATTTTTGCCAGGAATGGGGATCCTAAAGAAAATGAGCAAATGATGTATTTTCAAAATGTCTCCTCTTTCGTGTGGTGTCCCAGGGTCAAGATAGAGAAAGCCTTACTTAGGAGACATTGGGGGCAACCTCTACTCTATCTTCCTTTTCAATCTTCATGAATTGCTGGCTATTTTGATATTTCTCCTTTTTAAATTGATGAACTCGCTTTTTAAATAATCTTGATATTTATTAGCACTAATTAATTTCTACTAAGCATTTATGGTTACAAATGAATTCATAAATAATTGGTATTTGCATTGAAGCGCTTGCACTTTGATTAATGGATTTATATGAAGAGTTGGTTTAGAAATTAATTCATAATTAATTTGTATCATTCATTCATTCATTCATTCAAATGAATTGATGTGATAGCACTGAACTGATTATACATCATTGCACTGTATATGAAGCACTTTCACTAATTGATGTTAGGGTAATTTAATGTTTTAAATCAACTCTGGGTAAAACAAAATAATCAGATAGTGTGGGGTTTACTACTTTCCTTGGATAATTTTTATTTTATTATTGCCCGAGAAAAATGCAGTGAAAACCCACCAATTGATGAATGTATTTTCTTGGAAAAACACAGACAAATAGAATGCATTTTGCATGGAAAAAAACACGGAGAGAAATGCCCATTGGTTTCAACACATTTCACAGAGGTTTCCGCAGTTTTGTAAATGTTTCAGTGAAGGGAAATAGGACTGATTCACTCATCACTAGTTCGGTCTCTTAAAACAATGTTGCAGTCAATTCTGTAAATTTATTAAACAGCTGGCTAATGTTATATTGTTTTAGGTGTCAAAACCAGGAATGCAAAGAACAAGACAGATACGGTTTTCATTAGCAATCAGACTTACATATAACGTTAGAACCATTAAAAATATGTAATGCGTTTAAGACATTTTTGGGTGGAGAAGCTCTTTAAATTACAGAAACATGACTTCAGTTAGTAAGCTAGCATTGCTCAAGAGACGGCATTAATACAGGAATTATCTGCTCACTGCCGATGACGCCAAACATCCACATGCATTTCCTATGTGAGTTGGCATTAGCTCATTTATTTACACACCTCAGTGTGTTGTGCACTTAATTTAACCAGCACTGTACTGAACAGCTTACTCACTGACTGCTTGCAATTTATAGACTTAAGTGCCGTAAGGGAAAGAATTCAAGACCTACTTGCCAAGCACATTATTAGCTATTGTGCTCCATGTTATCCATGCACACTGCTGTCATTAGAAGGCAAGGAGTTTGTTGCCATGGCAAGCTGGTTACACACCCTTCTGCTATGCCACTCCCTGCACAAACGGTCACTGTTTCTTAATCCCTTAAGGCTTAACTAATTACTGCTTAATTAAATATTATTATTGCTTCTCATCATACTGCAATTTCAACCCAATCATTGCCCTCACCCTACCAAGTGAGTTTTAATGGCCTAGTCACCTACTAATATTCCATTTTTGTATTAATGTAATGTACCCATTATTAAGTTACTATAACGTACCTAACATATAATGTCACTTTAGGAGTGTCCGTTGCTTTGTTCTAAATGTCACAGAGTATTCTAATGTATATTCTATAGGTAGTTAATAGTAGTCATTTGGTGGTGCCACACCCTCATATTTGGGGAGCTTAGTCGGCCAACAAAATAAAAATCTCCTTTTCTTTGGGCGACTAATCTCCCCAAAATGCCTTCCCAACAGCTAGAATGTGAATCGCTGGTGGGATGGCACTCTGATCGCTTCAGCTTTATAAAGTTTCCTCATGAAGCAACTTTGGGGGATTTTGGAAAACAAATTGATCAGAGTGCTATCCCGCTGGCTAGAATGTGAAAGGCATTTCAGGGAATTTAGTCGCCCAAAGAAGAGGAGATTTGTCACTGGGCAACTAATCTCCCTGAATGTGCAGGCCGGCACGATACCCACGGGACCTGCTGGTTGGGTGGGTTCGGGCCGACCTCCACTCCTCTTCAAGGGTGGCCGACTTCCGGCGCAGGTCTATAAAGGAAGGGCGGGTTAGGGTTGGGTGCAGGTCAGGAAAAATCTGACCCTCACATCACTACTCTGTTCATCTCAGACCATCTGTAAATGGACTTCTACTTCATTCTTTTCTTTAAAGTACTTAACCCACCATACCAAAAAAGCCCCCCTTAACTGCCCCCTCCCCCTCTGCATTAGTAAAAAAAGAAAAAAACCTTAAAAGTATGACTCTAAAATGCAGAACAGCAGAGGTACAGGGCACCATCTTCCCCAGATTAATATTCTTTTGGGACTCCAAGCAGATTCTTTTGGGACATTATATAAATAGGAACCTATACTATGATGTACTTGTATTAAATATAATATATAATCTTCTGTACCTAATTCTCTTCTCTTCCACTTTCCTAAGATCTTCATCTCTCTGCAGGACTTGTAAGATTAGGTCTCTCTCTGTGTCCGACAGGAAGTTCAGGTTAACCAGCTCCATATTTTGTGTCATGTCCATGGCCCAATATCCTTACTGAAATCCCACAGCCTCATTAAAAAAAAAAAAAAAAAAGTGTTGAAAATGGAAATAAATAAGACGTTAATATATGCATTATATATATATATATATTTTTTTTTTTTTAAATAAGTGCATTTGTTTAACATTTCCCTGCAATATACTGGACTCAACCTGTTATGACTGTTTTGATAAGTACATGCAGCTACTGGGAAAACAAATCTGGGGTTTCTTCACCTTTCTGCCGTCTTCCCACAATTGTTTTTCCTAATGAAAATATAATTAACCCTTACTGTAAGGTATTATAATAAAATTGTACTATAAAATGCAAATAGATATCTTAAATTTTGCTTATTTATTTATTCTTTCCTTATATAAAAAACCAAAAAAATGGATAAACAAAGGTTCGGTAAACATCTCCTACAGTTTAGTGGGGGTTATATTATTATAGTCATCATGGCCTAATATCTAACATTATGTTGAGTGCATTTCCCAGCAATACAAAACACAATTATCTGCGATCAAGGACTACTGCGACTACAACATGGCTAGGGTTGCCAGCCTTTCTATACTTTAAGCTTTCTTCCACGATAAATAACATAAGCAACAAACATCATTTTTACCAGCAAGCAATACTTTGTTAAAGTGTCTGTATACAGTTTATGATGAAAGGGTGTCTCTTATTTTATTAACCAAAAATCCACTAGATAAACTTAATTCCAGATAGAGGAGACGTATTTGCAGTAAGTATTTTGCTAGGGTACAGAATCTCATTTGTTACCTACTGTAGGTGTTTATGCAAAACCAAACCATTAGCATCTTGTTTTACCTGTATAGTCCCTTGCAAGCTGTGTGATTTATAGCTCTCTATGTGTTGTAAACCACAATTTCCAATTATCCCCCACCCAGCAGTAGTGAGACAAAGTGCCTTATTTAATAATGGAAGAGAATCCTATTGGCACAAATATTCCAGAACCTATTAAAAAACTCTTTAAAATGCCTTTTCAATGGTGCAGCAGGTAACCCAACCATTTGTGTACTAGTCTGTGTCTATCAAACTGTAAGCAATTGAGAGGGCATGAAAATATAACACATCCTACCCACAACTTTTTTTATCTCTTTATTTTATTTTTCAAAATAAATATCTGCAATATAACCATGCAACATTTGTTATGTCTTATATATCATGAAGCATACATTGGTGTACAACATTGCATTTGCATCGACAATATGGACCTACTGGGAGACAGGAATTAAGGTAGAAAAGGGAAGAAAAAGGAGAGAAAGAGAGAAAAAAAAAAGAGGTGGGGTGGGTAGGAAAGGTGACATTAAGCATCATGAATTTAACATTTACAATCTGCCTCTTCCAAAAACCCCGTAGATATAATCAAAATGGAGAACTGATCTTGCTTACACCAGACAGATCATGCAAATGAATCCCATTTAACTTAAGCAATATCTTTTCTATCAGAGCATTCATTTGGGTCATGTATAGGGTTACCAC
>CM044445.1:47640992-47651755 GCA_024363595.1 Xenopus borealis
TGCCTGCTTGGATTGGATGGTGTGGTTTGGAGCATAAAGGAGGGAGGGGTGCAGTCGGGATGCAGGGTCTTAATTAGCTCCCTACAAGGGCCTGCACTGGGCTCTGATTATTCTCAGTTACACCAATGCTAGCAATCAGGCACTTGGTTTATGATCAGAACAATGCTAAAACGTGCTCAGACAGAGAAGAAACAATAACAAAATTAATTTAAAAAAAAGCCTCCAGGGCAATCTTAATTCTTGGTCATTGTGGGGCACCAGGCCATATAGGATTTTATGTTTTACCCTGTACAAATAAAAGGCTAACATCCCCTTGCCATTATACCACTAATTAATTGTCATGTCCCTTACTAATTAATTGAACTTCCATTTAAACCAGCAGTAAAACAGAGCATACAGGGAGACTGGATTGAAAGGCTGGGAACTGTATCAACTCTCCTTTTAAAAACAATCTGGCATTTAAAAATTGACATATATTGATTTGCTCTTGAGTCTGTAGCTTATATTCTACCACCTGTTCACACAGCCGCCTTAGAAGGTCAAGATGTTTTACTACAGATCTCCACCCAAGAACTGCTTATGCAAACTTAAAGATCATGGAATTCTAAGTAAATTTCCATTATGCATTCATTTAAAAACGCGTCAATAGTTGTAACTTTGTAAACATAATATCTGTATTTCCTTTTTGCTCCCTGATTCCAGAAGCAACATACCATACTTCAGTTTTTCCCCGGGGACTTTTAATCAGCTGACTTCTGCTACATTGTTTCAGAAGTAAGAAGCAAAAATGCAAAGAACATAAACAGCCAGAAAAGTACTGCTTTCAAAAGCAATTGAATCTACAACTACCTTTAAAATTAACACTTTTTTTAATAAATGTGTATTGAAAAGTTACTTAGAATGACATTTTATTTTTCATGCAAAAAAACAAACCGGTTTTCATTTAGATCCCTTTTTACATGAGATCTGAATGAAGAAAATGCCTTGGGTGATTCAAATTAATAAAGAAAAAAAAGACTACCGCTGACATGCTTCCCAATCACAGACCCAGAAGCAAGAGGTAAACACTGCACAAGCCTTAGCATTCACCCATGCCGTGTTACACAAATATTGGCAGTGGAAAGACGTCTATAGGGCTGGGTACAGATATTTATATTGGCTCTTAGAAACAAAGAGTAGTTCCACAATATTTTCCGACTGCTACTGGTTACAAAAAGAGATGACCGGCTTTTGGTGCCCCATTTCTAAACTACAACTCACAACCACAGACTCAATATGGACATTGAGCCCACCACTGCAGGTTATATATTGCTGCTCAGGTCAATAACTTTGGTTGCCCAAAAATTATTCTACAAGACCAAGCTCTTTCTGTTGTAATGCCAGGGCACTGTGTGCCATTATTACAAAGCTTAGAGGTAGCCCAAGTGAGCAAACCAGAATGTAAACCCTTCAATGCTGTTAAAGGAACAGTAACACCAAAAAATTATAGTGTTTTAAAGTAATGAAAATATCATGTAGTGTTGCCCTGGACTGGTAAAACTGTGTAGCAATGGCTGAAATTGAAACAAAGGCTATATGGTAGAGGTTAAATAGTGGATAACATAACACAATTATGTTCTACAGAGCATATCTGCTGTGTAAAGCTTGCCATACTCTCTATAAGATCTTTCCCCGATATGCCCAGTAATGGCAGAGCTATCGGGATAAACAGAAAATTCAGTCCTCCAGCCAAACAATGGGCTCTGACGGGTTGGTTGGCGGATAAAATAAACCTTCCTGATCTATATTGTGGCCAGATATTGATCGGAAACCCCCATATGGGGCTGCAACTAGGGGTAGGCAGAGTAGGCACGTGCCTAGGATGCAAAGCTGTGGGGGGCATCAGGCACATTCCTTCTCTGTTGCCTACTCCATATCAAGTCAACTCGTTCCCTGTGGTTTCCCAGGCGAACGGCGCTTCCGCACATGTATGCTTTGACCCGCACGTCATTTTGCATCTAGCCAGATTGCCTGGCCTGGCTCTTCCCCCATACACAGGCTGCTTAATTGGTCTGAAGCTTATTTATATAAACAATAACAGTGGTTTTGAAGCAAACACATCAGTTTTACCAGGGCAGAGCAATACTGCAATATATTTCTATTACTTTAAAACACTTTCATTTTTTGAAGAAAAAAAAAACAAGGTTTGATTCCAACGCGTTGTGTCCCACTGCAAAGCAAAGGATAGCTGCAGAATCATGGCATTCCCAATCCCATCCATGTAGTGATGTCAATAGAATGGCACAAATGCCAATACAACACTCAGAGGAAGAATCAGCGATGCCAATAAGCCCTTGTTTTTAAGGGCCATCAGATCCATTCCTGAAATGTCTTCAATCGAATTCCTCTTCACTATTAAATGTTAACAGGAAGTAAAAGTCAAAGAAAAAAACCTGGAGTTGGACAGTACCACGGGCGGGGGGGGTGTAAAACTATGTACCCATGTGATTTATGGCCCCCACTAAACTGGACACCCCGCAGTTACCCCTGATGTACGACTGCCGCCCTGTTCAACCTCGCGTTGCGTATTTTATTATAATCCTCGCGTTTAGGGCAATGAGCTGCGCCATGGGTTATAAAAAGGAAAGGTGAGCGCCGTCTGGACTGCCGGGCTGAAATTAACTTTCCCCGGTTCGTCCAGTTCCCGCAGCGGCTGAGAATGGCTCTTACCTGCGTTCACAGGAAGCTCCCCGGCAGGACAATGGCCGCGGGGCTGGAGAGCTCGGGATGCAGGTTGCTGTTGGCTCTGCAAGGCGGAAAAGGAGAGTGGCAACAGAGCGAGAAAGGGAACAAACTGAAAGTTTCCCAGCTGCCAGGGACTGCAGGGGAGAGGCACAGAATTCTTAAAGGGACCGCACCTGCTGCAAAGGAGTCCCAGTCGTGTGGGAGGGGGAGGGAGGGTGCACAAAACCTTACCGGAAAGGAAAACCTGCATAGGAAAGGATTTTGTCTGGAACACTAACCAGTTAGCCAAGTATTCTTATTCTAAACTCTGTTCTGCACTATTACCTCTAACATGCCTCCCAACTGTCCCTTTTTCAGACGGACAGTCCCTCTTTTTACAGCTGAACCCGTACGTAGTCCCTCATTTCTACTGGAAAGTCCCTCTTTTCTCTGCACTGAACAGCCAGAAAAAGAAAATCTAACTGAATTGGCTTTTGGCAGAGAGCCCAGAACAGCTAACAGGTGCCAGTAAGATACTTTGTAACAAATTTGAGATTAGAAAATAAGTGACTGTAACAGTTTAGATAAGGAGAAATATTTTCAAACTTTCATAACCTGCCAAATTGAGTAAAATGAACAAGATAATTAGGGGATGTGCCCAGAAAATGGGCATGGACCAAATATCATTTTACTTCCAAAATGTTGGGAGGTATGCCTCTAATACTATTTTAAGTACTGACACCAACACACTAAAAAAAATTTGAATCCACTAGGGATGCACCGAATCCAGGATTCAGTTCAGGATTCGGCCTTTTTCAGCTGGATTCGGCCGAATCCTTCTGCCTGGCCAAACCGAATCCAAATCCTGATTTGCAGCCATTGAGGGAAATCACAAGGAAGTCAAAAATGTTTTCCCCTTCCCACCCATAATTTGCATATGCATAGTTATTCGTTAGAATCGGTCGGGGGTTTGGCCGAATATAAAATAGTGGATTTGGTGCATCCCTATAATCCACCCATATTATTTAATAGGCACACATCTTCCAAAAATTGATTTTTATGTGTGGGTCATAATAATAAATGGAATAGGAACTCACAGGAGAGGCCACCTAGGCCCAGGATTAGGGTGGCAGGATTTTCGTGGGTGGCATGCTGCTCAACCACACCCACATTTGTTGAAAAATGTAAATTTCCTGTGTGCCAATTCCCACTGCTCCGTCCCAATGATGAAAATTTGAGCAAATAAAAGGGAGGGGGCAGGGGCGACAAACGTCAGCTAGCCTAGGGGTGCCCACTATGTAAATATGGCCCTGGGCACTCATTCATTTATGCAGAAAAGGTGCATAAAGACTATATGGGTTTTATTTTTACACAGCCATAACTGATTCCACAGATAAAATCCAGGGACCTTTTCCCCAGCCCCCCCTTAAGTTGACAGACTGATGCAACCGCTCCTTCACCTTGTTGCATTGCAAATAATGGGTTCTCGGACGTTTCCCTCTAATTTCCAGAGAATTCGTACACCGCCCACTATGGAGAGCAAAGGCACTGAATCCATCACTCCTCGCTGGAACAAGGTGAGGGAGGGGTTGCATTACACTGTCAGCCGATGAGTCCGTGTGGTCCTTAGTCTGACGTGAAAATCAAACCTGCCCGATCAACATTGGACAGATGTCAGATGGGTAGACCCATCGGAGAGCCCCATACATCGGCAGATAAACTGTCTAAAGAACTCGAATCGGCAGTTTCAGTCTGCCCATTCTGGCTACCTCAAAGCAGAACTAAACCATCCTACAGCTAAAAGCCTCCATTTGCCGTCCCTGCTTCCTCCCCACATAGGGTTGCCACCTGGCTGTTTTTTTCCTGGCCTGACCAGTATTTTTGATGGCTGATCCCAATGTTATTAATAGGAAAAAAAGAAAAATATATCCTATATCCCCACATAGTGTTCAACAAGAATAAGTGTCCCATCCAGCCACAATGACCTCAATTTGCAGAGAAGCGTAGCGGCACCATGTTTGGCTGATTCTATATTTTCTGGATTCTCATTCCTTTTCTGGAATTTTCAGAGCTTTCCAGCTCTAACTCTAGCCAGGGGCCCTAGGCAAGTGGCCGACCATGGCGCCGGCTGAGCGTACACATGCGCGAAGTGACGCTGGCACAGAAGCACCATTCGGCATGCGCATAGGCGTAGGGGTAGGCTACAGAGCAGGTATGTACCTTGGCCCCCCCCCAGCTTTGCGCCCTATGCATGTGCCTACTCTGCCTACACCTTGGCCCGGCCCTGCTCCAACTGCACATATGTCAAAGGCTAGATACCAAAAGGAAGATACCAAAGCAGCCGGACATGGCTCCACTGCGTTACTCTGCAAATTCAGGTCAGTCTGGTTGGATGGGACACTTAGGGGCCCATTTAATAAATTCACATGAAGGATTCGAAGTTCGATTGCATTTTCAAAAACAATTTAATTCGAATTTTTGAATGTTTTTGAAGACCACTTCGACCAGTGAATTTTGTAAATTCGATCGAATCGAATGATTCGAATAAAATTTAATTTGAATATTTGACTGCCGAAGTACTTGCCCTTTAAATTTTTATTCGACCGCCTAGTTCACCAGATCAAAGCTACCGAATTGGAAAAAATCTTCGAATCGATTTGAATATTTTACTTCACATCCTATTCACATGGTCGAATTTCGAATTTTTTTTCAATTCGAAATTCGACCATTGATAAATCTTTTTGAACACATGCAAGGAGGAAGCAGGGAGGGGCCCAGTGGAGAAGACGAATGGGGCTTTCAGCTGTAAAAAAGGGTTTATTTTTCCTTGAAGAGATGTGGATAACTAGTTTATAAGTATCATGGGTTCATTTCAGTTTGTGACATCAGGCATAGCTGTAAAAAATAGATTTATATTTATTTCCTGATGTTCAGAAAATGTCTGAACATTCACAGACTAGCCAGGGGAGCTGGTTGAGAAACCCACCTCAGACAGCAAAAGGCCTCTCCTGGTAACCTCATGATTTCATTTCAGTAACAATCCAGGACTGCGGGCTGAGCTGTCAAATCGGGACTGTCCCACAAAAAATGGGACAGTTGGAAAGTATGTAGAAAGGCCATCTGCCATAGACTCCATTTTATCCAAATTTCTAAAAATTATTTTCTTCTTCTGTGTAATAATAAAGCAGTGGCTCGTACTTGATCCAAACTAAGATATAATTAATCCGTATTGGAAACAAATCCAGCCTATTGGGTTTACTTAATATTTAAATAATTTTATAGTAGACTCAAGATATGAAGATCCATATTACAGAAAGATCCAATATCTGGAAAACCCCAGGACCCAAGCATTCTGAATAACAGGTCCCATACCTTTATAAACAAATGGCCGATTTTACATAAGTAGCAAAAATGTTTATTTCATGAATTTTCACGTGCTTAAAGGTGAATAGCCCCTTTAAACAACAACATGCTTCTATACATGTTTGAGAGGTGCTTCAACATTACTTTAGGTCCCATTGTAAAGTATAGGTCCTGCCTCACCCATTTAAACACCTCAGCAGTTATTCAAATGGCCACATGAACACTCAGTGTGGTCAGTGATTTCATGCAACATTTGACACAATGCAAAGCTTTGTAGAATTTCTGATTTCCTAAAACACAAATATTCATGCAGCAGGATTGCCAAAAACTTTACTAACGTTCAGTTAGCTATTCTGTGAAGCTCTGCCCCCTAACTGCATTGTCAGGATTCTGTTAAAATACCAAGGACAAAATGTGCCTTAAATCAGTTTAGCTATGAGGAAATACATATTGTGACACTGATATGAACAACACCCATTCCTCAAGTGATACTCTAAAATAAAAATCTTAAATACCTAGGCCCATGTCTAGGATGGCAGGATTTTAGGGGGCGGCATGCTGCCTAACCACACCCACATTGGTTCAGAAATTTAAATTTCCTGTGTGCCAATTCCCATTGCTCCGTCCTGATGATGAAAATTTGAGCAAATAAAAGGGAAGGGACAGGGGCGACAAACGACAGAGGGCCTAAGGGCGCCCCCTAGTTAAATCCGGCCCTGGTAATCAAGCCATTGATTTAGTAAACCTATTTGTGGAAAGCTATTTTTTCGCTCCAGAGTGATACTAGTTCCCCAACTAAATATCTACTTGTAGGTCACAATCAACTTTTTGGGCTTCTCTGGTATATATGGATCTTATAGCTTTTATATATGTGTTTGAAGAGTCTTGCACAATGCAGGCCCCTTTCAACAGTTAACCTGCAGGCAAGATATTTGAGTAATAGTCTCTATCATAAACAGCAAGACTGATGTGTCAAAAAAAAAGTCACTGCAGCACATTGCTGGTGATGAATCCTGCAGGCTAGATAATTAGCTTAATCAGTAAGGAATCCTGTTGGTTGGCTATTCTTTCACACTGTAAGGAATCCAGCAAAGTATTCCCAGAGTAAGCTTGTGGGGGCTCCAACTGTAAACTCATCAGCTAGGCTGGCCATATATTCAGCTTGTTTGGCAAAGGTGGGGGGATGACCAGATTGTGCGGCCCTTGGGCAAACATTTAGAAGTCAACAGCAGGTATGCAGGCTTTTGGGACCACGACATCAACAAGCTGATTCAGTCCTTACCCATTTAGAAATTTAAAACAGGCCTGATCAATATCTGCTTTTTTTTGTCAGCTATCAATAGTGCAGAGCCATCAGAGGGCCGAATTGGCATCTTTTATTGGCTCATGTATGACTACCTTTAACCCAGAGGCCATCAAACTTTTCAGGTTTAGGTCCCAGATATGTCAAGATATGGATTAAGTCCCTGTTTTATAGTTTCTGGTATTTTTAGGATCATTAGTCTGAATTTTAAGCTACCCTCTGATCATAAACTTGTCGGAATAATGTACAAGTATAGAATATCTTATCCGGAGTTGTTGGGACCTGAGGTTTTCCAGATAAATGATCTTTCCATAAGTTGGATCACTATATCTTAAGTCTGCTAAAAATCATTTAAGAATTCAATTCTAAAAAAAAAATTCAATTATTTACTGAAAAATGGAAGATGACACTCTGAATAATGGGTTTCCAGATGAGGTATATATAAAATGTACATTCAGGCATGTGAGCGGTTATCCAGTATGTTCGCAACCTGGGTTTTCCAGATAAGGGATCATTGTTTAATGTGGATCACAATACTTTAAGGGAAAAGGAAAGTCTTCTTTACTTGGGTGCCAAGTTAGACACCCCCAAGTGATCGCATTCTTCCAGCAAGCACCACAGAGCAATGATTTCCCTGCTTCTTTTTTCTTCAAATTTCCAGGGCCAGACCCAGGTCAGCACTGAGATTAAAAACAGGCCCTGGCATTCCAAGTACAGAGAGTCCCAAACAACCCCCCCACCAGCCCAGTATATAGTGACTGTCTATGGCAACTTACAGCAGCCTCACTGGCATTTGCCACAACCTACAGATTGCCAGTCCGGGGCTGGCCAGACCCATGTGCAGTAGAACTAAATAGCTTTTAACTTTTCAGTTAAAGTTTGGGTTTTCGCTCTACTCCCAGGCTGGTGCAGTTTTCCTGATAGAATCACTGGCCCAGGGTTTCAGGTAAGAAAATGTGATCACTTGGGGGTGCCTAACTTTTGCACCCCCAAGTATAAAAGGACTTTCCTTCTCATTAAAGGGGGGTATTTACTAAACTTTCAATTTATCTCCCCCCCCCCTTTTTTTTTATAAACAAAGTCGACCGAACTTCCATCCACTAATTTAACTAATTTCTCAAAGATTTTAATTGGAAAAGTCAAATAGTAAAAGGGACATCTGCCATTGATTTCCACATAACCTCGGCAGGGTTTATGTGGAGTATTTTTGGGTTTGGGGTATGATAAATCTCTTTTTTTCCCTGTAAAATTCTCCCTAAAAATCTCGACCAGAAAAAATTTAGGCTTCATAAATAGGCCCCCAAGTCTACTATAAAATAATTTAGACATTTAATAAACCCAAAAGGATTGTTTTGCCACTAGTAAGCATTCATAATATCTTAGTCGGGGTCAAGTACAAGGTTTTATTTTATTATTACATAGAAAAGGGAAATCAATTTTTAAAAACAAAAAAATTTAATTATTCGATTCGCATAGAGTCTATGATGCATTCCCGTAATTTTGAGCTTTCAGGATAACCTGTTTCAGGATAACAGGTCCTATACCTGTGCTGCATGGCAAATTAGCAACTAATTTGGATTCTTTCTTTAGACTGAACTAGATTCTATATATGCTTGCAGCAGGCATCTGAGTTAAGTGCTGTTAAGGCATGCAGAAATGAATTTCATACCAATTTTAATGGAAGTGAGCCCCCCCCCTTTTCGGCTAAGTAATGAAATGTATGTATGTAATGAAAAGGTATGAGCTATTACTGGCATGCATATACATCAGATAAAATGAATGAACCCTGCACTGTTAATGGAAGAAAGAAAAAAGGTAGTTTTAATTTATTTTATGTAAATAGGTTTAATGGGCAGTCAATTACAGTGGAAGCATTTACACGCTCATCTTCTTAGGTTCCCTGATAGATGTGCATTTCTAACAGTTAGACCTAATTTGGCACCTGGATTGTGATAAAAGCTAAAAGTATGCGTGGTAATGAGACATACATTTACAGTTGCTGCTGTTGTCACAATGCTTCCTGCTAATATGTCATTCTCTGCACCATGTAGTACTGTAAAACACACCCAGGGTAGCAGCTAGGCTGTGGGGAGGAGGGTCTATGTTGGGTGGGGGGGTAGGGTTTTTTTTTTAAATAGGCGCTTGAATTCTCCTTTAAGGGGCAATGTAATTTAAAAATTGCAAGCGATATTTAAAATGGCATTTTTGAGAATGTTTAGCTGTGCTCTCAATCTAAAATCAATTACTGGCAAATATTACATTGCCACGCAAAGGTTATCATTAACCCCTACTCTGGGGTTTTGTTTAATATTTTGCCTCAAAATACAGTTTGTGAATGTGAAATCTTACACTGTGAATGTTTGCAAAAGCGCACAAACTTTGCAAGGAAGTCTGTAATCATTCAGAAAGAATGCAAACATGGTCGCTAACATTCACAATGGTCTTTGCAAATTTTTTCTTGCTCTGATCAGTAACGTAACTAAGCCCGCCCGGGTGCAGAATGTGCACCCGGGCCCCTTTCTCCTCTAGATGTGTGCTCTAGACTCTTGATTTTCTCACCTTGCGCACTGCACTCTTGATCTCCGGTGTTGCGCCCTCGATCTCTGGCAGGCCCCGAGATGGAGCGAACTCTGGTGCAATTGCACCCCCTGCTCCCCCGGTAGTTACGCCACTGGCTCTAACTAAACCTATTACATTCCCCCAATACTGCAACTACAACAGACTGGTTCCCAAAATGATCTAGGTTATGGTATTGTGTTATTTATGTATATGGTGTACTATACAACATCATACAGACAGCATGGTGTGAAATTTGAGAGCAAGTTCTCATGTCAAAGTGCAAAAATGCAGTAGGACAGCAGCAGAAATCTGAACCAGTGCCTCCTAAGGGGATACATGTGTCACAATAACATATTTACTCATGACTGAAAGTCATGCACTCTCACTTTAGTATTAGCATTTAAACCAACTCAAAAATGGGAATTTGTGCTCTTTAATAAAACAAATACACGCCAAAATTTCCAATGGTGAACAGTTGGTCTTGGTACAAGTCCAAATTTAGTTCAATAAAAGCATTTTATTGCTCTAACAATATATGCACCTTGTGCATATGTGTTGTGTAATTATGATAGGGAAATTAGACTAAGCAGCACTGGTGCAGGGATTTATATGCATAAGGTCCAATCTCTATAAAGCACCACATAACCGATCAGTGTTAGATAAATAAAAGGATAGTAATGTGTTTAGACTCTCATTTGAAAAATATAAGGGAAACAGATGATTTTAATGTACATCGCCTGTACAAAGCATTCATAATGTTTGGTTACATAAAGTTTTTAAACAACTGCTTTTTCTGCCAGCATAAGAGTCAGGTTAAGTGTGGTTAGTCGAAAGC
>CM044445.1:47654274-47664543 GCA_024363595.1 Xenopus borealis
AAACATCATAAAAATCCTGACAGAATCCCTTTAATAAGCATGGGCTGATTTCTAGAAAATAAAAAGAGTCGGCGCCTCTTTCCATTTGTTCAGTGGCATAACGAACCTGGCACCCACTGGAGCCTGAAAATAAAAGATAATTGCCAGTGGGAGGGCAGGGATTGTTTGCACATGCAGTGTACAATGCACAAGTCTGGCATGCTGGGGAGGGGCATCAGGGGGACACAGGAGATACTGTTGTACCAGACCTGGGCCTGAAGGGGGGCCCAGCTGTGCTGCAATTTTCAAAATAGTCGGGCCCCCCTTGACCGTGCCGAAGCCATGTGTCCCGTGAAAAGAACCAAATATTCTCTCTGGCCTCATTTTATCAAGGGCCCTGACGCCAATGTTTTTTTTTTTGTTTTTAAATATTTTCTGGGGTACCACTTTTTTTAACTTGTAAGGAGAGGGGGGCCGTGGCACCAATGTTTTTAAAAAAAATATTATCTGGGGCTACAATTTTTTTTAACTTGAAAGGGGGGGGCAATGATGTTTTATTTTTTTTTTTTAAACATTGGGGGCCCTGGGGAAAAAACCACCCAACACCCAATTAGCAATTAGATTTCAACAGTTAGAAAACAAAAGCAAATATCTGATTGCTATAAGCAATTTTACTGGTAATGGTTCACTCCACTTTTTACACGGCATGTTAAAGAGACCCCCAAATCTTAATCTGTTTCAGTATTTATGACATTGCCCTATAATTAATTGGGTCTGGTAAAATTTAGAGTGGTTTATCTATCAAATTATACCCACCATTTGCTTTACTTAATCTTGATTTTACCGAGATTAAATGAGGGCAGCCTGAGTCTATTGTTAAAGCATTTTCTAACTTGATTTCTTTATTCAGTGCTGCCACTAAGGGTAAAACTACACGGCAGATCTTCATGTGATTTTTGGCGGATCTGATGCGGGCCGACAAAACGGCTGCGTCAAGTCGGATGCGATGGAAATAAGGTAATTAATAGAAAGTCGGATGGTGTTGCTGCGTTGATCCGCCGCGACATGACTGTTGGGTGCAAATGCTGCAAGCTGCGTCTGCATCTGACTTTCTTTTACTTACCCTTTCTATTACTTACCCCGTTTTGTCGCCCAACGTTGGATCTGCCAAAATTGCATGAAAATCTGCCGTGTAGTTTACCCTAAGTGTGTTTTTACCTGCACTCCCCTGCATTCCGTTTTGTTCCGTTCAGGGAGCGCAGAGTAGACGCACTTGATTCTTTTGAATGGGACTGTACTCACACAAACGTGTGTAAGCGCCGAACGCAGGTAAAATGCAGTATGTTGCGTCTCATGCGTTTGTATTCCCTGCGCTCTCCTGCGGCTGAACGGAACAAAACGGTATGCAGGGGAGCGCAGGTAAAAACGCCCATGTGTAAGAGTCCTAAAAGTCTTGATTTCTTTTTTTGGTTGCAAGAGGTAATTGTTTATTCAAAAGACATCCTGCCCCTATTAAACCTTCAAAGAAGCGATTATGGTTAAAACAGCTGAGTCTCCTTTAAAACAGGTTTAATAAATCTAGAAATATCTAGAGAGGGACTCCTGAATTTGTGCATTGTTACAGATATAGGTATATGCACCTGAATGTTCATTGAACTAATCTTCAAGATTTTTCATTATAGGGATACAAGCTATGCTCTAGCAATATAAAATTCACTGAGTGATGCTATGTTTTGTTATTGTTTCTTTTCTTTCAGTTATGTCTTTTATTAGTGAATTGTCAATAATGATTTTGCTGTATTTTATTTGATGTGCATTGTCTGCAGAAATATCAAGCATTTATTTTGTGTTCATAAGTTTGATTTAAGGGCTTTTCTAAGCAGTCGTCTATTCTTAATTATAATCTCAATAAAAACCTTTCAACACAAGGATTTGGGTATGTTCCACTGCCTCAGAGCCTGGAAAACTAGGACATATAGAAATTGTGGAGAAGCACCTGCTGCAGTTCACAAGAGAGCAAGTATGTTATTGAGCCTTTTTTTTATACAGAATTTACTTTTTTTATTATACATGAAAATTAGGCATCCACGGAATCCACTATTTTGGATTTGGCTGAACCCCCGAATCCTTTGCAAAATATTTTGCTGAATACCGAACCAAATCTGAATCCTAATTTGCATATGCAAATTAGGCGTTAGAAGGGGAAAACATCATTTACTTCCTTGTTTTGTAACAAAAAGTCATGTGATTTCCCTCCCCACCACTAATTTGCATATGCAAATTAGGATTTGGATTCAGTTCGGCCAGGAGGAAGGATTCAGCCGAATCCGAATCCTGCTGAAAAAGGCAGAATCCTGGCCAAATCCCACACAAGAAGAATGGGCCAAAATTGCAGGCTCTGGATCCACTGAATTTGCTTCTAATTAAAATATTGAGATGTAAGTCTGTATTTAATGGTATAGAGTAGTATTTACATGTGAATGCATTTATAGCTACCCTTCCTTGCATTTTATTAGGCAATAGAGGAATACTAGGGATTTTTCTTGAAATCTGAAGGATGGTATAACTAGCAGCCTGTTCTAATTGCTCAAGCAGATGAAAGCAGATAAAAGCTTTCTATTCAAGACAGAAGATTCAATGACATTTACTAGTGAGTGGCAAGCAGAGGGGAGCACTACACAAAGCGCTGTAGGTGGGAAGATTCATGCTGCAAAGAGCAACAATTGATATCATTAGTCTGTGTACGATGTCCTAGGCTATTCTGAAGAATCCAGGTGCCTTTCTTGGTTTATCTTTGAATCCTATAGTAATTATATGAACTTAATTAATGCAACAGTACTTGGAAACCAAGGCAACATTTCAAGGAACAGTAAAATAAAAACATTTAATTGTTTTAAAGTAATAAAAATATAAATGCAGTGTTGCCCTGCACTGGTAAAACTGCAGTGTTTGCTTCAGAAGCACTACTATTGTTTATATTAATAAGCTGCTGTGTAGCAATGGGGGCAGCCATTCAAAGCAGAAAAGGCTCAAGTTACACAGCATTTTATTATATTTCCCCAATAGTGTGCTGTGTGATAAATAGGCCCCTTCATGTGCATTCTATTTAACTATACTGGACATTTCCACCAATAGCGTAACTAGAATTAAATGAGCCCCAGAGCAAATTCATTTCATAAAGTTTAGGGAATAGGATGTATTCCTACATTTTCTCCTTGTGATAGAGTTCTGCATCGGGTTGAATTTACAAGTTCCGGGTGCGGGTATAGAAGTGGGTCGGTCGTTCTGCAGGTTGAGGGTCGGGCCGCGGATCTTCTCCATAGCGATTTTTACTCCTTTCTGAGCATGTGTATTAGGGCTCGTCCAGACGAGAAGATTCAAGGAGATTAGTCGCCTGGCGACAAAACGCCACGTCTTTGAGGCGACTAATCTCCTTGAATGGCTTGCTCGTATCTTGCACCCGCTAGCGCTAAAGTCGCCGGCGCCTATTCACACGCGGCAATACGTTTTTTAAAGTCGCTCGGGAGGCAATTTTGAGCGACTTTGAAAATGGTGTTGCCGCGTGTGAATAGGCACAGGCGACTTTAGTGCAAGATACTAGCAAAACATTTGTGGAGATTAGTCGCGGCGATTAGTCGCCATGCGACAAATCTCCCCGAAATCTTCCCATGTGGCCTTACCCTTACCGATGATGTCACTTCAGGTTTACAATGACAGCACTTCCTGTTTTATTCCTTTTTTTCTGATTACGGCTACTTCCAATGATGTCACTTCCGGTTTACAATGAAAGCACTTCCTGATTCTTGATGGTCAGCGGGTCCGGGTTGCGGATAAGGTATTTGCGGGTCGGGTCTCGGGTCCAAGCGGATAAGAATGCGGGTCGCGGTTTGCAGGTTGTGGGTCGGGTCCCAAAAAATGGACCCGTGCAGGACTCTACCTTGTGGTGTTTTATTAAACCAGGTGGAGACTCTCTGAACAGCGATTTCCTACATTAATTGATACATTTCCCAGCATCATCAGAGGAGAGCTAAGTTTAAATAAATGTATCAATTATTGCAACAAATGTTAAAAGTTCAGAAAGACAACAACCCCCATCCCACCACCCCTTACTGAGCTGCACCAGGTAAACAAGTAAAAAATAAAACTTCAAATTCATTCTGAGAAAAACTGTTTTGGTTCTGTGACTAAATGCCATTAAATTCCTTGCTTGCCTGACCATTAGTGAAGTACGGGCACTCCTGTTTTATATCAATACTGAATGATTGATCAATACTGTGAGTGCCAGAGGGCTGCTGAATGTTACCAGGCATAGACAGTCATTATTTAGTGGGCTGGTGGGGGGCTGTTTGGTACTCTGTGTACTTGAAATGCCAGTGCCTATTTTGATTCCCAGTCCAGACCTGAATCTGGTCAAGCAGTATAGGCAAGGAGTGGAGGGTTTACTAGGTCTGCCTTAAAGGACCAGTAACATCAAAAATTAAACTTTAAAATCGCAAAGCCTTTATTAAGAAATAACTTACTGATACTCCACTTGTACTTCTCTTCAGAAAAGCAGATCAAAGCAGATTTCTCCTCCCTGCCTTCATTATAGGGGATAGCCAGGGAGGAGTAATTGAGCGCCACTCAATGGCTCCTTCTGAAGAGGAGCGGAAGCAGAGTTTCGGTAAGTTATTTCTTAATAAAGGCTTTGCGATTTTAAAGTTTAATTTGTGTTGGTGTTTTTTTTTCCTTTGTATACTAACATTTTTTTTTTTTAATTACTGGTCCTTTAACAACAAAAATGTATGCTTCCATGGGCTTTTAGCTTCTACCATGGGATAACTGCAGATTTAGTCTGTCAATCAGTTGAAAATACCTGTGACATACTACAACACACAGTAGATAGTTGGACCAGTTGGAAGATCTGAAAGAAAAAAACAAAACAGACAAAATGTATGGGAGTGCTATATAGGGTTGCCACCTGGTAGGTATTTTACCGGCCTGCTCGGTATTTTTGATGGTTAATCCCAATGTTATTAATAGGAAAAAAAGATAAATATATAGGAAGGCCGGTATTTTTTTCAAGAAAAGGTGGCAACTCTAGTGCTATACCACTGTACTGTAACAGCAATGTGTGTATACTAATATGTGATATACTGATATAAGTAAAGAAGCCTTCTTACTCATTTCATTAAAATACCATCAAAGCTGTCATAAACACATATGTATATATATATACTGTACTTGTAAAACAGAAAGCCCATTTACGTGCATATATACTGTATACACACACACACACACACACACACTACAAGTAAATCATTAATTTATGTATCTTTGATATAGTCTGTGCATGGTGGGAACTGGGCCCATGTTGCTGTATGATGCAATATTGCTGGAAAATCAGAATAGCATTCCCTTTCCTAGCTGAATTTAAATTCTAAGAAACTCAAATCTGTAGTGTACTTATCAGACAGTAAATAAAGGTCTGTACATTCTTAAAAACACCTGCTGCTGGAAAAGGCAATGGAAAAACAAATATAAACATCAAGCAGAGCAGCAGGGAATGGTCTGCATTCATGGCTAATGTGTGGCCCTCAAGGCATGCCAGTAGGGCACAGAACAGTGGCATTGTGAGTCTTCATGAGGCCAACTCTTGTTGTATGTTCTAGAACTTAAAGAGATACTGACATCAGAAATTAAACTCTTTTTTTACTTCTATCATAATATTGGCTTTGAAAGCTACTTATAACTTTGCCATAAAGCACAATGCTTTTACATTACCTGATGCCCCATGTTCCTGTATGAGGGGGCTGCCATATTTAGGTAACTTTTAATTTTTTTTAAAATAAATTTTTAGTGTCAGTTTCACTTTAAGCTGACCATCATGCATATCAATATTCAATTTACCCACACACTAGCCATAAATCTAAACAGACATTGGGGCTAGTGCAGATTTGCACAGGGCAGATTAATAAACCACTGCACTACATTAAAGGGGTTGTTCACCTGCCAAACACTTTTTAGTTCAGTTGTTTTCAGATTGTTCCCCAGAAATAAAGACTTTTTTCAATTTCTTTCCATTTCTTTTTTTTTTACAGTTTTTCCAAAATTTTCAAAAAATGTCCCCTACTCTGGTGTTTCAGTCTGGCAGCTCAGTGATTCAGGTGCAGATTCTGAACTGTTCCAATTTTGCAACATTTAGTTGATACAATTCTTAGGCTCTTCTCTGGAGTATTAGCAACTATTGTATCAATTCTAAGGGTAAGGTCACACTGGCATATTCGGGGGGGATTTAGTCACCTGGCGAATAATCTCCCAGAACTGCCTTTCCGTGCCTTCCCCTCAGCTACAACGAAAAGTCGCCAGCGCTAAAGCACACGCAGCGCTTCGTTTTCCAAAGTCACCAGTAGTTTCCTTGTGAGGCAAAGAAAGGGCTGTGTGTGCCTTAGTGCTGGAGACTTTTCATTGTAGCAGACGGGAAGGCATTTTGGGGAGATTGTCGCCCAGAAGGAGAGGCAATTAGGAAATTGGAAAATGTCTTTATTTCTTGTGATCTATCTGAAACCAACTGAACTGAAAAAAGCTTTGGAAAGTGAACAACTCCTTTAAAAGACAGGGAAAGGGTAATACATTAGGGAGACCAACGTGTTTGGAACTCGAAAAAAATACATCAGCCTGGATATCTTTCTAACCATGACAATGCGCCCATCTTACTTCTATTTCATAGGGCTTTCTTGTAGCTTCTTCTTGTGGGCAGAATACCAACATTTTCTAATTTTACCACACTGTGCATACACTAGCCTGCAAAGTCACAAGGGAGCCTTGGCTACCTACTGCAAAGATGATAGTGTGGCACAAGGTAAGAAAAAACCACAGTGTATTTTGGCTGTATACCGAACCCTAATTCGCATTTGCAAATTATGGGTTGGGAAGGGGAAAACATTCCCAAGATCTGAATATATACATTGTGTATTCAGATAACATTAATGCCACATTAACATTATATGCCATAATTGAAGTAATCCATCGCACTTTTTACTACCATTACTTTTGCTGAGCAAAGTCTGGAAATGGAGAGAAGCTGTAATCTGGGTGACATTGTCCTTGAGGCTGAGGGCAGTGTCACATGGAGAGTAGGCTCAGCTGCTCTCAGCCTGGATATTTTTTGCATGGTGAGAGAAGTGGATCTGCTTCCTTCTGCACTTGAATTTCCTGACAAGTGCAACTTGCACCTCTGCTTGGCTACAGAAATCGGAGCCCAGTGGGGTTCAACCTGAAAATGTCTGCTCTTTTGTTTTCAGCAGATTCCCGCTCGGCTCTGCCTCGAGTAAATAAGACAAGGCAGAAGCTATACTCCTCAGTACAATTTTGCTGAGGTGCAGAAGGGAGGAGAGACAATGCTCTGTGTTCCACTAACGTAAGGCCAGTGCCACGTGGGGCTGATCTTGCCCTGCAGAAGAGCATATGCTAAGAACCAGTCCCAAAGTGACAGGTTTCTTCTTTGCATGCTGCAGATTGGCCGCCAAACTATGAGTTTGCATTTTGGAGCCTAAACCTGCTGTGTGTGCCAGTGCCTGGGCCAGTGTAATGGATTCTCTTCACAGGCTGAGACCTGCTGTGTCTGGCATTAGCCTAAATGTCCAGTCTCCCCAGAAACTATCAGCTCTATTCACATCTCCATAAAGAGGTTTCTGAAAGATGTCAACCACATGATAGTAAATAAATCATCTGACAATCAGAAAACAACACACGTGAGATAACCATGCTGCTTAAGATAACAGCATACATTTACCTTGTCTTACCTCTCCTAGCTGAAGGCTTATAAAGTAATCATGGCTACTGATTTAGATAATGGCCACTACATGTTCCCATAAACAGAAAGTTTGGAAGAAGTAGTAAGTCGCACAAGCAGAATGAAATATTTTCGCTTATGCTCCCAGGAAAACTAATATTTGGGTTTGCATATTGGTTTCAGTTGTGAATAAGACTTGTATTCACAACAGCATTCCTTTCAACTAGAATTCTCCACATTTCTTATTTGAAAAATGAAGGAGCACTAACCACAAATGTGAGTAAAATATTTTTTTTCCTTTTGAGAAAAAAAAACTGTAAAGTACTTTTGTATTGTGCTTGATTTACTGCTGCCTCTTCTCCAATCATTTGCTGGAGTGCAGTTCAGTGCCAACGACACTGTTCATAACATTTTATTTCCGCATTGTGGAGAAGAACACACGCCCAAGATCTGGGCAAAACTCAATCCACATGTGGAAATTCTGCAGTGTAAAACTATTGCTTCTTTTAAAGCAGTGTGTGTAAAGCCGAACATTCCTTCTGGAAATCTTGTCTTTTCAGGGGATGAACTCGTCTGGTATGTCCACCTCCCACACATCTTTGCTGCCCCTTGTTGGAACTGGCTGCAGTAACCAGGGCCGGATTTATATAGTGGGCGCCCCTAGGCCCACTGGCGTTCAAGACCCTCGTCCCCTCCCCTATATTCAGGCAAATTTCCATCATCTGGACTGGAGCAATGGGGATTGGTGCAAGGCAAATTTAAAGAACTATCATATCTCCTGTGCATCTCCAGTCTGAACACATAGGTCTGGGCCTAGGTGGTCTTTCCACAAATCCAGGCGTGGCAGTAACCAGCGAGCATTAGAAATGGCGGGGAGGTACTTGTGTTCCAGACCTTTTAACAGAGTTTTCTTCTCCAGTTGTAAGGCCTGCAAAGGGGGCACTTTTCCTCACACTGCCAAGTTTCACCTACGTCCACGAGCCCTGATTAGAAACAATATAAGATGAAACCATTGTTAATAAATAGTATTGTTTTTATACAACAAACATTACATTCTCAGTAAAATAAATGTAGGGAGTTATTTACTAAAATGCAATTTTATCTCATTATTTTAATTAAAAAAAACTCCCATCCATCATTAAAAAACTTGAATTAATTGGATTTGGAAAAAAAACCCAAATGTTATTTTTTTTTGTGTTTTTGTCTTAAAATCCTGAATTTTTGGGATTATTGGGCTAAACCCAGCACAATCTATGATAACTTCAAATTTGGATATCAAAGGGGTTGTTCACCTTTAAATTAACTTTTAGTATGGTGTAAAGAGGCATATTCTAAGACAATTTGCAATTGGCTTTATTATTTAAGTTTTTTGAGTTATTAAGCTTTTAATTCAGCAGCTCTCTAGTTTGCATTTTCAGTAATCTGGTTGCTAGGGTTCAAATCCCCCTAGCAACCATGCACTGATTTAATTAAGAGACTGGAATATGAACAGGAGAGGGCCTGGACAAAAATATTAGTAATTAAAAAGTAGTAATAACAACAC
This sequence comes from Xenopus borealis, assembly GCA_024363595.1. Lineage (NCBI taxonomy): Eukaryota > Metazoa > Chordata > Amphibia > Anura > Pipidae > Xenopus > Xenopus borealis. Next base: position 47,663,571 of record CM044445.1, read on the forward strand.
ATTTGTAGCCTTACTGTGTATTTTCTTTTTTTACTTTAAAGGAGAAGGAAAGGTTAAAAAAAGTAAGCCGTATCAGAAAGCTCCACCTGAATATACCAGTAAACTCTCAAAGTGGTGCTGCGCTGAGTCCTCTGTCAAAATAAACATTGCATTTCTTTCATACTATTGTTTACACATGGACTTCTGTATCAGATTTCCTGTTTTCAGCTTAAAATTCATCGCCCTGGGCATGAGCATGCTCAGTTTGCTCCTCTTCCCCCACCCCCTTCTCTGCTTTAATCTGAGCCCAGCGCTAAGGCAGGAAGTGATGTCACACCAAGCTAATACTGCAGCTGCTATCCTAAACAAACAGAGAGATTCTAGAGCGTTTTACTCAGGTATGGTAAAACATTCTACAGAATAAATATAGCACTCTAGCTTGCACTATTGCAGCTAATCTATTTGCAATAAAATGCCTCCATAGCTTTCCTTCTCCTTTAACTATAAAAAATAATGAATGAACACCAATTGGAAAGTTGCTTAGAACTGTCCATTATATCATACTAAAAGTTACCTAAAAGGTGAACCACCCCTTTAACTTATACATTACCTCAACTGGTTTGAGATGGTGGATTTTCGGATTCAGGACTTTTGCAGGTTATTATCCAGAATGCTCTGGGTTTTTTTTTTCCATAATTTGGATCTACTAAGTCTACTAAAACATAATTTAAACATTAAACCCATTATTATATATTAGTTGGGAGCAAGTACAACTTACAGTTACTAGGGATAAGGGAAAATATCTTCAAAAAATTGTAATTATTTGATTACAAAGGAGACTATGGTAGATGACTTTTCCATAATTGGGAGCTTTCTGGATAACGGAACATATTCCTGTACTCGGTTATGTGGCAGTGTGTGGTTTCTCTAACCCTACATGAGTAGGTAACAAGGGGATGGGAGAGGGTGACATTAGATTTAGGAACAGGAGGCA
>CM044445.1:47699593-47711019 GCA_024363595.1 Xenopus borealis
AGTGGTTGAACTTAATGTGTTATTATTTTTAAAGGACACCTGTTGGGTAAAAATGTTATCAGCAACCCAAGGTGTGGGCTAATAGAGCCTGCTTTCCAGTTGGGAACAGAATCCAGTACCCGCACTAGAAGGAAGCAGCCATATCTGGTCACTCTCATGCGCATAATGAAAATCTGCCCGAGCACTGGCAGGGGGCATTTAATAGAAAAAACTATTGTTATCCCCAACTGGAATGCAAGCTCTATTAGCCCACACATTTGGTTGCTGATACATCACCCAACACCCTTGGACTTCCCAGTATACACCTCCCTGTGCCCAGATTGAGTGCCAAAGACTGTAAAGAAGGGACAACTCAAATCATTTATATGTGTACACTATAGAGAAGAGTTAGTGTGCTATCAAGAAAAACATTTTATTTCCCCGGGTACATGACAGAAAAGGAACAATTAATATAAATATATAATGCCTCGATTTTCTGCCCTAACTGTGCTGCCTTAAGTGTATACATGTCATTAAAGGACAATCACGCTGACAAATAAGAAATCGATCTGTCCAATATCTCTCAAACAATAAGAAGATGGAAGTTATTGTGACAAAGAAATCACACCCTTGGGTAATGACTCTATTGAAAATATTATATTTAAAAGTGAAGTTATTATAGAGGGATGCAAAGTCATCATGTTACAAACATAGTTATTACCGCCTTTCCTGCAGGCAAATGGAATACATAATTATTATAATCAGTCTCCTGATTCTCACTAGCATCCCAGGGGACAATCCAGGTAACTACTTTTTTTAATGAAACGGTGGATTTGCAAGGAGAGAAAATCCTTTAAAATCACATTCAAAACCAGCTGCAAGCTATTTAAAAGTTTGTGATAACAGGAGTTCCTCTAGCAGGAACAGTCCTCCCAGTAGAAAATCCGTTATATTAATTTCTTTCACTATAACAAAGAAATATGTTGGTAATATGCATTCAGGTACTGTATATGAAAGAACGGATTCCAAAACAATTTAGACATCAGCAAATGTAGAAATTATGAGATTTTTTTCTTACTTTTATAAATGTTATAAATAAATTGCATATACAACTTTGATGATGTATAATATCTGCTAACAAAACTTTAAAGTATCTGTAAAGTTATTAGGTAATTAGAAGTTTGGTTTCATTTAATAATAAGGGCGGTGTTGATGTCAGCATTATTCACCTGACAAAAGACATTTAGGGGGACATTTACTAAGGGTCGAAGTGAATTTTCAAATTAAATTCGATTTTTTAAAATTCAAATTTCAACATAATTTTGGGCTACTATTTCGACTATAGAATAGCCCAAAATTAGATTTGAATTGAAAAAATTTGAAGTACTGTCTCTATAAAAAACTTCGACTTCAACACTTCACCACCTTAAAGCTGGCGAATTGCCATTGTAGCCTATGGGGGACCTCCTGGAAGCTTTCCTGAAAATTCTAAGTTTTTTTTTTAAAAAATCATTTGAATCGAACGATGCATTTGATAAAAAACGGACCTTTTAGATCAAAATAGGTAACTTTTCCATCGAAAATGGCCCCCCCAAAAATTCGATGGTCGAATTTGAATTTTCTATTCTATCGTTAGGAGTCTATAAAGAGACATAAAGGTTTTCATAAAGAGTATCACATACTTGATGATCTAGAGGTGATGAAAGATTTTAACAGGATCAACCACATCAATAGACTTCAGTTTTTAACATTTTGTAATTCAGCTTTTTCACTTACTCAGGAACCTTTTCTCTCAATCACTTTCTTAATAACCTCACTTCAGAAAGATTGCAGATAAAAAGGGCACAAGACCAAGATGCACCCTCCCCCTACTTCTTTTTTTAATGATGCCCCAGACCCCCTCCTCAGACCCTATAGCATGAAACCCTACCTAGTAAAAAAGCATTTTAAGAGAAACCTCATTTTCCACATGATATTTTATTACAGTATTTTCTAACAACCAACATAAGAACAATAGAACCCAGTTAAATGAGAGAATTCAGTGGAAAAACACAAAATGTCTCCTTTTTCTTTTTTCAGGTAAGAATCAATATGATACACTTTCACAAATTCCTTTATAAAAGTCAATATTATTTGGTCATGTTATATATGATCAAAAGACAACTCAGACTCTCCAGGAAGGACATGTGGCTTAGGAATCCTTAAAGTTTATCAAACTAAGTTTAAAATTCCAGTCCATGTTGGACTGGCCCACCAGTATACACAAAAAACTCCCGGTAGGCCCAGTTGTCTGTGGGCCTCTTGCTTCTAAACATTTGGCCTATTTTATGGTCATTCCCTATTGCTTTATGGGAACAAAGAGGCTTAATAATAGAAGAACAAAATATAGTATGAAGAGAAAAGAGACTAGAAGAATAAAGTGGTTGAGGGCAGGAGGTATAAAAGTTTGAAAAGTGGGCCCTCAGCCTAAGGTTTTCTGATGGACCCCTGGCATCCCAGTCTGGAACTGTATGGAATACAGTTAATACAATCTCCTGCAGTACACCAGACCCCCACCCCCCAAAAAACAACTCTAATGCCTCTAAGGATTATTTGCTAAGTTTGGAACATGGTGCAAAGGCAGCCATTAACATATGGTTAAAATATTGAGCTTTGTTACAACTAGAACTATACAAGAACTAGAACTATACTTTTGCTCAATAATGAAAACTAACTCATTCTACTTGAAACTCTATTTTAAAGAAATACAGTAATTAACATTTTTAGAAGTATTTTCCTTTTTCTCTGTAGTAATAAAATAGTACCTTATACTTGATCCTCACAAAGATATAATTATATAATTATAAAGATATAATAAATTTTTATTAAAGATAAAACAATCCTATTGGGGTTAATGAATGCTTAAATTATGTTTTTAGCAGACCTAAAGTATGGAGATCCAAATTACATAAACCCAGGTCCCAAGCATACTAGATAACAAGTCCCATACCTGTATATCTAAATTATTATTGCCCTTACATACTACTCTATCTGAGGTAATCTACATCTATGTAGTAGTCATATCAAGACTATGATTGTTAACACTAACAACAAACTTGCCCCACACATATCCTTCAATGATAAAAATCTATTCTAAATAGAATACTGGAGATAAAGTCATCACTTATGTCTAAAAAATGTCTAAAAAAATGTGCACACCTTTTTAACAGTTTGTACACAAATTCAAAATAAATCCACTACAAAACCGTCTGTATAACAAACTGCTGCTTATCTCAAAGCCTTAAAAAAGGATGCAGCTGGTGGAATGGAGGGGTTTGTTTATACTTCTCAGTGATCTGGTTTGATTGTATGGCTAGAAAGTAGGCTGTGACTTTCAATTTCATATGAAGTACTGTTAAGTATAGGAGATAACTACAACCGTACCTATTTTCTAATTAAAACAATAAGCAAAATGTATGTTTCACTCAATGAATGTTGCAAAAAAGAAGAATATTATTATTATTTTACACCAAACATAATTGACCCTTCAAAAGCTATACAGAATGGGAGTGAAGGATTCAGATTGTATAGAGTGAAGGACAAGTCATTCATACACTTTAATAAGAGAGTACCTACCTAAATTCTAGAGTCCAGTAATTGAGTTTATAGCAAATGAATTTGCCCTTCAACAATTTTTTAACTCCTCATGCCCTAAAAACAACAGTATAGATCTTATGAGATTAGAACGATCTTAAATGTTTCTAAATATTTATAGTTTTATTGGAAAGTTTGTTCTTATTTGGAAACAAGATGTTTAGTTACTTTTATGCCAGTAGAGGGCAGAATTAACTGATAGCATTTATAATGATTGTAGTGAAGTATGTTTCCAGCCTGACACAGTTCTGATATATGTATTATACCATATAATCAGAAAACCAAACCGAGAAGCACAACCCATGGCCTCGTAAACAAAGTAGTAAGCACTAAGATTGTTCTCTATAACAATAAAACAGTGCCTTGTACTTGATCCAAGCTATGAATGAATTAATCTTTATTGGAGGCAAAACAATCCAGTTGGGTTTATTTAAGGTTTGAATGATTTATTTGTATCTTATCTGGAAAACCACAGGCCCCAAGCATTCTGAATAATATGTCCCATATAGTACTTATTCACTGCAACTGAGGTATTCTTTATTCAAAAGGGCCAGGGCCAGACCAGGCCAGCCATACGAGTGCATGCAAGTGTGCTGAACCACCACGTCACCCCCTCACTTCTTAGGCGCACTGCAACAAGACGGATTCTGAAGACCGGACTGGGGTAGGCAGTAGTGAAAGGTACATGCCTGGCACCCCCCAAGCTTTGTGCCCCAGGCACGTGCCTACTCTGCCTACCCCTAATTCTGTCCCTGCTTGGGAGACTTGGGGGCAGATTTACTATTGGTCGAATTTCTAATAAAAAATTCGACCATGGGAATAGTTAGGAAATTAAAATCCTTCGAATTCTAAGGATTTTACCGCAATTTGATCGAAAATCGAGTTATAAAAGTTCGATCGAACGATTCAAACGATTTTAATCATTTGATTGAATTTGACAGATTTAAACTGGCGAAATAGGCAGTCGAATAAAAATTTAAAGGGGAATTAATTAGATAGTCGACTATTTGAATATTCAAATAGATTTTTATTCAAATCATTCGAATTATTCGATTCGATCGAATTTACTGAATTTACTGGTCGAATTTACCTAATTTGCATATTCAAAATTCAAATTAAAATCTTTTTGAAAATTCGATCGAAATTTGAATCATTCATGTGAATAGATGTGAATTTAGTAAATATGCCCCTGAGTGTGATTGGCATATATAAAATGTATTATGTTTGCCTATTGTTTAATACATGTAAATGCTTCATTACAAGGTGTTTTTTCACTTAATTTAATCCTACATCTATTTCTGTTGTTATAGTAGACATTGCAATATGGATACCAAAACATTACTTTCTCAAAAGTGACCATCACAACTATTAAACACAAGTTCACAGTTTTATATTTTAAAATTATAAAATTTGCAAAGAAAGTGAGAATTAAACAATTAAGAATGTACATAACAAGGTCTAAAGGCAATGGCTTTAATTCTTATTAATTGCATTAATTCTGATGTCTGTGTAAATGTTAGGATTTAAAGGACCACTAACATCAGTTTTTTTAATTTAAAAATTTGTTAGTGTAGAGTGAAAAAAAACACAGAGACATATTTAACTTTTAAATTGATGTCTTTATCAAAAAATAACTTACAGAAAAGGCGATCCCGTGCTCCAATGTGGGGCACTCGATTTCTCCTCCCTGCTTATAGGAGATAGCCAGGGAGGAGAAATCGAGAGCCGCATGATGGATCGTCGCCATGTCTCCTTTTCTGAAGAGTAACGCAAGCTGAGTTTAGTTATTTCTTAATAAAGACTTAGCGATTTAAAAGTTTAATATGTCTCTGTGGTTTTTTTTTTCGTTCTACACTAACACATTTTTAATAAAATAATTTGATGTTACTGATCCTTTAAGTTTGTAAAAAGTAACAGCAGAGGTATAAATAAAGTGATAACAGCTACAGTGGTTACAGGAACAGTGGTTCCAGCAATAAAATAGCAAAAATGCTGTATCATCTCATACTTGCCTCCAATCTGACTCACTCAGGTATTAGTGATAAGTGAAATTTGAGTCAGGATCAATTGGAAATTCTATTCACAGGTAGTTATGTAGGATAGGACTCTTTTGGATCTATTATTAAGCAGCCATGTCAAATTAAAACCATTCAACAGTACTATGATTTTTCTACACATAAACCTTGAAAGAGCTAGGGCTGTTAGACCTTCTGAACTCCTACCTGATAAAGAATTACTCTCTGAGAGAGACACACACACACACACATATTAAATTCATACTTTGGGTAATTGAGTTATCTTTGAAAAGAAGGGAAGTTGTTGAACCAAAAAGTGTATCTTAACATCTAAGAAAATAGAAAAAAGGAGCACATGAGGAGAGTATACAAAAGTTATTTAATCAAATGGAAGAGAAGATAAAAAGTAAAAATGGTAAAGCAGGTGAGAAATACATGCTGAATTGAGTAAGTGGCTCATAAGGGTAGTGTCCTGAAGACCCTTGGATGAAGCAGATGAGGCTCTGTTATCTGATAATGAGCATATCAGGACACAAGTTTCTAATTAGAAACAAGAGAAGAGTAGTTCACCCCAAATACACAAGTTGATGTAAGAAAATCAGGTAACCCCTGAATGATGCTGTGGTATGCGGTTTCTTAAGAACAAGGCTTGATGAGTGGCCAATGGGGCCTCAGGATTTTTAGAACAGGGAAAGCAAGTGAAGGCTCCTAAAATAAAAAATTAGCAGAGCATTAAATAGTTACAAGTATTAGGGGTAGCTCAGAATGCAGAAGAAATACCAGAGTAGGAACCAAAAGAGGGGGTTCAATTAAAGGAAGAGGCAGTGTAACTAAGGATGCTTGGCCCATCCCTGCAAAAAAAAATTTCCCATACCCCACCCCCTCATTGAAATTATGGGTGACCTGTGTACTTTTTTACGCACATCATGGGTCAACCATGGGCCTTTCTTGAGACAAATCGACACAAAGGTCCTAGAATTTTGTCCAAAGTAGGATCAATGCGCAATATAGCCAGATTTTTAGTTAGAATCTTTTTAATCTGATTAAATTGTGCACTGTAAGTAAGAATGCATATCTATATTTTTTGAAGAATCAGTGAAAGGAGAAATATTTTCAACGTTATATCTTTTGAAAAGACTTTATCTCTTTTTATACATTGCTTTGGAGAAGGCTGTTGTAAAATTTTTGATCTTATATCCTCTCTATAAGAGTCTATCATGCAAAAGGCATGATTTAGATACAAAGTTCTCAAAAGAAGAACATATTCGTCGTAAGCCTTAAAATTGCCCATAAGGTATGCTTTTCATTAAGTGACTTGGGTGGGAAGACTCAGCGTGTAAACTGTGTTGCCTGTACATTGTTTTCTATAAAGTGTAGTGTGAACTTGCTCTTTACAGGAAATTAATGTAATATCTAGAAAGTTCAAAGACTGTGTATTAAACTCAAAAGTGAACTTTAGATTTAAATCATTCTCATTAATGTGTGTCTAATTAACAGTGACGCTGCACCTGACTAAACCAGAAGCATATCCTCAATATAGTGACCAAAATATATTATATGCTCTTGGTATATATTCAATTCATTAAAGATATTCATATCCTCCCACCAACCCAAATATGGATTGGTGAAAGAAGGGGCAAACTTGGCCCCCATTTCCGTTTCACAGCACTGGAGGTAGTATTGTTGATTGAAAAGAAAATAATTGTGTGTTAAAAGAAAAGAAATAGATTCAAGAATGAATGTTATGATATAATTATACAAGCTAAAATGACAAAGATGGTATCTAATTGCAGTTAAACCTAGTTTGTGGGGTATACACGAGTAAAGAGATGAAACATCTATCAATGCCCACTTGTAATTTGAATGCCAGGCAAAAATGTAAAAAAAAAAGTACATGGTCACTATCCCTCAAATAGCTTGGTAGCATTAGGACAAGAGGTCGTAAATAGTCGTCTATGAATTCGCAGAGTTTTTCACCAAGGGACCCAATGCCTGCAATAATAGGTCTTCCTAAAGGAGGCCTGTCGTTTTTATGTATCTTTGGCAAGTGATGGAAAATCTGAATTTTTGGAGAATCAACACACAGGTAATCGCCAGTTCTTTTATCAATTACATTGTTCTGAACAGCATTTTCAATTAGAGTGTCTATTTCTGCCTTAAATTTAATAGTAGGTGAGAAGTTTATAACAATCTTTATCAGAGAGTTGTTTTACTGCTTCTGATATATAGCCAGCTTTGTTTAAGATGATTATTTGTCCACCCTTGTCTGCTCTTCTAATGACTATATCATTGTCAGATTTTAAGGCTTTTAAAGCACCCAGTTCTTCAAGGGTAAGGTTTGAACTTTTTCATTTAGAAACATCTTTTACTTTTTTAAAAAACCTGTTTTTGAAACATGGATATAGTATTATCGCTTAGTTAGACTGGATAAAAGTCTGAAGGATTGGTAATTTTTTTTAATTAACGAAGGTGACACAGCACCTATTTTTCCTATGTGTGAGTCATTTTCTGATTGTAGTGATTCTAATATTATAGCTGTGTTTACTTCTTGAAAAGTATTACATCTGGATTGTATAAATTCTTATGGACCACTATTGGTATAATAAAGAATAGGAGGACCTACATTCTGTACAAGAAAATGCTTTTTAAGTAACAGTTTTCTTATAAAATGATTAATGCCAATGACATTATCAAACAAATTAAAATCATTAGTTGGAGAAAAAGACAGTCCTTTACAAAGTAGACTTAGCTTGTCCTGTGTGAAAGTTCTGCTGGAGAGATTTAGTATTGTCTCATTCTCCTGTCTCTAAAGGTGTATCCTCCCCTTCTTTGGTAATTTTCGTCCTCTCCTGACTCGCTTTGATAGGATTTCTCTTTGTTTTATCATTTCTGTTTGTAATTGGATATTTTCTTTTTCCCATTTTTTTGAACCATAGAGGGTATCACCATTTCCGGAAAATACTTCAAGAGCTCTGGATTCACAAGTTTCCTGGGAAGAGAGAGGAGAAGAGGAGGAGCCACCAATATCTTGTTCACTTAGACTACTTGAACTTTCAAAGTCCGTTTCAGAGAAACTAACATGTTTAGACCCAGTGGATTTTAACATTGACTTCTTGTGTATGGGAGTACTTTTGTTACTAAAATTTCTTTTCCCCTTCATAATAAATGTAGACCAATTATAAATTCTTTTTTGTTCATAGTCTCTTTTGTCTCTTTTATATTTGTGTGTCTTTCTTTCCATTATCTCAAATTATCTTAGATGTTCCTGGTCTTTTTTTATAGGTAGTGATTTCTGTTTTTAAATGTTCTTATATATTCCGTTTCTTCATTCCTTCTTCTCATAAAGCAGCAACCTTAATCCTACGCAGTTGTGATAGACGCCTTACGTGCTTTTGGGAACACCCCTCAATTAATCCTATGATTAAGGGGTGTTCCTGAAACACATAAGGCATCTATCATACAGTAGCCACTTGTGTTTTTAAATGAAATAATAAATAGTGTTTTTGACTTTTAAAGACAGTGTGCTCTGCATTTTTTTTGGCTTTTTTCTATATCCTGGAGTAAGACAGGCTGTCCCTGCTGCTATTAGTATAATTTTACTGTTACATTTCTTTGAAGGTAATTGAATGGAGTTTGACTAGGAACTCCTGAGGAGTTTGGGGAACAATACCTTTTAATAATTCTATAATATCTAATTTAATATTGTTTATAGGATTCAGGGAGGTTTATGGTCTGCAAACACCTCTGTTTTCCATAGCATCAAATTGGTCTTAAAAATCTGCATCTGTTAGAATCATTGCATCATCATTTTTGTGATGAGAAAGAAAGTTATTTTGTGGAAGTTGATTCAAGATTATGCGACCCTTCCCAACATATCTGAATCAACAGGTATTATATATAGGAAAGGACCAATATGGCTATATATATTTTTTTCATTCACTGAGCTTTTCCTGAACCCACCCCAATACACTGAACCCTAAAAAAGATTGATGTGTGCCTTCTAATTAAAGTTTTGGACATTGTTATGGAATGCAAGAGACCCTAGGTACAAAATAATGAAGGCTAGGGAGGCTTATCCTCCTCAAAAATAGACCATTTGCCAGTTGAAAGACTGTAGTTATAAACTCTCACATGGTAGCCTCCCAAACAAAAATGGCACCCTCCTGTTCTCAGTAATGAGCAGTTTTACACATTATATCTATTCATAAATTCAGTAGAAACTACAATACAATTTACACATTTTAAGCTTTAGAAAAACTGCAACAGGTTAATTGCTATATGATGGTATAAATAATAAAATGTTTCACTTCTTGAACTGGACCTGTCTTATAATTATTGCCTTTTGCTATCCATATAGCTGTACCACCCTCAATCCCTGGGGAAACAGCCCTTGCATGATGACTTATAATTAAAAGAGAAAAATTACAATGACATCTCGTCAAAGGTTATTTTGCCTTATAATTATATTATTAAAACTACAATTATATTTTTTGCTTAATCATAAAATATTACAGCACAGTTCCCAATGGAGAGCCTGTATTGTCCTATACTGTAATATATATACACACGAAGTTCCATTATTTCAGCTTCTATGGTAAGAGGTTTATGGGTGACACATGCATGTGTGTTGCTTTTACGCTGCTCTAATATACATGTATTTTAGAATGAAAAATATTCTTAGAAGCCTTGTGATTCTGTTGATGTTTTGTGATGGGATTTGCCAAACTCCAACATTTGGCTGCAGACCTGGGACACCTTATTCTCAAAGACCATTCTATATGTCAGGAGATGTCTTTATTGGTGGTCTTCTTGATATACATATATATTATAAAACAGAAGCATTTTATTTTTCAAGCCCTCCCCATCTTCAGCCACGAAAAATAAGGTCAGTTACTAATTCCTTGTGCAGTAATAGTAAGTAACCCTGACAGTAGTGGTAATGTCAATAATTCATTTTATGCCACATACACTGAAATATATCAAACAAGAAAAATGTTTTAGTCCTCGACAGAAAATGCAAATCATTTTAAATTGATTAGAAACCCCAAGATTTGATTAAACAAAGACAATTTTAACCAACTGAAGCATTATTTGTGTCCTCTGCACTGCTGGCTGGATTCTTGAAGGATCTGTTTTACGCAATACCTTGCATGTGTCTTCACGGGTCATTTCAAATTTGTAATGTGTTTATTGTAAAGTTGGAATTGAGATATCTTCTCCAGGTGCATATAGTGACTATACACAGCAGCTAGAATGCTGGCGTCATTACAAACACTTACATGTTTTCCTTTCTGTTAAGTGCTTTTGGGTGGTGCAGGAAAATAAAAAAAAAATATTTATACATAAATAACTTTCCTTTAATGAAGAAAGTGCACAAATGCAACAAAATGAAATTTGCATATATATATATCTATAGATATAGATATATATATCTATATATATATACAGGGCCTTTTGCAAGATTGTATATATTTTTACATTCACATTGCTATATATCCTGGGGTACAGTAGCCTAAATTTGTAGGCTCTAACTATGCAGCAGGTTGCATGATTTTCTCTATATAAGTACACAACAGTCCATCAGGTTGATTACCATAGCCCCAAAAATATAGCACTTTCCAGTATTCATGCATTACAAATATGCATATATTGCAAAGCTACTTTTAAATCATAATTGCAATCAAAAGCAGTATCTATCTTTTTCTGTGGCAGTAATCAAGTCTCCTCCATTGCAAAATTATATATTTGGGTTTTATGCTCGAACGAATCAGCATTTATTTAAAATATTTAACCTGCAAC
>CM044445.1:47750274-47761700 GCA_024363595.1 Xenopus borealis
TTATCATACTTTTATTATGATATTGTAAGGAGTGCTCCGGCTCGAATGATCTAATATGGCAACACCCATGCTAGTGACGTCACGATGAACCACATGTTGATGCCCTGTCATGTGTCACGTGGCAGTTTTGGACACAAACATTTGAAATAAAAAGATGCCTGAGACCAGAGTTTTGTATTTCTAAATTTCCCTTTTTACACTGTAAATGATTCACTGTACAATATATATATTTCATTCCAGCAAGTGTATTTTTTTAGTTGTAATATGGTGTGTAGGCAGCCATTTCTAGTAATTTTGCCTGGTCATGTGCTATCAGAAAGAGCCTGCACTTTAGGATGGAACTGCTTTCTAGCAGGCTGTTGTTTCTTCTACTCAATGTAACTGAATGTGACACAGCGGGACCTGGATTTTACTACTGAGTGCTACCAGGCAGCTGTTATCTTGTTTTAGGGAGCTGCTATCTGGTTACCTTCCCATTATTCTGTTGCTAGGCTGCTGGCTCCAACTTGCAGTAAAGCAAGAGCACAACACAAATTATTTGGGCGGCTGGGAAACTGACAATATGTCTGTCAGGAACGCTGCCCGGTGCCTTAACCAGAGCTCCGGGCGGTGCATCCTCTCCTGCCGGTATCGCTCCCAAGATGGCGGGGCCCATTTACTGCCACGTGGGTAGCAGTGCCGGCGTGATGACGTCAGTGTGCCACGATGGACGCATGAAGCCCGCACAAAAATTAGTTTAAAAGGAGGCCCAGGATGCCATTTTTGGCACCCAAGTATAGGTCTCAGCTTCTAATTGACTCCTGGGTGTTATTATTACTGTCTGTTCCTGATACTGGCTCCTGTCTGTCCCTATTATTGAACCTTCGCTGCCTGCCTATCTGAAATATTGCCTGGATTTTGACAACTCTATTGATCATCCCACCTTGGACCTTGGAGCCCTCCGCATGGAAGCGTACAAGACTCAGCAAGTCCGCATTGGGCAAGTACTTGATACGCTTGTTTCTCGTTTGCCTCTGCTGCGGGGGAATCCCCCTGCTAATGTCACTCCTCCACTAGCAGTTACACCGGCTCGTGAGCCACAAATCCCTCCCCCTCCTCGTAACAGTGGGGACCCGCAAGCCTGCAGAGGGTTTGTTACCCAATGTCTTATCCAATTTGAATTTCAACCCTCACAATTCACTTCTGAGGGGAGAAAGTGGAGGGTAAACCACTTGAATGGGAGATTAATTCTTCACTGACATTTAATGTTCAAGAATTCCTTCAGCCTCATCTCGCCTGCTAAAAATCTGTCAGGGTAGTCTCAGTGCCATTGAGTACACTATTGACTTTAGAACATTAATGGCAGAGACTTCTTGGAATGACGAGGCATACAAGGCGGAGTTCTACCAAGGTCTGTCGACTCAACTCAAGGATGACCTTGTCTCCAGGGAACTTCCTGAATCTTTAGAGGATTTGATTGCTCTCACCATCAAAGTGGACAGCAAGAAATTTCATCCAATGCTGGCACCCCACTTCCAAATACCTCTTGTTCCTTCATCTGCCCAGCAGCTATCAAGTATCCCTTTCGGAGGAACCCATGCAAATTGGGAAGGCTCGTCTCTCGAGCAAGAGAAACTCCAATGGCGTGCAGCAGGCCTGTGTCTATACTGTGGCGGACAATATCACCTTGCCAGTTCCTGTCCAGTGATGCTGAAGAGCTTTCCTTCTCAAAGTAAGACTGGTTTATCATTTGTTGGTGGCATTACCTCTAAGCGCCCAGAAAATTCTCACCTTTCATCTTCCCCTGCAGATTCTGCTGACTTCCAAGACTATTCAAGTTTCTGCATTCCTTGACTCTGGAGCTGTAGGGAATTTTATGGACTTGGCTTTTGCTGAACGAGTGGATATTCCCCTGTGGGGGTTACCCATGTCTTCTCCCTTGCAGGTCTTTGCCATAGATGATGGACCCTTATCAAATGACATTTTCTCCTTGACTACAGGGGAATTATCCTTATTGAGTTGGACTTTACATTCTGAAATACTATCCTTCCTGATTATTTCATGTCCCTCCACTCACTGTTGTGTTGGGGTTAAAAGAAACAATGTGGATGGATAAACTTAATACAGTGTCCCCTATGGGGTTGCACTTTACAATTGTACGCAATTGGAGGGAGGTACTTATCACATGTTTTAACTATTTATCCTGATTTTCTGTTCACTTTTGTAAGAGCACTTTATAAAGGGGGTTGATACCCTGAAACGTTGTGCAGAGATCCGAATAAACCACAGAATTCAAGCACATTTGCTGCATGTGCGTGCCATCTGCTTTTTTTCGTTGTTGTTGCCAGGTGTTTGGAACTGCTGAGCAGCAAAGTTCCCAGATAGAGCACCACTAAGAGTTAACTCCGGAGTTTGGAATTGTTAAAGTATATTGTGTTGAGGTTACCCTAGTTACGGTTTCACAACCTCGTCCTCCGGTCAGATCTCCCGTTGGAGTTTGTTTTGGCAAGACCATTGTAAGCGGACTTCTCCCCTACAGCGGCAACCATCTCCACTACGGAACTTCAGTCATTGCCACTTGTCTACAGGGATTTCTCCGATGTCTTCTGCAAGAAGTCGGCAAGAGTTCTTCCCTCCACATCGGCGCTACTACTGTCCTGTAGATCATCTTCCAGGAACAATGCCACCCCGTAGTCGGACTTACCCTTTGTCTCCAGCAGAAACTACGGCCATGAAGGAGTATATCCAGGAGAATCTCCAGCAGGGATTTATCTGTTCTTCCACCTCTCCTACAGGGGCAGGTTTCTTCTTCGTTGAAAAGGACGGTGGGTTACGCCACTGCATCGACTACCGGGGTCTTAATAAAATCACTTTTAAAAATTGATAGCCCTTATCTCCGAACTGTTTGACATGCTGCAAGGGGCTAAGGTCTTCTCCAAGTTGGATCTCTGTGGGGCATTTAACCTCATCAGAATTCAAGAAGGTGATGAATGGAAGACAGCATTCAATACCCGGGATGGAAATTATGAATACCTCGTAATGCTCTTTGGCCTTTGCAACTACCCTGCTGCCTTCCATGAATTTGTGAACGACATCTTCCGAGTTCTTCTGGGGAAGTCGGTAGTCGTATACTTTGACAACATTCTAAAAGTCATTGCTCTCAGGTGAGGGAAGTTCTTTCTCGCTTAAGGGAAAATTCCCTCTTCGCGATGCTGGAGAAGTGTGTCCTTGAGGTGCCTAAGATTACATTCCTCGGTTATATTATTTCCCCTGAGGGGACACTCATATTGGAATGGCGTTTGTACCCCCTGAGTTATTTTTCCCCATTCTGCAACAGACTCATTGCTCTAAACAGGCCGGTCATCCCGGTCCTGAAAAGAGTCTTGAACTTTTATGACATCTAGTCTGGTGGCTGACTATCCGTAAAGATGTCAAAGACATCTGGCTGCCTATACTGTTTATGCCTCTACTAAATATAATCACACTCGCCCCATCGGGTTATTACAACCACTACCCATTCCCTCTCGTCCATGGACTCACTTAGGTATGGGCTTCATTGTACAATTACCACCCTCAAAAGGGAATACTGTCATTTGGGTAGTGATAGATTACTTCAGCATGATGGCACACTTTATCCCCTTATGAAAACTACCCTCTGCGGTGGAGCTGTCTCAGCTCTTTATCCAGTATATTTTCCGGCTGCATGGCTTTCCTGCGGAAATAGTCTCTGACAGACAGGCCCGGATTTGTGGAGAGGCCACCTAGGCCCGGGCCTAGGGCGGCAGGATTTTAGGGGGCGGCATGCTGCCCAACCACACCCACATTGGTTCAGAAATTAAAATTTCCTGTGTGCCAATTCCCATTGCTCCGTCCTGATGATGACGGAGCAAATAAAAGGGAGGGGACAGTGGGGACAAATTACAGCGGGCATCACTCTCCAGTTCTCCTTTGCCTATCACCCTCAAACTAATGGGGCAGCGGAGCAAGTGAACCAAGCTCTTGAGCAATTTCTAAGAAACCATGTCTTCCTCTGTCGGGATGATTGGTCCAATCTCCTCCCATGGGCGGAATTTGCTCATAATAATGTTAGTCACACTTCCACTGGAAGATCTGTTATTGAACCTTCACTGCCTGCCTATCTGAAATATTGCCTGGATTTTGACAACTCTCTTGATCACCGCTCTTGTACCATGTATTGGACTCTCTGGTAGGACTTCCTCCTTGATCCTGACTATCTCCCCATGGGAGCCACAGGCCCCTGACAATATCTAGCCCCATGTCAGATTTCAAAATTAAATATAAAAAAATGCTCTTTTCAGAAATGGATTTTAGTGCAGAATTCTGCTGGGGCAGACCTATTAACTGATGCGTTTTGAAAAAAACATTTTCCCCATGACAGTATCCCTTTAATTAGCTCTGCTTTTTCCAGATATAAATTGATTGATTTATTATGTACCAAGCTTTCACTACTACTAATTTTACTTTTCTGCTATAACAAACATCTAGTTAGATACATATTTGGCTGTGGTTTTTGTGTACCATGCTTTTTGTTTAATATATTACATTTAGTTAATACCTTGTTTTAGCTCTGGTTTTGTTATTATACATTTTATTAAGAAATTATTGGAAATTTAAACTGTAAATGTATATACAACAATTTCAATTATTGCTAATTCTAAGCTAATTAAAATATCAAAAAATAGATTTGTGATCAGATTTTAAGAATAGTGCTTACAGTGCTGGAACATAGTGTTTTTTCATATTCATAATTTTCTAATTAAATCCTTTTTCAGCATACACAAGATTGTCATCTTTGGGTTTTATGAAGGTCATATCTTAAAATAGATCACTACAAAAACATTTGTGTTTATAACGTGGATGGAAACACTGTGCAGAGCACAACAACAACAGTCCTCGCACATGCACTGTAAGGTGAAATTGAGACATAACACACCTGGTATATGTTGCATCAGCATTGGCAAAGCAAAGAATTATTTACCAGGGCTCACTTTGCATTCTGGATTCATGTTTAATACTGCCTAAAATGAGGATACTAAGTTGATTATATTCTGTACATAGCATTCATTTGATTATATTCTGTATATAGCATTCATTTTTTGTAAGTGGAATACATTCACCAGATACCAACATGCATGTTATGAAGACATATCAATTTCAAATCATGGGGGGTCTGCTTAGGAACAACTTCATCTTGCTGCTATTATGTGATGGAGCCTGGCAATTTTCACCACCTCGGTACAAATTTGGGTCACCTCTTCTACAAAGGCACATAAGAAAGGACGGTGATGTGATCATTGGAGGCATTCTGAATATTTTCAGGTTGGTGTGAGTCTGAGGGGTTCACTTCAATGTAAATTTAAAAATTGTGTTTTTTTTTTTAAATAATGATTAGCCTTACGGATCTGCCTATTTCCAGCCAGCTGAAGTGATTTTGCATTTTCAACTAGATGAACTTGATGTTATCAAGTTGTCAACCAACAAACACAGTGATATGATGAGAGTGCTGTTGTTGTTCTTACTCTTAAATGTGGATATACTGACCCGTAAAAACACTCTTTAAATAAAATACATAGTAACATAAGTTACATAGTAAGTTAGGTTGAAAAAAGACACATGTCCATCAAGTTCAACCTTTTAAGTCTATATATAACCCACCTAACTGCTAGTTGATTCAGAGGAAGGCAAATACCCCATTTGAAGCCTCTCAAATTTGCTTCAGGGGAAAAAAAATCCTTCCTGACTCCAAGATGCAAAAGTACAAGATGCTACTTGTACTATAGCTAACTTCCATAGCCCTGTATTCCTTCATTTGCTAAAAAGCCATCCATATTTTTCTTCCAGTACAACTGATACAGAAATATGAATGTACGTTAAGCCATAGGTTTTTGTTGATTGTTTTCATTGTTAAGTAATTTAATGTTCCTTATACTGACTGCCAACCAGAATGTTCCTTCTTAACCAGTCAAAGTTTCTAATGCTAATGGACTACTGCTGCACAAATAAGCAGCCCATCATAGAGGAACATGGGGATCAGAAAGGTAAGCATATGGTGCCCCTAGGGCCCATCTAGTTTGCCCCCACAACTCGCAAAATGCCCTCCCACAATGCTCTCACCAACTTGCTGCTCACAGATTCCCCTGCTCTGCTTCTTCTGGTCCATCACTTCCATTGGGAACTTGGCAGGAGGGAGATTCAAACAGGTGTCAAAATCTCCCACCTGCTGCCCAATGGTTGATGAAAACTGATGAATGCAAAGTGGGAGATACATTTGTAAACGGTTCTACTATGCACTAAGCCTTAGTAATGTGCATTATATAGTTATAAATCTCTAATCTCCTTTTTTTAGTTTCTTTTCTTTAGGGAGAAATATTTTGCCCTATTGTTTAAAACACTCAGGGAGCAAAAGTGTTAGAAATAATTTGAGTAGCTTTTAATGCCAGCTCATTCTTTCCAAAAGCTACTAATCACACCTATAAAGGCTAATAAAATCAATGAAGTAATTCTACCTTTTCCAATATTACAGCATGGTCATATATTGAAATGTATAACTATAAAATCTAGTTGTATTAATGAAATTACTTGTTTCTCATTATTTCAGTGGGTTCCCAGAAGACATTTACAACTTACTAGCATTTGTATTTGCAGTTGATGAAATAAACAACAACCCACAAATCTTGCCCAACATCACATTAGGATATAATATATTTGATACCAGTGTTCATACCTCTGTTCAAAATGTTTTACAAATCTTTACTGGAAAGGGTGATATCGTGCCTAACTACAACTGTGATCCATCGGTTGTTGTAGCAGCGGTTATTGAAGGACTAACTCCACCTTCTTCAGTTAAGATTGCAGATCTATTTAATATGTATAAATATACTCAGGTAAAAACACGCTTTAAGAATCTAGTGGCTTTCAAACTTTAATTTTTGTGTTCTTGCAAGTGGCCACCTTTTCTAAGATGGAAACCCTGTAAAGTATTTTAAGACTGCTGGGATGCAGAACACAAGTGAAGCTGAAGTGAGAATAGCTAAAATGCATCAGTGGTCCAGCCGGGTGCCCTACGCAAACAAGCCACCGACCTATCTGACCCGAGCAGGCCCGGATTGGCAAACTGTGGGTTCTGGCAAATGCCAGAGGGGCTGCTATAAGGTCCCATAGAAAGCCAGTATTTAATGGGCTGGTGGGGGCTGTTTGGGCCGCTATGTGGGCTGATTGGGCTTTTGTGTGGGCCTCAGAAATGCAAGGGCCTATTTTACTTCTCAGTCTGGACCTGGACCCGAGTGCGCATGGTAGCAATTGTGATGATGACAGGGGTGGGGGCAGAAAAATGAGGCAGCATTGGTGAGCAGTGAACAGTACTATAGGTACTTGAGGGCCTAGACTACAGGTATGCGGACAAGAGGGATGTGCCTAATGCCCCCCCATCCTTGTACGCTAGGCATGTGCCTCTTCTGCCTACCTTATTTCCAGCCCATGTAGCAGCCACTACAATGTAAGAGGAAGAAGGAGGCTTGAGGTTTTGATAGCAAAATAGAGTTGATTGCGCATTTTAGCAAAAACTATTGAGGCAGATTTATTTTTATTCATGGCAGATGTTTCCAGACATCTTTGAGGATGCTACCTGGTTTGTATTTTACTGACTAGGTTAGTAAAAACTAAGCTTGATGCAAATGTTATAAATATGCTTCTTGTCTCCTTTCAGTCCTTCTCACCCTAACCAGGTTCGGTTTTCCTTTTTGCTGCTCTCCAAGTCCTACCCCTCAGAAGCCATGTTCCAATATCTTGCACTGATGAGATCTAACAAGATTGAAAAAGGCTGTCTGCAAGTTTGGATATATGTCTCTGAAACATTAGGCTGTATTTGTGCTATAAATCAGCGGTTCTAGATGCATAGTTGACCAAAGGGACATAAATGAGTGATTTGCATGTCTCTGCTCATGATGCCTTATGGGAGAATTAAAACTCTCATTTTTGGTATCTAGACAATGCTATGTGTATGGCATGAGACGTACCTTCTGATTTCCGAAGGCTTCAATTTGCATAAATATAATGAAATTCATGAATTTCATGAAATATGAAAGATAAAAAATAAACTGTTAACTCAACAAATGTTATTTATTTAGAAATCTTAAAGCCTAATAATGAAGGGATGTTCTAGGAGCAGCAAAAGCTTCCTTTTGACTTTACATCAATCGTTAATAGTGGCTTAAATTGGCTTGTGGGTTTACTGGTTTGAGGCCAAATTGTAACATCACCTTGTGAATAACTTTTTGAATTAGATGACCAAGTGACAAACTAAAAAGGCTGTTTCCTCAAAAGTTTCACCATCAATTAATAAAATGTAAAAAAAAAACATATATTATTACTATTTATATACATTTGACAATAATCTTATGCTCGGTTAATGTACATGTCTACTTACAGGTCAGTTTTGCATCACAAAGTCTCTTTCCCAGTGACACGCAGAGATTCCCATATTTGTACCGAATGGTACCAAATGAATATACTCTTTATTCTGGAATAATGGAGTTAATGACCTATTTTGGCTGGACTTGGATAGGTATTATAGCTACTTCAGATGAAAGAAGCATCTTGTCCCTTGAAAACATTAAGAGAATGATAATGATGCACGGAGGTTGTGTTGAATTTATACTAACTATGTCTGATATTGATTATTACAGTAAACCATGGATGCAGATGAGTATAAAGAAACATATTGAAAGATCATCAGCTAAGGTGATACTTGCATATGGTTACAAAGATTACTTTCTCTACAGCATACCTAGAAAGGTCTGGATCAGCACCGCAGACTTTAGTTTTTATCAAGTCTACGATAAGAGTAGGACAGTAAACAATGGATCTTTGCATTTTATCCCAAGAAAAAGAGAAATACCAGCATTCTTAAAGTTCCTCAAAGAGGTAGACAGTAATCGGTTTCCGGTCACTTGGTGGAATGAGCTTTGCGCACTTTGCCCATTCAATGGAAAGGATCAGAACTGCCAAGGTGCAGAAAATAAAACAAAAATCTCAGATTCACATTGTAACTTAAAATTTTATGGCATGGCTTACAATGTGTACAATGCTGTGTATTCTGTGGCCCACTCATTACATAATATGTATCTACAAAAGGAATTTAGAAAAATGCAGACAACTAACCAAACCATTGCAAACACAGATACAATACTTTTGAAGGTAAGGCAACTCCTTAGGATTTGGGCATGTTGCCTAAGTGTATGTGGATGGTATTACTACTAGGTATACTGTGGATATGATTTACTACATTTAGGGCGTTATTTATTGAACTCAGCTTTTTCAAAACATTTTTGATGGTTTTTATGCCCCAAAGCTGCCAAGAGCCCGAATCGAAAATACTCAGCTAAAACCTGTTGATGGCATGAAGAAGTCAATCGCTGCAGTCCCTTGAACCATTGGCATATGTGTTTTGTCTTCAAGGTTTTTGTAAATTTTTATGGTGGTTTTCGCTTGAAAAACCTCAATCAATTTAAGTATTTGCGTTTTACTCCTCGATTGCATTCAATCGAGTTTTTTTACATTCAAGTTTTTTCATAAATGTTAAGGTAGTAAAAACCTCAAAAACTCGACCTTTGATAAGCAGTTGTTCGTAGCAACCTTTTACTCTTTAAAGGCATATTGCCATAGGAAAACATGTTTTTGTTTTCAAAAAGCATCAGTTAATAGTGCTGCTCCAGTAGACTTCTGCATTGAAATCAATTTCTCAAAAGAGCAAACAGATTTTTTTATATTCAGTTTTGAAATCTGACATGGGGCTAGACATTTTGTCAATTTCCCAGCTGCCCCTGGTCATGTGACTTGTCCCAGCACTTTAGGAGGGAACTGCTTTCTGGCAGGCTGTTGTTTTTCCTTTTCAATGTAACTGAATAGTATGCAGTGGGACATGGATTTTTACTATTGAGTGTTGTTCTTAGATCTACCAGGCAGCTGTTATCTTGTGTTAGGGACCTGTTATCTGGTTACCTTCCCATTGTTCTGTTGTTAGGCTGCTGGGGGCAGGGGGTGATATCATTCCAACTTGCAGTACAGCAGTAAAGAGTGCTTGACATTTATCAGAGCACAAGTCACATGACTTGGGGCAGCTGGGAAATTGACAAAATGTCTAGCCCCATGTCAGATTTCAAAATGAAAAATCTGTTTGCTCTTATTATGAGAAATGAATTTCAGTGCAGAATTTTGCTGGAGTGGCACCATTAACTGATGCATTTTGAAAAAACTATTTTTCCCATGACAGTATCCCTTTAACTGTTAGCAGACTGGTTACTAGGGGCAGTTGCTCTTTCTTACTTCTAAAATTGCTGTGAAAATTCAGATTTTATAAGGCCATTTCAAATGTTCACTCAAAATAGATGAAATATTTTTTTGTACCAAATGCAACTTTCTAATAGTGTTTCATTAGATAACTAGTGCAAATTTATTTTTTAATTTTTGTGAGTTTATGGAGCACATTTTACCCTATCCTCCCTGTTACTGGTGGGCCTAGGACATTTTCATTGACATAGAGTTTGAGAAAACCAAAACAATTATTGATTAAACAATACAGAAAATAAATAAGGATAGAGGGATGAAGGACAAACTCCACTTCCCTTTGAAAATGGTGGAACAATTCCTATATGTCTTGAGAAGACATTAGATGATTATAGGTCTAATAATTTAATAGGAAAGATGCTCAGAACTGTTTAGTGGTGCAGCATTATTTACTAGTAGTATTATTTACCTATTCTAGAAGTAATAAATGTGCAAAGTATATGTAAAAGTGGCATATTTCATTGGAATGGCTCCATTAGGGCTGAAAAAACTTCTTGTGGCCTTGGACATCACCATTTTCACAGCTACTAGACTTATAACGGACATATTTGAAACCTGGTGCTGTCCGTTTTATGCATCTTTATTTTTATTTATTGCCTCTCTTTCAGAAATATTCATAGCATGGGGAATAGCAGCACTCAGACTACCAGAAGTACTTTTTGCCACTTTATACATACATTTCTGAGGTTTTCTGAAATTTATTGATAAAATCTAATATTGCCTTGACTTATTATTGCCAGCAATATAACCATAGTTTTTAACCTGCTTGTACTACAAACCTTAAAACCATGCCAATGTGTGTATTGTAAGGCTAAACAGGTACCTGCATGCAAGAATTAAATAATAGAGGCATAATTCTGTTCCTCGTAGATGCACCGTTACTTGAAAAGGGTTAATTTTATTAATACTCTTGGAGAGAGGATATATTTTCAAATGAACGAAATACAAAGCAGTTATGATATTTATAACTTGGTGTACTTGCCCAATGGAACTATAAATACTGCGCTGGTTGGAAATGTTTCCCATGAAACATCATTCAGAGGGACGTTAAGCATCAATCACCAAGCAATTGTCTGGGACAG
>CM044445.1:47774115-47785369 GCA_024363595.1 Xenopus borealis
AACTATGTAACTATGAGTGCATTTGATTCTATTGTGTTATGATTTAGGGTTTTACACATGACAGCATACTTCCACAATCATTTAGAATTTGGGCAAATAAGGAAAAGTTTAGTATTAGTTTTATTAAACTGTTTATGTGATTATTTTTTTACCAAAAGTTAGATCAGAAGGATTAGCCATTGGATTTAAAGGGGACTTGTCACCCTGAGAAATACTTCTAAATTATATGCTATAATGTTACTCAATGAAAACAAACTTTAATTACATTATATTACTGTTTCAATCTTGTCACCTTAATCCTTTTGGAATCTACAATCAGAACATCCAGACAGCTACCATTTGGTGGAGACTGTAACCAAGGCAAGCTTTCCATCATCCGAAAATCTAATGCATGGGCCGGACTTGATACACATGCATAGGCTACACAATTACAGACAGTAATTAGGGCAGGGCACATGAGGAGGACAGTGACATCAAAGAAGTGCAGAAATGTATGTGCCATTTGCCGTGTCTCAGGCAATGAAGCAGATTGGCAGCTGAGGTTTTTTTTAAAAAAAAGTTTATAACCTCTGGGTGACAGGTCCCCTCTAAACTGATTTATATATCTATATATTTTTTGTAATTTGACAGAATGACCACCTGTTGTACTGCATGAAACTGGCACATACGGTTTATGTGAGTAAATGATCACACACTGTGATGATCCATAGCACTAGAGGATGGAGCACTTAATTTTGTTTCATCAAAGGTATTATGCTATTTGTTTGTTTTTTCCTTTGTGTTTTTGTTTGGTACAGTTTTTTTTCCTATACCAATTCTTATTTGTTTTATTGTTTTTTTCTACTATACACAGTACTAGTGCTATTGATTTGAAATAAGAAAAACTGTTTTGGTCCCATCCCCATTAAGTGTTCTGCTTTGTTTACTACCATCTAGAACAGTGTTTGTCAGATTTATTGTCAAGCACCTTTGAGGCTTAACATTTGGTGAAGAGCGCCCTTAGCTCAGAACAGGATTTCCAACACATGAAAACATGTGTGTATCATTCATTAAGCAATAATTCCAAGAATATTTAGGACATTGTATAAGTGCTCCCCCAAATAGTGCTGTAAATGATCTCCAAGATGGCATTACATCATGCTCCCCCAAATAGTGCTGTAAATGATCTCCAAGATGGTATTACATCATGAGTACCTAAAACAGCAAATCCGTATTCGCTAAAAAAACCCTTTTCCTTCAAGTTCCCATCAACCAAAGCTTTGAGCCCCTCTACGGGACAGCCAAATAGTTTAGGAAGCATTGCTCTAGACCAGGGATCCCCAACCTTTTGAGGCTGTGAGCAACATTCATAAGAAAAAGGAGTTAGGGAGCAACAGTAGCATGAAAAATGTTCTTGGGTGCCAAACAAGTGCTGTAATTGGCCCTTTGGTAGCCCCTATGTGGATTGGCAACCTGTATTGAGGCTCTGTTTAACAGTAAACCTGGTTCTTTTGCAACCAAAACTTTCCCCCAAGCTTGGAAATCAAAAATAAACTCCTGCATTGAGGCCACTGGGAGCAACATCCAAGGGGTTGGAGAGCAACATGTTGCTCACGAGCTACTGGTTTGGGATCACTGCTCTAGACCACTGCAGTCCAATTGGAAATCAGTAGCCTGTATGTGGGCCTTCCATGAGATTTTGTAGTCTCCCCCAACATGCCTAAGATCTATATAGAGCTCTTTGTGAGACATGACTTTTTTTTTTTTCCAATAAACCAGCCACAAACAAATGAAATAGCGATAACTGCATAGCCCACAGTATAGCAAATCTTACACAGCACTGCCCTGGAAAATGTTACTTAAGTAAAGAGGATACCATAGAGTTGAACACCCCCTATAAATACATTTCAACTATCATTATTTGGAAAAGAAATACTTACAAGCACTTTAGCCTTCATCCTATTTCCATTTAGTTTTCTAGTATTTACTCAGATACTTGATAAAATGTGAGCGGTGTACTTTCTATAAAATAAGTGTTTCTTTGAATTTATGGCTATAACAATGAAAAGGGTTATTGGACAACTGGTCTACTCTCTTGGTGTCATCTCTAAACCAAAGTGATTGCCAAATTTCTTATTGCTTGTTTTCTTCCACAACAGGTTGGAGATTGGTCTATAGTCACTCAAAATTTCAATGGTCTTTTTTTAAGACAATGCACAGAAACCCTATCTTGTGTGCGTTCTCTGGTGACGGATAAGACATGACTTTTGACTAAAGCTTTTGTGGCATTCATTGCATCTAAAAGGTCTTTCTCCAGTGTGGATCCTTTGGTGTTGAATAAGAACGGAGTTCTGGATAAAGCTCTTGTCACACTCATTACACTTATAAGGCCGCTCTCCTGTGTGAGTTCGCTGATGGGTGATTAGGTGAGAGTTGCGACTAAAGCTTTTAGAGCAATGAGAACATTTGTATGGCCTTTCCCCTGTATGAATACGGTGGTGCTTAATTAGGTTAGATTTAACAGTAAAGCTCTTGTCACATGCAGAACATTTGTAAGGTCTTAAATCCATTGGTCCTCCTAGTCTGGGGGAATCTGGACTAAAATCCTGTTTGGGGGCAATAGGCCTAAAAAGGCTACTTGGGGAAACATTTCTTGTTTTCCACTTTGAGGCAGAATACATATCACTGGTAATGCTGCTAGTGAAACACTGGGAAAGATTATAATTCATTGAAACAGGGTCTTGAACATTCACTGATCCGCTCCAAATGCCAAATTTGTCCTCTTCCATACTGCTACTAATTGGAACATTGTCTGGGGGAGACAAAAATATTGAGCAGTGAAAAAATGCACACCACATAATTTCTTTTAGGCACCTTATCTCTGCAACTTGGGGTTGTGTTGCTTTAAATTATTACTTACATGAGCTTAGATAACCATTTAGCTCTCCTTCCTCTGAATCTGGACTACCATCTAAATATGACACTTGGTCTTGCTTTATTCTTGAAAATACATTAGGATCCATGAATGCATGATCTTCTACAGTTAAAAAAAAAAAAAAAAATTACAACTAGCCATGTTACAGTTAGTAAGTTGTTTTTTAAAACTGACTAAGTAACAGGTTTAAAAAAAACAAAACAAAAAAATCATGATTCATATCAGTCATAAAGAAAATAAAGGTTTAAAGTAAATCATAACGGTTATTTGAACGTGTGACCAAAATCTTTTGATACAGTTTTAAGCTTTAAACGGTCTGTATACAACTGGTCTAGAGCCATGTTAAAGGTTTTAAAATTTTCACCTGAATATGGGTTTATTTTTCCTCAACATACACATACTTAAACATAGGCATAGATGAAGAAAGCAACAAAAATGCATGTTGAACAAGTGATAAATAAAATTTGTTTTTCAAACATATTGAGTGTATTGTTTAACAGGGAATGTTATAATAAATGCGCATGACCACTGTACGCATATACAGTCATATGAAAAAATTGGGAACTCGCACTCAGCCTGCATAATAATTTACTCAACTTTCAACAAAAAAAGATAGTGGTATGTCTCATTTCCCAGGAATAGAATACTGGGGTGTTTTCTGAACAAAGATTTTTTAGTAATTATTCAGTTATTTGAAATTAAATGTGAAAAACTGGCTATGCAAAAATTTGGGTACCCTTCTAATTTTGCCAATTTGAATGCACGGAACTGCTCAATACGGATTATTAGCAACACCAAATTGGTTGGATTAGCTTGTTAAGCCTTGAACTTCATAGGCAGGTGTGTCCAATCATGAGAAAAGTTATTTAATGGGCCAATTGCAAGTTGTGCTTCTGCTCGACTCTCATGGGACAGCATGGGATTCTCAAAGCAACTCTCAAAAGATCTGAAAACAAAGATTGTTCATTATCACTGTTTAAGGGAAGGCTACAAAAAGCTATTCCAGATGTTTAAATGGTCCATTTTAACTGTAAGGCATGTAATTAGGAAATAGAAGGCCACAGTTTCAGTTGCTGTAAAACACCAGGTCTGGCAGGCCAAGAAAAATATAGGAGCGGCATATGCAGAGGATTGTGAGAATGGTTACAGACAACCCAGGGGTTGGATATTCCACCAAGACAATGACCCTAAGCACACTTCAAAATCTACAAAGGCATTTATGCAGAGGGAGAAGTACAATATTTTAGAATAGCCATCAGAGTCCCACGACTTGAATATCATTGAAAATCTATGGGATGATTTGAAGCAGGCTGTTCATGCTCAGTAGCCACCAAATTTAACTGAACTGGAGAGATTTTGCATGGACGAATGGTTAAAAATATCACCATCCAGAATCCAGACACTCATCAAAGGCTATAGGAGGTGTCTAGAGGCTGTTCCATTAGCAAAAGGAGGCTCAACTTAGTATTGATGTAATATTTCTGTTGGGTTGGCCAAATTTATGCACCTGTCTAATTTTTTATGATGCATATTTTCTGTTAATCTAATAAATTTATGTCACTGCTGAAATACTACTGTTTCCAGATGGCATGTTATATATAAAGGGAAGTTCAGCCAATGGTAAACAAAAATGACTAATTATATATATCTATATATACATATATACACACACACACACACAGTCATTTTTGTTTATCATTGGCTGAACTTCCTTTTGTACATAACATGCCTTCTGGAAACAGTAATATATATGCTTTATTCAATGCATATCCGACGTTTCGGCCCCATTCGGGCCTTTCTCAAAGATGAAATGCAAGTGCTAAGTGTGTAGCAAAATACTTTTCAAAAAAGGTGCCAAGCATGACGTCATAAGCTTGGTAATGTGATGTGCATCTGTCATTACTGAAACCATCTGATCTGTATAAACTTAAAGGTTTGCTAGAATGAACTTTTTTCTGAATGAACACTTTTTGATACAAATTAGACATGATAATCACTTGCACTACAGTGGCACACAGTGGTAAGAATGTTTATTCTGTTTTTACGTTTATACAAGAATGAAAAAGGTTGTTGGTTGTAAACTTTTTTCCTCTGCTTACGACGTCATACTTGGCGCTTTTTTTGAAAAGTATTTAGCTACACACTTAGCACTTGCACTTCATCCTTGAGAAAGGCCCTACTGGGGGCCGAAACATCGGATATGCATTGAAGAAAGCACACATTGTTTCATGAAAATTTGGAGTGCAGGTACCTTTATAAAGATATAATATATATATATTTTAATACATATAATACATTACAGAAATGTGTTTATGAAGTTTCCCTCACCTGCCTTTGGACTATCTGCTTGCTCCATATCATCTGGTGAAAAATCAGTTTTAAAGTGCTTCACATCCTCATCTTTGATTTTTAGAATGTTTGGACTGATCTTAGAATAGCCTATAAAAACAGAATAAAAATTATACTTCAGCAGCAACAAACAGTTCAGCAGTCAAGCTATAATAATTATACCACAGCCATAGAGCATACATGTTTACAAAGATTCCAATCACTGTCATACAAAAAGAGACAGCTCCCTTTTCCCTTGGATACTGACAAATAGAAAAAATGCCATCTGGGCTTTCAACAAAATAATATGTACACAAGGAAAGGTTGATAGGCTGTCTCTCTATAGGCATCTAAAGCAGAGGAAATTCCTAAGACCGCAGTGCACTGTTAGTAGTTAAAGGGTAATGTTTATACACTACAGTCATTACACAGTGGTGTAACGATCAGAGTTGCAAATGTTGCAACTGTATTGGGGCCGCCACTCCCTCAGTGATGTCAGCTGATGCTCCACTGCAGCCATCATCCACTGAAGCCCAGCTTGGCATAAGTTGAAAGGTCAGCCAAAAGGAAGCAGAAAAAGTATTCTGGCATAATTCAGGCACATATGAACACAAATGAAAATTGGCATGTGAGGCAACACAACAAACATCTAATTGTTTGTGAACATGAAGTGTGGTGAGGAGGTGGTCGTACCAAGTGATGTCAGGGCTTCAGAGTTCTCTTTAATCATTTTCTTGTAGAGATCCCTCTGCCATTCCTCCAGCATCTCCCATTCATCATCAGAAAAATAAACTGCTATTCTGTTAAATGTGGTGGGAGTCTACAAAAGAAAGACAACTTTTAGCACCACGTAATTGCCAACCTAATTAATGCTAAGAATGTGAAGTGCCACCAAATTAGGAATAGACTAAACTAAGATTAGAAATGTATTGAGTTTTGGGAGACAAAATGGAAGGATGAAAGTCACTTCACTGTCAAAAGGTCAATGTATATTCAGTATGTTATAGAAACCCCAGTCCATAAATGCATACAATTTCAAACATAATCCTCAAACATTAGTGGCCCTTTGTGACACTCCCCATGTATTATTCTGTTACAAATAAAGAAATGCACTCAGCCTACTAAAGAAATCTACAAAAGTAAAAAAATAGATGTAAGGCCTATGGCCTATGAGAGATGTAAATATTTAGTCTGCTGCATTTTTTAGGGTGGCCGCCTAAAATCTTTCCCATGGAGTAAAGTGGAAATTAACAAAGTCAACACTAGTGAATTTTTTTAAAGTATAAACTGCCCAACAAGTGGCGGTGCTTTAAAAAAAATACTGTATTCCTGAATTTTGTGCAATCTTAATGCAACCCCTGCAAAAAACAAATATAAAGATTGCAACTTCTTCTACAAAGTGGCAGTGCCTACCTTTAAGTTCAGGGAGTGTCAGTGCAAGAGATCCATCATCAGTTAAAATTGCTGGAGTAGTATTTTATTTCAAATATTTAATTTAGGGATGCACCAAATTCAGGATTTTGTTCAGGATTCCCTGAATCCAAGTGCCTTGCCAAACCAAATCCAAACCCTAAATACCATGTGACTTTGGTACACACTTTAAAGAAAAAAAAGATGTTTTTAATTCTCCACTGTGAATACTAATCTCATATGCAAATTAAGATTTGGATTAATATGAGATTCAGACGAATTCATGTGCGAACGTTTTAGGTTTTGGTCAAATCCAGTCAGATAGCTTAATGTATCAAATCTGTTCTCAGTGCCACAATATGTGATGAAAAAGCAAAAAAGGATCAACCAACAATTTAAATATACACACTTTTCTCTGTAGAGCTCTTGACACAGGTTTAAAACATTTCTTCAAAAACTGTGACTTCAAGGGAAGTAGCTTTCTTCTTAATAACTGAGGTTTCCTTGGCTGATCACTATGGCTGTCCTCCTGTGTAGAACACATAACTTCTTTACATTTTCAGCAAATATGAAGTCAAAGCATTGCAGGCAATAAAGAAATTGTTTGCAATTATCTGTATAGCTAATGAAAGTATAAACGCAGTATGTGCTTTGGATGCAACAGTTATGTTCAGCTGCAAATTAAACAGAATTAACCAGAATGATTTGGCTATAAAGCCAGAAGTGACTAAAAAGTTAAAAGGTGGCAATACATGTGCATTAGGAGAGGTCACCAAAGGAGCAAATCTAACCTCTGTATGCCCACCTTGAGTGGGTGATATTGGGCTGATCCGATTGTGGGCACTAGGGTCAAACGATCAGATCACAACTCGGGGAATGCAGGTGATCACTGCAAGGACCACACCAATGAACCAAAGCGGTCCTCGATTGTACAAGGATTTTTATAGTAAGGACCTGCTTTCATATATATTGCATTCCAGCAATCACAGATATTATCATAGAAATGTTTATAGCATGCCCAGAGGTGGACTTTTATTAGGGCAGTACTAAAAGAAAAACTTCCTGGGTGTTCCTCACACCTAAAACAATGCTATTTGGCCTCAAACCCTTGCTGTAGAAGAGGGCAGGTGTTCGGAAGGACTCATATTTGGCACAGACAAACTGAATGTCATATTGAATAATAAGGGACCATTGGGAGAAACGGCTGTTTGTCAGGCCAAGACAGAAGTTCCAATGCTAGTCTCAGATATTATTTATAAAAGTTACATTTTAACTGCAGCATCCAATTAAAGTGTCCTTTTTTAAATATTTCAATATATTTTAAATATTTTTTTAAATATTTCTTTACCTGAATTTAAGTTTAGGCATAATTGGTGCCAACAAGAAAAATTGACATTCTTTTTCACATACCTTTTGCTGAAAAGAATTAAGCTCTTCAGATTCCTGGGATGTGGATGGGCTGGTTATTTGGTCTGCTTCAAGTTGGGGTTTCTTTTGTTGCTCCAAGAGGTTATCTAGTAGCTGTAGAAAGTAATCAGTTGCAGGTCTTTAGCTTCATGAGATATATAGATATCAAGATCAATAGTATAAATCTGTATTTAAGAAATTGTACAATGCACAAAGGAAAAGCCTAAAGGTGGCCATACACTCAGATTTGCTCGCTCGGCGATGTCGCCAAACAAGCGGATCTCTCCCCGACAAGCACATCTTGAGGTGGGCTATATCGGGTTGATCCGATCATGGGCCCTAGGGCCCAATGATCGGATCCTAACGATGGGCAATGGGTGGTCCGATCGTGAGAAAGCATCAACAAACAGATGCGGCTGTGATCCGACGGGATTTTTAGTCCCGTCCAATCAACATCTTACTGACTTTCAGTCAGATATCAATCGGGGAAGCCCGTCGGAGGGCTGCATACACGGGACAATAACATGCCGACTCGGTCTGTCAGCAGCTTTTATCAGCCCGTGTATGGTCACACTAAAAGGAGTCAAATTACACCCTACAGTTTCACCTCCTCAGATATTCTTCAGCAAGAACTTTTGGCAATTCAAAATAAACAGTGCAGTGTTAAACCATAAAATATCTTTCATAACCATTTTAACAGACATATTTAATAACTATAGTTGGAGATATTTTAAAACACAAAACTGAAAACAGAATAACTACAGGGGTCAAAAAAGACATTGTATGAATGAAAATACAGAATTGACATGTATATAAAATGCATCAGCAAATTCTGTGACACTGAGCAATACATAAAACATACAGATTATACACAAATACAGAATGAATTTGGAATATTTCCCTATTTTAGCCAAAGCTAAGTAGGTCTAGTCTAACCATAAGAAAAATGGAACTGGGTAAAGGATACCTGCTTTCTCTCATGTATTTTCAAGTGATGTTCTGCCTGTTTGCGCATTTTCGGGGCGCCAGTGGGAAAAAGAGTAGGCACAGCATTAACTTTCAATTTTGTTTTGCATTTGGTCTCAGAAGGAAGAAATTGTGTATCTCCACATAGTTCAAACATATCCTCTTCAAAGTGCTCTGAACATAACACAAAGTGCCCTGGACTCTTTAGCAATGTGTCACGCACAAACTCCTGCACATTGCCTACATTTGTACGGCAGTGATGCACCCACATCTCAGCCAGAGGCAATTCCTTGGGAAAGGTATGCATGGAGACTGCTGGGGATAGCCTCCCACTGTGGTTGGTACAGCCATAGGCAAAGCAGTGAGGCATTTCCTGAAAAAACAAAAAAAAAAAAATTGTTTAGTTTGGGCTTCATTAGCACATTGTATTTGGTAAAGAAAAAATATATCAGTACATTGTAAGTACAGGCTGCATCATAGGATATAAAAAGAAATATATTTTTTATTTATCGGCAGAAAAATCATTTAAAGAGATACCGACAACAGAAAATAACCTTTTTTATTATCTGTCATAACATTGTCTTTGAAGGCTATTTATAATTTTGCAGAAAAACTATTTGCCTGATGCTTTTACATTACTTTTCTTACCCCATGTTCCTCTATGAGGGGGCTGCCACATTTGTGCAGCAGTAGTCATTAGCATTAGTAACTCTGACATTAAGAAGGGACAGTCAGGCTGGGAAAACAGTCAGGTTTAGGAACTTCAATTAACAATTACTTACAAAAGCAAATCTGTCAGCGAAAAACAATCAACATTTTTAGCATCAGTATCATTTTAATTATGAAATACGTCAAAGGAAATGTTTGTAATGCAGTCTGTATAGGGAAGATAAGTAAGGTAAAGAAACATACAAATATTTTTTATGATATGAGCACATTAAAACCACTATCATTAATCCAAACACTTTTTTTCCAATTCAGTTGTTTTGAGATTGTCCCCCAGAAATTAAGACTTTTTTCAATTACGTTCCATTATTTATTTTTCTGTTTTCCAAAATCAAAGTTGAATGTCGGTGTCTCTGGAGTTTGAGTCCAGCTCAGGAATTCAGAAGCAGACTCTAAACGGTTATAATTTTGCAACATTTAGTTGATACATTTTTTAACATCATCTCTGGAGTATTAGCAACTATTGTATCAATTCTCACAGCTGCCTGTAATGAAACCCACAAATAGAAAGTTACTGGAAAAAGTAGTTATTTCTGGTGATCTAACTGAAAACAACTAGTTGTTTGAAGGTGAACAACTCCTTTAAGAGGCCAAAGCAGCAGAATCTGTTGTTTAAAGGGGTTGTTCACCTTTAAGTTAACTTTTAGTATAATGTACAGACTGATATTCTGAGACAATTTGCAATTGGTTTTGATTTTTATTGTTTGTGGTTTTATAGTTATTTAGCTTTTTATTCAGATGCTCTCTAGTTTGCAGTGTCAGCAATTTGGTTTCTAGGGAACAATTTAACCAAGCAACCCTGCATTGATTTGAATAAGAGACTGGAATATGAATAGGACATGGACTGAATAGAATGAGTAATAAAAAGTGGCAATAACAATACATTTGTAGCCTTACAGAGCATTTGTTTTTAGATGGTGTCAGTGACCCCCATTTCAAAGCTGCAAAGAAACAGAAGAAAATTGCAAATCATTAAAAAACTATGAAAAATAAATAATGAAGACCAATTGAAAAGTTTCTTAGAATTGGCCCTTCTACAATATACTAAAAGTTAACTTGAAGGTGAACCACCCCTTTAATTGCTGTTGCAGTCTAACAGCTTTTCTATACACAATCCTAGTCTAGTCAATACTTACAAGCACCACAATTTTGGTATACCTGTATTCTATTTTACCTATTCTATTTTGTCATGCCACGTCAGATACCAACGTAGTTAGAATTCTTCTAAAACTGGCAAATTCCAAGTGGTACTGGATCCAGAAAGCAATCTTATCTAAAGTGTAGCTGTATACAACTGGTCTGCACTTTAATTGCAATAGGTCAATATTTCAGTCATCAGAGTAAAGCAAACATGAGCTTTATGGAAGTATATTGTCTTATTCGGGCAGTAATATAGGATATAATATATGAATTATGAAGCACTTAACCTGTGTTTCAGTTGATGCTCTCAATGGAAGCGGGAAGGAGTAGTGTGTGGCCTGTGTGACTCTCAATCATTTAAAG
>CM044445.1:47798294-47813489 GCA_024363595.1 Xenopus borealis
AAAAACAAGGTAAGAAATACCAATGCCTGACAGTGTTGCAGTGTTCATCCGACACGACTGTCCGATGCGGCTTGCAGCGTCTGCATACAACAGTCATGTCATGTCAGATGAACGCTGCGACACCATCAGAAATTTCTATACTTGCCTTGTTTTCTGTCGCATCCGACTTGACGCCTGCATTTTTGGCGCACCGTGTCGGATTGCATTCAAAACGCTTGTGTAGTTCTACCCTAAAGCTTACATTATTCAAAATGGAAAGTTTTAATTACACATGTAATATGAGGAGTACTTCACTTATACAGTATAATAAAGAGAATCCTACTATTTGCAGGGGTCAGGCATGTGGGCTGCAACCTAGGGAGCATGAGAAAACGGATTGAGTTAAAACAGTGTAAACAAGCAATAAACAGCTGAAACAAAACAAGGATTAAGTGTCAGGAGATGAAATGGAGTTGTGTGTCCTTGTGAAGAGCTGATTAACAAGGAAAGTACACAGCACATTCAATAGCAGCTCCTGATGTTATTTGCAGTCTCTAAGGGTGATGGCACATGGTGAATACCTGCTACCTACTATAGATCTCCTCCCATTCTAGCCAATAAGAATATATCAGAGACAAATAGCAGGTGATTTGACCAGCGCTACAAGAGGTGTCAAGCAAAACACCCTTATAAGTGATGAATTCATTAAAACACAATGCTAATTAAAGGACTTGCTCACCTTTAAATTAACTATTAGTATGATGTAGAGAGGTTTTTGAGTTATATAGCTTTTTATTCAGCATCTCTCCAGTTTGTTGTTTCAAACATCTGGTTGCTAGGGTCTTTATTACACTAGCAAACATGCAGCAATTTGAATAACAGACTGGAATATGAATAGGAGAGGGCCTGAATAAAAAGATGAGTAATAAAAAGTATCAATTACTATATGTGTAGCCTTACAGAGCATTTGTTTTTAGATGAGGTCAGTGACCCGCATTTGAAAGCTGGAAAGAGTCAGAAGAAGGCAAATAATTAAAAACTATAAAAAAAAGAAAAACATTAAAGCTTAAAATGAGTCATTCTATAACATACTAAAAGTTAACTTATAGGTGAACTACCCCATTAATATGAAGTAAATTATATAGTCACTTACATAAACATTCACTTACACTAACAGCTGGAATACTACTTTACACCGTCCTTTTGCCAAATAGCAGTCTTGTTAAAGTGACAGATACAATGTCTGGGTGGGAATACAGCGTAACTGATGTGTGGACAGATGTGGCCAGATCACAGCCATCAAGCTGCTAAACTGCATTTCCCATGACCAGAAGCCTGCAGCCCTGGAAGGTTGAGTTGTATATTAGAGGGCTCTGCTGGGAAATGCAGTTCAGTAGGTTGGTCAATCCTTTCAACAAATGCCGTAAATTAGGGTGCACTAGGCTGCACATCTTGCAGGGGGATTATGGGAGTTGTAGTTCAGCTGGCTAGACCTTTCATGGGGATGCTGGGAGTTGTAGTCCATTACTCTCAGAGGGTGCCCTCAACTGTCAGTAGATGTGGTACAGAGGCACAGTAGGTTATTATGCCTACAGTCCCCGCCACAAAATAGTCTTATAATACAGTTTAGTTCCTGCTCTGCCATGCTTTACCTTGCCCACAGATTTTACACTTTTTTGGACATGGCCCTATTTCTTGCATCACTTATTGGTTGTTTTTGGATATAACTGTATATGATCAGTATATACACCCATCTATTGTACAGTGCTGCAGAATGTATTGGCATTTTATAAATAAATTGTAATAATGACAATTGGTGTATCACTATGCTCCTCAACTCTGAAATGAGGGGAACCAGGGTAGTGCTCCCTATCCACCCACAGTAGCCACAAGGAGAGCTGCTGCACTCTGTTTTCACTGCAACAGAGCAAGGACTGCATATTGTCTTTGTTTTGCTGCGCAATCCGTCATGGCAACTGTAAGCTTTGCCATAACTGAAACACTGAGAGTAATGCACATAGCTTTGCTCTTTACAGTAGAGTCTGTATTCATGATCCTCAGCTTTGCCATGGATATTTCCCTGACAGCAATGTTCATAGTAAAAAGCTATGGATATATATATATATATATATATATATATATGCAAAATGACCATTCTGTAAACCATATATGCATAATGTACTTCCTATTGAAAAAGATATAAAATATAAGGATCTGAGAAATCACAAAGGATTTGCATAAAATTGTAATAAGGACAGAGGACTTTAGAGTAGGTGCTTTTTTTTTTTTTTTTTTAAAGTATCCACTTTTAAAAGACACATATTGTACTACACAGGGTACATTATTTTATTTTATATAATACACAAATGTCAATAAGTCATGACAAAAGGGATTTTACTGCATACCAGTTATAACTGATGATGTAATTGCATACCACCATGTATAAGGATACCTTGTGCTCCTTAGCAGGTAATAATACTTTTTCTTGTGTTTTGTGGGAAGCCCATAAATTGCCAAATAACACACACAACTCTGTAAACAGTTGTTTTTATTCTGAACAAATTGTGTGACTGTTGTGACCGGAATTAACTGAATGATGAAAAAAAAGCTGTTACAGCAGTTACAATCCAGTACATAGTGTAGCAGTTACAGTGGTGGTCTTTGATGTGGAAGTGCCATTGCCCTTGAACTAGTCACACCAAAGTGTGTTGAGGCAACATTATTGGACCCTATTAAATTTTGGCCACACAACTTCTCGTTGGCTCGGTTGACAAATACAATTATATATCACACGAGAAAAGCATCTTTCTATGCTTCAGCTTCAGCAGATTTTTCTCAGTATAAATTCTGGCAGGATGTTATGGGCAGAACATCAGTTCAGTTTTTAATGGTCTACCAATCACATGTATAAAATAACTGAATCAAATAAGCTGATCATCCTGTGTGGTCAGCTTTAACCATCCTGAGAAAATCCAGTTTGCACATGTGCTTCCATAGCCCATTCCCTATTTATGTTTTAGTGGGGACAGCTGTTAGAATCACATTGTTTGTCTGTAGGGCCATTCCCATTTCCTTTCTCCTGTACTCAAGTGCATCTTGCTCTGAAAAGTGAGCTAGTAAACAAGCATCTTTTGTGCATCCCATGTGGTCCATTCACACACTGAGATACAACAACTGGGCAAAGCTTTTGTATTGTTAGAACTTTTTTTTTTTTTGCAGTTGACATTACACTCTATGTGCTTATGTGAGAGCTGTGTTGAGTAGTACTAGTGTTAAAGTGAGCTTATTTGAGGAATAAAGATGGAAGTTCCCAGTAAACCCAAAACGCACAAGGATGAATAGGATGAAAAGCACTATGACAGCTGCTACCATACTTCTGGCTTTAAAAAAAGGAAATGAGAAAGAAAGGATTACAGATGGCAGAGTAATGGCAGATTAGGTGATCAATCATTATATTCAATGCAATCGAATATTCATTATCATTCATTATATTCAAGGAATAGTGGAATGAAAAAAATAGAAAAAAACAGAAGCAGCATTACAGCCTATGGAATACAAAGTGTGAATGTCATACAATAGCAATTATTTCAAGAGGAATGGTGAAATGCAACTTGAAGCACCTGCATTCACCAATTGCCTTAGTGAGGACAGAGAGGAATAGTCTGTGTTTTCACCCACTTTCCCCTTCCTGCGTGGAATATATAAAATATCCACCAAGTGGGGAATGGTGCTGAAATGCCCTTGTGTAAAAGCCCTTAGGCTAGAGTCCTGCAGCAGGTCGGGTACCCGTGGGTTGCACGTAGAATTTCTGGGTGCAGCTATAGAAGGTTCCGCAGGTTGGCGGGTTGAGGGTCGGGTCGCGGATCCTCGCCATAGCGATTTTTACTCCTTTTTCTGAGCATGTCTACTACTGATGATGTCACTTCCGGTTTACAATGACAGCACTTCCTGTTTTACTCCGGGTTGCGGATTGCGGGTACGGGTTGGGTACGAGTCCCAAAAAATGGACCCGCGCAGGACTCTACCTTAGGCACTACAAATTGGAAGCCAGCAATGCAGAGCTAACTTCAGTTACAGGGAAATTAGCTTTCTTAGATAAAAAAGTTCAGCAGCATTTAGCAGCCCTTTAGTGTACCAGTTACAACACACTCAACATAGCCACTACTAATCGATATCACATCTTAACAGGTCCAAAGGACTTGGGTGGACCTTAAACTTCCCACACAAACCAAATATATTCCTCTATTGACTGTTTCCTATGTTTCCAGCATGGCTTATTATATTATCTTTATAGATGGGTGACAGCCAGACAGTAAGAGTTTTTAAAAATGAACTGCAACCAGAGTGCCAAGGGTCGCCACTCAATAGGGGAATGCTGAGGAAAAAGATGGTGTTTCCTGTAACGGTAACTAGAGGCCATGGAATTCTGATTTATCGTGCCCATTACTAGGGGACACATTTATCAAAATGTGAGATTAGAGCTCACCACAGAAAAATTCACCCCATTTCCATTTATTTTTAGGAGCATATTTATTGATAGATATCATTCTAAAAATCCCATATTAATGAATAGAAATCTGGTGAATTTTCCTGTGATGAGCTTTAATCTCAAATCTTGATAAATCTGCCCCCTAGGATTGGGAATAAGAAATTTATTTTCGCATTTAGCAAAATATGTAATCAAAGGCAAGTTTTACAGAGTCAAAAGGAAAGCTCTGACAAAGCTGGGCAATGAAAAACGCACAACAAATAAAGCAGTCAGTAGAAATGGACATTGACAATAGTTTGATAATGAAATCAAAATATTGATCACTATAATCCAAAGAGGGATTCTATGTAAATAGATCAGTGGCCAGGGGATCAGCAGGCAGCTGGCTAGCTGTCATCCCATTCCCATCTCCTTCATTGTCTTCAATTTCACACCTCTCACAGTCTTATAAAACTGACAAAAGGCATGTTACAGGCAAATCTAAAAAAATGTTGCCATGACTTTGATTCAGTAGCATCATAGTGATTCTAAATGATCACTGTTAAAAATACAATGACGTGGAGAGAATTTTCAGTGCAAAGTTTAAACCTGTAGACAAATACAAGAGGTCCTCTGCACTCAACCCATTATCAATATATTTAAGACATTGAGAGATGTGCATACAGCTACTAAAAAAATGCCTTACCCTTTAAACAAAACAGGGATTGTTTGTCCATATATTGCAATATATTTAAGCTGGCCGACTATATCAAAGTCATCCAATATCTGGCCAGTCCTACTCTCAAATTGCATCTGATTCATTAAGAATTCTATTGCTTCATTATACATTTTACTAATGCAACTTACTTGCTGCTTTCAAAGTAAAACTCCCAAACTTGTTTGCCCTTTTATTAGACACCAGTGGGATCACCTGACTATAGCTGGGAGGGGTGGGAGCTACAACAGGGAGTTGGTCACTGCTCTTATATGAACTATAACAAACAAGGGAAAGTTGTGTTCACCACTAATTTTTAAAACCATTAAGCGGGGGTGTAATGAGGCTGTGTATTAGTCTATGTGTATTTTGTGGTCACAGCCTCATTGCACCCCCACCTAATGGTTTTAAAAATTAGTGGTGAGCACAACTTTCCCTTGTTTCTCATAGTTTAAACCTGTAGTCTGGTGCAAGTAATTTGGGTTTTACATGTATATTCTTTGCTCATGTGAACAATATAATAATGACAAAGGCATGTGTGATAATTTCTAGAATACATATCATTTTCATCTTGGGCATTTGCTAATCTCTGATAAAGGATCTATCTACAGGAAATGCAGAATCATGTAATTCTGCCTATTCGTTGTTCAACTGCCTTTCGTTGTAACCAATGGGACTGTCCCCTGAGTAAGCCAGACCAGCATCACTGTTACCTGAAGACATGGGAAAGTAAGTTATGATACAAAAATCACCCCCTGTGTTGTATATTCTGTATTATTGTTTTCCACTAAGCTTTATGAAAAGCAATATGTACTAATGTTAAATATTTTGGTGCCTACATTGCTGGATTTTTCTAAACGTTAGTTCTCATGTGAAGAGAAACTTGATTATTTTATAATTTTCAGCTGATTATGTTTCGAACTTATTTCCAGAGGATAAAGCTTATATTTGGTTTGTTTTTTTGTGGTTGCTTCTTTACTTTTTCCAGTTTAACATTTGCTTGCCTTGGTGTTTGTGTAAACTCAGTATTGACTGGTTTATTGGAAAGATTATTCTTGTCAATGGATTTATCAGACAGTTTATGTCTCTAGCCAGAGCCAGAAAACATTTTATTAAGAAAGAAATATCACCATTAGGCCTTATGCAGACTATAGAGAACTTGGTAAGATCAAAATTACAGATGCAGCCACTTGGATTTGTGTGTTAAATGCGTTGTGGTTAATTGAAAAAACTGTGTTATCTAAAGTTATCTTAACTTATTTAATGCATTTAACCTTTTCATTAGCATACCAAAGCTCCATTGTTTTCAATGGTGAACTCTTTAATTGGGATTGATGTGACACAATAGTCTGTGATAAGTGAGTTAAATGGGATGTCTGAGTTAAATTATTCTGTATCAAATGCACAATCCAAAGTGGCTTCATCTGTAAGTACAACTACCCTCTCCACCTTTTTCAGTGCCCAAGGAATGCCAGGATATTCTCAGAGCTTTACCTTTTGGCTGTCCGTTTGCATAGCGAAATTGTACTGATATGCAGCTAAATGTTAGCTGGATGTCCAAAAAAAACCTCAACCTGTTCCTCACATAATCAGTCTTTTTTTTGATTGCTCTAATTAGAGGACATTATAGACAAATATCAGGGGATATTTTTAACCATAAAGAGGATCACCGCACCAGAGGCAACCCCTTCAGACTAGAAAAAAAGGACTTTCATTTGAAGCAGCGTAGGTGGTTCTTCACAGTGAGGTTGTGGAATGCATTGCCGGGTGATGTTGTGATGGCTGATTCTGTTGATGCTTTCAAAAGGGGCTTGGATGATTTTTTGGACAGACATAATATCAAAGGCTATTTTGATACTAAAGCCATCCCAGAATCGAGGTCCCTGCTTACCTTCTCATAAAAAGAAATTAAGTTAGTCTGGCAAGATCTATTACGCATAAAACCATGCTGGCACAGACTCATAGTATTGTTATTTGCTATGAAGTCCAGTATCCTATCCTTTGAAAAGCTTTCCTACCACCGACTTCAGACTAACTAGCCTATAGTTTTGAGGCTGAGAATGGAATCCCTTTTTGAATAGCGGCACCACATTAGCAATTCACCAGTCTCTCGGCACCATGCCAGACCTCAATGATTCCTGAAAAATTGATTAGAGAGGTTTGGCAATCACAGCACTAAGCTCGCTAAGTACCCTGTGATGAATCCTATCTGGCACTGGACCTTTGTTTGTCTTAGCATGTTCTAGTCTATTTTGAATTTCAGCATGTGTGAACCATGCATCATTAGATGTATTATTAGAATTGGGACTATTAATAAGGAAACCTTCATTAGCTGGTTCCTCATTTGTGTAGACAGATGAAAAGTATGCATTCAGAATCTGAGCTTTTTGCTTGTTCTCATCAACCAGCTGACCCCCCTCTGATAATAAAGGTCCTACCCCTTCCTGTTTTATTTACTATAAATATATTTAAAAAATAATTTTGGATTATTTTTACTGCTTACTGCTATATCCTTTTCCATATCGATTTTAGCTTGCCTGATCACTTTTTTGCATTATTTGTTGGCCTCCTTGTACCTTATAAATGATTTGGCTGTCCCAGCTAACTTGAAAGCCTTAAAAGCGCGTCTTTTCTTACCCACCTCAACACCAACACTATTGAACCAAAAAGGTTTTGCTTTGCAATGACGTTCCTTGCTTACAAGCGAAATATACTGACATGTATACTGTATTTATTAAGCAGCATTTGAAAAACTTCCAATTTTTGTTCAGTGTTTAACCCTGTGAAAAGCATTTACCACTTAACATGTTTAGTGTTTATGTATGTATATATACACAGATTGTTATGCAATAAAGGCACTTGTTGTGGTGTCAGCTGGACCTTGAGTAAAGTAACATGAGTAACATAAGAGTAAAGTATTGGTCAATTAATAGCAAAATAAATGCTCTCTCTGCCCCTGGTGCCACTGCCTCTAGCCATATTTATAGAGTGGTTTGCTCCTTAAATAATACCTTACCTGTCATAGAGATGATGTAAATTATTATGTTTATTTATAAACCACAAACATATTCATTCCACAACACTGTACATAAAGGCATACTGGTATGGGACCTGTTATCCAGAACACTTGGGACCAGGGGTTTTTCTGGATAAGGGGTGTTTCCATAATTTGGATCTCCATGCTCTAAAGGTGGCCATACACAATAAGAGCCACTCATTTGGTGTGGTTGTCAAACAAGTGGACCCCGATATGCCCACCAAAGGCAGGGCAATCCCTAGGGCCAAACAATTGGATTATTATGAAGGAAATAGGTGCCAACGGGTTGTAGGACCCCATCAACTAGCCAATGCTGTTCTTGATCGCAGGAAAAT
Source organism: Xenopus borealis (assembly GCA_024363595.1). Classification (NCBI taxonomy): domain Eukaryota; kingdom Metazoa; phylum Chordata; class Amphibia; order Anura; family Pipidae; genus Xenopus; species Xenopus borealis. Next base: position 47,806,829 of record CM044445.1, read on the forward strand.
CAAACATGTCCGATCAATATCTGGCCGATTTTTCCTGATATCGATTGGGGAGACCAGTAGCCTGGTTTTGGCTCCATTAAGGATTAATTATATCTTAGTTGGGATCAAGAAGAAGGTACTGTTTTAATATTACAGAGAAAACAGGTTTCCAGATAACAGATTATAGAAGTTAATGCTTTGCCGACAAGTGCTTACATTGCAACTCTGTTAAGGAGACAGGAACAGAAAACAATTACATCAAAATACTTTGTGCGGGGATGAGTCTAATGTTTTTGTAAATGCTTACTTCAGAAGTTCTTTCATTTTAAAAATCATTCCCTTGCTCACAAGGCTTGCAAATTTCATACTGGCTTAGGCAGTGCATGCTGCCTTCTCGGGTGCTGACAACCTTTGTGTCACATGCAACAAGAAGAAAATGATAAAATTGTGCATGGCATCTTTAATGCAAGGCACCACTATTGAATTCCTCTTTCCAGTTTTCAAATGAGGGTCATTTAACCCAGTAGCTGAAACATTTTATCTGTACTTTTTGTTACTTATATACTGTATCTATTTAGGCTCTCTCCTATTCCCCTACCAGCCTTTGATTTATACCATTGGCTGGCTGCTGGGGAAATTGAGTCATAGCAACCAGATAGCAGCTGTAATTCAAACTAAAGAGCTGCTAAATAAAAACACTAAATAATAAAAAAAGCAGAAAATAAAAAAACCAAGTGCAAATTTAAAGTAATTGAACTATTTGTGGTGATGCTTGTGTTCTGTGATTTACTGGTTAACAGCTAACAATGGAGTGCAATGATCTTACTGCAACATGAATTGATTTATAGAGCTAGGGTTTTCTACTCTGAGCTTTATTCAAGCCATAGAATATCAAGCTTTTATACAAGCTGAACTAGTAACAGGAAATACAGACACATTCTGGTTTTAAAGTGATAACAGTTACAACCACATCCCCCTAACTAGATAGCAAGGCTTGTTATTTTGGATGCAATGCAAGGTATCAGGATGTCTGTAGATGAAATGTGTGATTCAGGTCATTAATTTTTTTTCAGTTTATTTTTTTACATGTGTTCATTCATTTATAAAGGTCCAAAAATCAAATAATAAACTTCCAAATATATATATTTACATACACATATACTGTATTATTCTTCAGATTGAGAGGAAACCATGATAGTTTGCTTCTGCCTCTTGGACTCTTCCCCAACTTCCCCTTCACTCAACCCTCCCTCACCTTGTTCCATGTTGAGGAGATGGAATCTGGGCCAACCATGGAAATCACAGGAGCTTCATGTTCCAGAATCCATTAAATTCTACATGGAACACACAGAACTGGAATTGGGTTTTTTTCCAGTGAACGGGAGAAATGGCCCCAGTGAGCCAGAGTGTATCTATCAGTTCAGTAGGACTTGATGTAGGATCCCTGGCATTGCAGAGTTTAATAAAATAAAGTTTTGAAATCCTTTCTTAAATCTCACAATCCTGTCTAATATGCAACTGGTATTCTCTGTATTCAGAAAAATAAAATCTTAAACAGCATCCAGACAGACTGCAGCATTCCATTTGCAAGTTGACAACGTTTTGGGCTCATAATACAATGTTACGGAGTTTAATCAGCCCATCAATGGTAAAATTTGTTTACAAATTTGTAATTTTCCAGCATTGCTATTACTGGAGATAGTGTCACTTCAAATTATTTTGAGGATGTTCTTCATCTCACCTTCATTCAATACTTTAAGTCTCTAAATAATTAGAGAGTTAATACTAACACTGGGTTCAATTAAAGAACAAGTAAACCTTTTTTTTTTCTATCTGTAAATTTGCTCTAAACAGCCCCCCAGATTAATGTACCTTAGTCCCTGCTACAAGTCTGCTCTGGTTTCTGTGTTATCAGCAGCTTGTTTCCTCTTCTTCCTGGTGCAGAGTGAAACCCAGCCCCTTAGCTTACTGAGCTGACCTTATCTCTTGGACTAGTCCTGGAGATCATTTGCATACTATGACATAGCAGAGACCAGTGTGTTTAGCACCTTTTGCTTGGGGAAACTAGCTTACTAATGCACACACTGGCTCCCTCTTCCTCTCTATTGTGGAACAGCAGCAAATGGACTGCTCAGTAAACTAAGGGGCTGGGCTTCACTCGGCACCAGGAAGAAGGGGAAACAAGCTGCTGATAACCAGAGCAGACTTGCAGCAGGGACTAGGGTACATTAATCTGGGGGGCTGTTTAGAGCAAATTTAGAGAAAGAAAAAGAAAAACATTTACTTTTCCTTTAATAGCAAACATGTAGGTAATTATGAGCCATTTAAAAAAACCTGGTCTCTTTATAGCAGTTCAACTGACATTTGCACCAACATGACCAAAGTTCACCTTGGTTAACCTCTGGGGCTGTATATAATCTCATTACTTCCACCCTACATTTTATTTAGTTTGTAGAAAATAACATATGAAATTGTTTCTAAGGTGCAGTATTCTGAAACCATTGCATAAAACACATAGTAAGAAAAACAGTAGAAAGATGAAATATCTAGGTCAAACACAACTCTCTTTATTCTGCCTTGATGTTTAGTATCTACAGTGTGATACTTTTTTGTAATGCAGGTATGTATGTGACTGGCAGTATTTATGTGAGGGGCACAATGATTGGTGTCTTAACGGGCTATTTTAACCCTTGCAGCCATGACACAATGCCAATTGCATGGTAAATCAAGAGGATTATGGGCAGACCTGTGAGATTGTGCACCCTACTTTGTATTATATGATACTTGGTCAGAGAACTGCATACCTGATACCAATGCTAGCAAATATTGACTTTCTTTGGTCTCCATAGTGTCTGGGGCTACTGCTTTGTTTGGTGCACTGCTTAACTCTGGTAGGCAGTGGGTAGAGTTGAGTCCCAAATAATAAGTAGAGCAAAAACCTAAACTGCACCGCAGAGTCAGCACACATTCACTGGAAAACACATAAGAAATCCTGTAGGCAATAGCCTGGTGTGATCTTTAACACGCAAAACCTAGGGGTAATTGTATATCAGTAATTGGTATCATTTCTACCATTTTCATTCAAAAACAGTGCCTTCCAGTGATCTCTCTGTGATAGAAATAATAATGAAGCATCTTTAGACATGGGGGTGGCTTTGTTTTAAGGATGGAAAGCAATACATTTGCTATCATTATTAGGTATTGTGAAACTTGAAATGTTCATGTTCAATACCACAGACACTTTAAAACTTTTAGTATGTTATAGAATGGCTGATTTAAAGCAACTTTTGAATTGGCCTCCATATTTTTTTTTATTTAAAGTTTTTGAATTATTTGCCTTCTTCTTCTGACTCTTTCCAGCTTTCAAATGGGGGGGTCACTCACCCCATCTAAAAAGAAATGCTCTGTAAGGCTACAAATGCTGTTTCTTTTTATTACAAAATATTGTTTCTTTTTATTACTCCTCTTTCTATTCAGGCCTCTCCTACTCATATTCCAGTCTCTTATTCAAGTTGCTAGGGTAATTTGTACTGGAGAGCTGCTGAATAAAAAGCTAAATAACTCAAAAAACAACAAATAATAAAACTTGGAAACCATCTGAAAATTGTCTCAGAAGATCATTCTCTACATCATACTAAAAGTTAGTTTCAAGGCGAACAAACCCTTTAAATGAGTAAGCCAATATGGCATCAAACATCTGTAACGACTATTGCACATCTGCAATTCCAATGACCCTTTCAGCGTGTACCTGGCCTTCTTTGGGATGCTGCCGTCTGTAGTACTGCAGAGGCAGGAGCACTAAAACTTGCCTTCCGTTTATCAAGTTCTGGGAAAATTAACAGATTTGGAAGAAGGAAACTAAAACTATAATTCATTGTAAATTTTCAATACCACAGACCTCAATTTTTATCTTGATTCATGAACTGCATTCTGCTTTGTAACATGGGAGGTAAAAAACTTGGGGGAGCAGTGAGCACTTTTATTATTTTTGCACTAGCAGATCTGATAAGGAAATATTTCCTTCAACTGATATTCATTTTTAAACATGAAAAAAACAGATATTGGAAACAGTTGTGGGTACCACATTAAATGTGATCTAATCAAATTTTCTTTTTAAAAATAAAAACGTTCCACCTCCGAATGTAAGGCATACTGGAAGACCAATAGCAACACCAGCTCTAGTAACACAGTTTGGGAGGCCTCCAAGGCTACTGCTTGGGGTACACTAATATCTGCAATATCTAGAGCCCGCACGGCTGCTAGAGAAGCGATAGGCGAGGCAGAAAAGCAAGTGCAGGAGGCTGAACAAACTCTTAGTGTAAATAACAATCCTAGTAACTTCCAGCACCTCGCAAATGCACAGAGAAATCTGGAACTCGCACAAACAGCCTCCACCAGGAAAAAACTATTATATACTATTATAATGCATTTGATCAGGGTGATAAAAATGGGAAGACACTGTCCTATTTAGCTAGAACATTACACCCCTCCACACTCATCTCTAGGATACGGACAGACACGGGGGCATACACATCGGAACCTGAGGTGATAGCTCAAGAATTTGCTAAATACTATGCAGACCTATACAGCTCCAAGGCCAATTAAACAGATGCTGAGTTAGACCAATTTTTATCAGATGTGGAAATCCCCAATTAACTCATCTCTGAACTATATAAAGCTCTAGTGTTAACACAAGGGAACCCACATAAGAAGGCTTGGTCCAAATCGGTAGTAGACATTCCCTCCTTAACTGAAGACATTTGGGAGGATGTGAAAGAGAACTTATATACTTCACTAATCTCCACTAGGGATAAAATGGTACAGTTCAAAATTATTCATAGAACATACATCACCACGCTGCTATGGGCCGGAATCCCAATGCAAACTGTCCAAAGTGCCAATTCCATATGATGTGGACATGTCCGGTAATACATCAATACTGGACTAACTTGGTTAGGTACATGACAACTCAGGTTCTTCTGCCTGGAGCAGTAACCCCAGAAATGTGCTTATTTGGCCTAGTTGATGAGCTAGCCCCCCCTTGTTAAAACATTTCTCAGAACCCTGCTCTTTTATGGGAAAAAATTGATAGCTATCAGGTGGTTGAGCCCTACTCCTCCATGAAGACAGGCTTGGATACAAATGGTTAATAGTAAACCCCCAATGATAAAATTGACATTATGGCTCGACAATGCCCAAAAATTCAATTCAATATGGGGCCCATGGTTAGAGGCCTGCCCAGAGGCCGAACCAAATGTGTAGAGGCGAACAACAGAGTATTTCAAAAGCACGGTAACAGTGACTTTATAAGGCTACATATATATATATATATATATATATATATATATATATATATATATATATATATGCAGATATGTGTTAAATGGCATTGTAATTATACTTCACTCTATGTAAAGCAATGAATAGGTGTTGAATTGTTTTTTGTTGTGTTGAAAAAAAATAAATAAAAACCTTTTAAAAAATAAAAATAAAAGCATTCAAATAAATGTTTTTATTTATGAAGAGTTTTCGAGCTGGCTTGATTTTGATGTTGCCCCTTGACTCTAAGGGCTTTATCCCATTCTCTTTGGCCGTTTGACAAGCACACTTCCCGTTCACTGTACTTTTATTTGTTTATCAACTTAATCACCAAACACACTACAATTTCCATGGTATGTGTGTAAATGCACTTACCTACAACCCACTAACCACAATACTGTAGAAAGAAACATACCAAAATTATTAGTGGACTGTCCTAAATGGTGGAGGGGCATAGCCTGAAATACTCCCTTTGTACCACCTATAAAAGCCACTGGGGATTCAGGGAGTTGTAGTTGAAGACTACAGGTTGATTTTCCTGACTTTTAATTGCTGCTCTGTGAATAACATCACACATGGTTGCACCACTCTAAATAGACAGCTACAAATAGATAGATAGATGATAAATAGATAATAGATAGATGAAATATAGGTAGTGTATAGATGACAAAGCTTTAATCTTATATTGGGAATGAGAAACCTCTATCAGGGTTTTATCACTGGTAAGAATCTACTGTCCCACGCTAACAAAATAAATGTATCTGTCAATCTGTCAGCATACAGAAGTTATAGAGAATGCAGACCAGGTGCAAGCAACAGCTGAGCCTATACTGCTATAATCATATGAACGCTTACTGTCCTTGTATTTCTCCTATTGCTCAGGCCTTCACAGCCATCAGACAGGCTACTAAAACTCCTGGGAGAATGTTTGAATTTGCATATGATCACAGATTACTTCTAGCTTGTGCTGCATCCATTAAAAGCTCCCCAAATACACCCTTATATATTAGGGATGCACCGAATTTAGGATTCATTTTGGGATTCGGCTCCTTGTGCCTGGCTGAACTGAATCCAAATCTGAATTCGCATTTGTAAATCAGGGGTGGGAAGTGTAATCACATGACTTTTCTTCACAAAACAAGTATATAATTTTTTTCCACTTTTTCCTTTCCCGCCCCTAATTTGCATATGTCAATTTCGGCCGGATCTTTAACAAAGGATTCATGGATTCGACCCCCAAATAGTGGATTCGGTGCATCCCTATTATAAACTCATATGTCTATCTATCCCTCCATATTTTATCTATTTTTCTATGTTCTATATGTATCTATCTTCTATCACCTATCCCTATTTAATCAATCTA
>CM044445.1:47831437-47868274 GCA_024363595.1 Xenopus borealis
GAAATGGATTTCAGTACAGAATTCTGCTGGAGCAGCATTATTGCATTTTGAAAAAAACATTTTTTCCATGAAAGTATCCCTTAAAAGGTGAGCCAACCATTTAAACATCTTAGTGGGAGCACAAAGCTGACCCTGTGTTTTATGTCCAAAAGTATTCTGCATTGCATTACATGCTTTTCTCATATTTGGGACTACTTGTGTACCTTCAAGGTGCTAATGCAACGGATTGCCAGAAACTACAAAACATCAAAAAAGAAAATATATACAATCAATTTAAAACTATACACACTTTAATACAATACAAAGGTTAGTGCCATTTAATAGTAAAAATGAAGCATTCAGAGAATACCCAATAGGTAGTGTAAGAGCTAACATGGTCTAGAAAGGCACTGGTGAAGAGTTTGGTGGGATCCACAAAACCTATAATTATATATATATACACATTATATATAATTACATATAACTTAATACAATTTACAGTGTGCTGCAAATTGTCCACATCTTCCTAAAATTATACGTGAAATCTGTTGGTCTTTAGCTGGCAGGGAAAATAATTTTCCCTTAATGTTTAATTGGAGGTATCTTCGGAGGAGTACAGTATCCTGTACATTTCATAGGCTATTCCTTTGCTATTGACGCAGCCTTCTTCCAGGCTTCAGCAGATGGGCCACAGTGTTCCCTCAGCTGTGATTATTATCATCATCCTTAAGTGCAGGGCTAACCAATCTGCAAATATATACATACATCATTGTTTCCTATGGGATAAATTATACCGAGATCTTACAGGCTATGTGGCTTGCCTCATAAAGAAAAGAGCAAGTTAAGTTAGCTCTCACTTTAAACCACTCTATGAGGTGGTGACTTTATGAGTTTCAGATTTTGCAAATATCTGCGATATTGTTTTTGAGACGTTAAAATATTTTTTGAGATTGTTCCATGTATTAAAATCAATAAATATAAAATAATGTGCCAATTAAAAAAAAAATTAAAAGGTGAATAATCCATTGGATTACGCTGCATTATTCTGTATTCTTGATAAGTACCGCAGGCTTTAAGAATTAGGTTTTCATTGCTGATTTACAATGTAAAATCCTTTGATAAATTCCATTGTGTGCTGATTTTGGTTTGAATGGAAGTTGTGCAGCCGTGATGCCTTCAAGCTTTTAGTCCCAGTAAGCGTGAAGTGTTCAGGACATCATCTCGTGTGAGATAGCAGCCGCAAATCTGTCTGTATCCTGTGAAGGACTCTCTTCCATGCAAGACCCTCCAATTGTCAACAAACAATACCTGTGGGAATGCATGGAAACATCACCAGATTTAATATTAATGCAAAGCTCAGTTTCACAGGAGAGTTAAATGTTGGTGAACTTGGATACAAGGGGAAAATTAAAAAATTGTAGATTATACTTACTCTAAACCAGGAAAATTCATAATTTATTAAAACTAAAAAAACACTAAAATCACCAATACCATCTAGAAACTGCTTAGGTCATGTAGAAGTCACTGGGAGTGGACCTTTTTCAGTGGTAAAATGCTTCATGGTTTTAGTGGTTTTCGATACACGAAGATTACTGAAGAAGATGGCTGCCATGAGCTCTGACGCCTGAATCTGCTGCGAGGGATGAGTAAAAAGTTAGGGGCATTTGCCCCGGGTAGCGAGTAGGCTGGGGGAGCGGGGTCTACTGGGGGGAAGGTTTTTTAAAGTATGGGTTTGGTTCTCTTTTAAAGACATAAGTACTACCTTCATCGGCAAACTGATTTACTAAAACAAGTCCATAATGTTTGGTATGAGTATACTTCTATATTATTGCTAATAAGAAAGAACCACATCTGACCAAAAACACATCAGAGGTTACTTTTACCTTAAATAGCAGTATTCATTGCCTTATATAGCTGACCAAATTACATTTCTCAGGCTAGTGATGCTCTATCTGCTGTTCAATCAAGACTGATACTAGACGTAAACAGTGGTTGTACATGTGGTTAAAAGATGTTTCAATTGAAGGACTGTACTGTGACATAGTACCAAATGCCGCATTTCTAGAAACCAGAAAGTACATAAAAACACGTAAAGCTTATTGCTCTGCTCTTAGGAAGCAAACTTCTAATTGGCTGTTTTGTTGACACCCAGGCAATATTTGTTGGGTTATTCCTTCAACCACCTCTACAGCAAGAACAGTTTAATACAGGAATGGCTGCATGTAACTGGAATATACCGTATTTCGATTTTTTATGTAATTCAGGAAAATGAAGACAGTACTACTAAAACATAGAAGTAGCTGGTACAATATAAGTGCAGTGGATAAACAAAGTCAAACTTTATACAACCTACCTTTCCAGGTTTTAATTTTACCCATAATTCATTCTCAGGCCTTCTCAGTTCATTGGTCAAGTTACGATGTGCATTATACCATTGCTGTACAACATCATAAGGCACGGTACTGATCACAGACCGATCATAATTGTTGTACCTTAAAATAGAAAGAACACATAAAACCAGAGCCATTTTCAAAAAAGGAGACAGTATCATTCCTGCTCTTCCACCATCAAAGGGGCTACTTAGGATAATGGTTAAAATACAAATGGCATAGTGTGTGACAATAATATGTATTGTTATAAGCAGCTGTCCAACCTGGGTCATCTTATATAAGCTATATAAACATATTTTGATATATTAATGTTTTTGGAAACATTGCATAAGTCAATATTTACAGCAGCACAACAGAACAATAACCACAAGTGGAGCAGTATAATAATAAGTCCTATATTAGTTCCAGTAATGATATACTGACAAGCTGATGTGGCTTCTTGATAACAGCAAAGTAACTGCTAGCATGATTGCTCGCAATGGTTTATCAGACTTGGAACAATGTTGTTCATGTCATTTCTTTACCATCTCAATACCATAACAAAAGGTGGTGATGAACTTCAATCAAACACAGTGGGTTACTGCAAATTAGGTGCTGTTTATTGAACACTACATGTTTCGAGCTTAGCTCTTTATCAAGTGTGTTTATCACTTGATAAAGAGCTAAGCTCGAAACATGTAGTGTTCAGTAAACAGCACCTAAGTTTGATTGAAGTTCATCACCACCTTTTGTTGTGCATACTTGGCTTCAGTGAAAGGAAGCATCATGATTGAACTTTTTGTTTGAATCCATCTACTTCATTCATCTCAATACCATGCCTGTTTTCCTCCAACAATATTAAATTCAGAAGCATGGTTTGTATACTGTACTTGCTGAAGTCTGACTGTAATGAGGGATGCTAGAGAACTACAGGTAAGGTGACTACTTTAGAATCTGCCCTAACCTGGGGAATAAATGTACTAACTAAAATCATTGAAGGGTAGCTATATAATTGGCAACCCCCAGTGAATTCAGTTGTCCATGAGACGTACCTAATCATATAAAGCTCTTTATTCCATGGGTAAACATTTAACACAGGGCCGATCCCCACCATGTGATTATTACTTCCTGCCATGTTCTCAATATATTCATGTTTCAGAGGTATGTTGCTGAGAAGTTCAAAATCATCTGGATGTTGGCGACGGACTTGTTCAGCTGCATAGAAGCCATCCACTAACAGCGTTCGACCCCCAGTCCCCTCATGCCGCACACAGTGGAATAGTTGCATGCTATGAAACAGAGGCAAACATAAGGCAACCAAAGAAATTTACATACTGGCCCTATTGAGGGTTTATTGTGTTCACAGGTCTCAACAGTTACAATCAAGTATATTAATAGGATATTTTCTTGCCTATTTTATGCGCACTAATCCTCTAAATTGCTATTCTTTTAACTGCACACTTCATGTCCAGGCATTCATGACTAGCAAGGCTCCCAGAAGCTACATTTTATGGCTACATAAAAGGCACATAAGGGGTACATCTATATAAAGCACTGAATGGAGGCAGAAGTGGGGTATTTTAAGGCCGGACACGTTCTAGATCACTGCCACAGGCTGTGGGCAGGCCCAGGCCAGCCCACACATCACTATTATTAACAATACCAGGTGCCAATATGCTAATTTGATGATATAATAAAACTGAAAGAATAGCTCCACCTGCTGGATATCTCAGCCAGCTGCCTCAGTCTGTTCAAGATGAATTTCTTTAGAAAGAAGAGTTTCTCTGGACAGATCTGAGCAGAGCAACATCACAATTCTTTTCTCAAAAATGTATTTTCTACACGTTGTAGCCAGTCAGCAAAAATGACTAGTAGCCAGTACTGGTGCACCATCTATGTATTAGTGGTTTAAAAACAAACATCTTAAAAACCAGGAACACATAATCAATGAAAATGCTCAGAGGAGTGCTCAGAAGAATGCTCTGAGGTTATGTGCATTTGATTTGAGAATTTGGGTTTATATTTCCTTTAAATGGGTTGTTCACCTTTAAATTAGCTTTTAGTATGACTTAGAGAGTGATATTCTGAGACAATATGCAATTGGTTTTCATTTTTTATTATTTGTGGTTTTTTGAGTTATTTAGCTCTCCAGTTTGCTAGGTTCAGGTTGCTAGGGTCCAAATTAACCTAGCAACCATTCACTGATTTTGAATAAGAGACTTGAATGTGAATATGAGAAGCCTGAATAGAAAGCTGAGTAACAAAAAGCATCAATAACAATACATTTGCAAGCCTTACAAAGCATTTGTTTTTAGATGGAGTCACTGACCCCCATTTAGAAAGCTGGAAAGATTGAGAAGAAAAAGGCAAATAATTTAAAAACTATAAAAAAATAAACTATGACAGCCAATTGAAAAGCTGCTTAGAACTGACCATGCTATAACATTCAAAATTTTAACTTACAGTTGAACCACCCCTTTAAAGCCAAAGGGGCCATGGAAAATGCTACGAAATGTGTAAGAAAAATAGTGTAATTTATGAAGGCATGTAATTTATGAAATATACTAAGGTCTTTATTTGAATGTACTCTGGGTAATTTTAACCTACCACAGATTAAATATGAACCATGGTGTTTGCAGGTGCAGCAGTGCTGCCTAAGGGTAGGGGCAGACGAGCAGATTCGGAGAGATGTAGTCGCCAGGCGACTAATTGCCAGCAACAATCTCCCCGAACTCCCTTCCGTGTGCTTCAATGAGGAATCGCCTGCGCCTCGTGAGGCAACTTCGGAAATCAAAGCGCCTCAATGAATTAGTGCAGGCAATTCCTCATTGAATCACATGGAAGGCAGGAAGAAGGCGGTTCAGGGACATTGTAGCCAGGTGGAAGAGGCTATTAGTCGCCTGGTGACTAAATCTCCCTGAATCTGCTCGTCTGCCCCTACCCTAATCTAACCCAGACGCCTTTTTTGGGTGTAATGTTAAACCAATCAGAAGTCCATTTTTGCCTAAAGAAATTTCCACAATCCCAAACCAGCTTTTGCTGACCAAAGGTAATATATAGTAAAACAAAGGAATCTTTAAATCTCTACAAAACAGACAAATGGTCAATAATGTACACGCACCACTGGGCAAACTGGCTAATAAAAATTTGCTAATTTACACGTTACACAATGTCATTACTTATACCAACCATACATAACTTTGTCTTTATTTGCCAACATTTAGAAGACTGACCAAAACTAATTTCTGATTGGTTGGATAACTACAATTTAGCACCTATATAAGTAAATTGACCTCCACATTTTCTAAACCAGAACTTTTACTATGATTATGAACACAGACAAAGATGAAATATTAATGCATACTTACCCACAAGGCTCTTGGAAGTATGTGGTATCTGTGTGACGATCCAAGGCCAATTTGGTGTAAGCCGTGTCTCCTCGTGAGAAGTCAGAAGTAAGATCCCACATCTTACCATAGATAGTTTCCCTGCAAATTTCCATTGCAATGTGAATGTTTTAATTACGACATACTAAAATATAAAGTATAATTTCACAACTAAAGGACCCGATTTATGCTAAGTTAAACATGATAAAGTATAATGGGGATAATAAAATAAAACACTACACATGTACCATGGTTTTAGGGGGTAATGTCATAAAAGGTGCAGTGTTTGCAGATATTCAGATTGATTGCTATGAGGGATATAACCTCTCCATCTTCTCCAAAGCATGATGCTTGCTGTTCATTTGACACAATATGCATTTTGAGTAGGCTGGTATTAATTTACCTGATATGGCTTATTCTCTCCGCTACACTCTCTGTATCCTCCCGGGTTGCTGGAACATCGTCAACAAAAGCTATGCCGTAGAGCAAGAAATTCTGCAGGAATTCTCTCAGTCCCTCGTTTGTTTCCAGAAATTCTGAATAGCTGACAGATGGGACATTTGCCTCTTTGTAGATCCTTTCATTCCACAAGATCCGAGGCTGGACCAGCTGATGCTTCTGACCTTCATAGCTATTTTGCACCAACCATTCCAGTCCATATCTGGTCATGTGACCATCTGGCCCTGTAAAATATAAACATGTTACTCTGTGTACAATTTTAATAACTATTATATGAGATGGATTTAAATCAGGAGAAGTAAATATTTTGAATGCTTGGTTTTGCTAATATATCAATACCAATATAAATAAATGTGACATGTCAACAATGTGACATGTCCACACACACACAGGCAGATATATAAGCACACAGACACTATAGTATGTAGAGTTGAACAAATGCTGATCCTTAGTCATACAAAGAGTTACACCAAAGCAAAGTAAGATCCAAAGCTGCATTAACTTCTTTCCACTATGCTCTTTTTGTTCTTTATTTTCTTTGTAAGAGCAGAATTTGATCAAGCAGCTTGAAATCCGGATTAGAGACCATGGCCACATGTGACCAGTGAATGAGGGAGTAAAGATAATCCTTTCTTTTCCTTTTATTGACACTTCTCCTAGCTTTCTCTTCTTGTCTCTGCAATTGTGTCGGTCATGAAACCCCATCAGAAAATTCCCAAAAAGATCCTGGACCTAAAATTGCAATTATCAGATAAACTATAGAGCAGCTGCAACTATTTTTTATATTGTTTTGATATATATTATCAAAATAATGTTTTCGATATATTAGAATAGTATATTAGAATAGCAAGAAAGGATAAATATTTGGTTGGCATACAGCTTCTTGTAAAACTTTAGCAACTTACAAGTGAGGTATAGAGTGGTCTCATCCGCTCGCACCTGAGCAGGTTGGATATCGAGATCCACGCTGGCTGTGTCCAAGCTACGCTGGTTGGTTTTGGCATTGAAACAGGAAGCTGAGCGACAGTGATCACGCAACCACACATAATTAAAGCGCATACAGGTTCCAGAATAAAGTATCTCTGGGAAAACAGGAATAGAATAGTTAACATCAGAGAATGGTAAAAATGTTCTTGAATTGCATTCTAGTGATTAAGCTGACAAAAAAATGCTATATATTTTTAATTAAAACATGGAAAACACTATCCATTTTATTACACTTATGTTAAAGAGGGTCCTAATGTTTACTGTTCCATTATTTTCTTTCAAGGGTTAATAATAATAAGTCTTCAGAACATCACAGCATCATAGCTTTATCGACGTCTGTGGAAATCCCCAACATGTGATCACATATAACAGGTCTGAGAGAGTAACAGTGGATGTGCAAGTTCATGAAATACACCTGTCAACAGTGTTTAGTAAGTGCAGCATCTGGCACTTGCTTATGTGTCTTACTTGTAAAAAAAAAAAAATTAACTCACATTAAGTTGACTTTTCAGAATTGTTTAGAATAGTGCTCTTTGCATTGCAACATTTTTAAAAGTAATGTTTGCACTCATAAAATAGTTATGTACTTGCTGTAATGCATTTTACTCAATTATTCATTCATACCTTTGTACTAGACTGTTACCAAGTGCTCTGGGAGATGTTCAAAGTTTGGGATCCTTTTTATCATGCAGCCCTGAGAAGTGCATCCCCAGAAGTTTATACTGGGACTTTATTGATAGCTCCTTGGTTTTCATGATGTTGTTTGTTTACATAAGTAACAGCGCACAGGTGGACTTCATTTAACAAATTATGTACTATCTATGGATGTACCAGTGTTTATTTAGGGGTTTCTCAAAAAAGGGTTCAATGTTGATGGCATTAAGACTTTTTTAGTTTTTTATTTGTAAATAATTTCAAATCTGGGTCAATTTTTTCCACATTGACATGATGGATTATTTTGTGCAGATCATTAATATGAAATACCAGTTAAATCCATTTTCATTCCAGGTAGTAGCACAACAATATGTACAACAACCCAGGGTATTGTAACTTACAGCACTGCACTAAGTTAGATCTAAATGGCATTATGCCCATAAATGTCTAAAATGTAATGTACAATATCACCTAATTGAACCAGAATGGTAAACTTTAGAACTTTTTTTTACTGCCATAACTTACACTGTTTTCTTTTCTGAAAATGACTATTCTTAAAGAAAAATAATGACATATCTTAGTTAAGATGTATAAAGTTGTCTGACCATGGTAATAAAAAGTGAACTTCTTACTACAAGCATTTAAAAAACAAAACAAGAAAAAAAACTAAAAAGCTATAACTAAAGATAAAATGTTTAGCTCACCAAGGTGATCCTTGTGAAGAACCCAAGAGCAGACATTAACCTCTGGTGCTGTACTGAACCAGCGATGTACAGACGTAACATTCTTATGGAAGATGGATGACTTTACAACCTGTTTTCGGACCACAAATGTTTGCAGTGCTTTTGCGAGCGGATAAAAACCTGCTAGCCTGCGACACCACATTGTGCCCTAAAGATACAATAATCAGAAATGTGGGTCAAATGAATATAGTGTTGCATGGAGACAATGTATTGTGAGAGAGAGTTAGTACAATAAATCAGATAAGTCAAAAACAAAATTTAAAAAGGGTTGCAGATAAAAGAAAAAAAGAAAAGCATAGAAGAAAAGAAAAAAAAGAGACAAAAGCAAAACATCCGCTGAAAATGATTCCACCCAAAATCCAAAATTTTTGAGTGAAGTCCATAAAACAAAAGTATAAACTTGTCTCTTTGCAAATGATAAAATATTTTTAATTAACTTACAAAAGACAAGCATTTGGTAGTGAATCAGGAGCCTAATCTTTCTGTCCTCATTAGAGGAAGGAAACACATTGCTTCTTATAAAAAGTAGGGATGCACCGAAATCCAGGATTTGGCCATTTCAGCAGGATTTGGACTTGGCCGAATCCTTGTACATGGCCGAAACAAACCCTGCATATGTAAATTAGTTGTGGGAAGGGAAATCATGTGACTTTTCCCCCCACCCACCTTTTCCTTTCCTGTCCCTAATTTCGGTTCGGTATTCAGACAAATTTTTCACGAAGGATTCTGATGAATCCCAATAAGTGTATTCAGTGCATTCCTAGTAAAAAGTCAGTAAACCAACAGAACAAGATTATGCTGGACCCTCTGTCAAGAAAGCTTGAAGTTATGCTGCCCAATAGGAATTCATGGTTTAATTTGTGTTTATGGCAGTAGACATAAGCAGGCCCGGACTGGCAATCTGTGGGTTCTGGAAAATGCCAGAGGGGCTGCTGTAAGTTGCCATAGAAAGTGACTATTAAGTGGGCTTTTGGGGGCTGTTTGGGCCTCTGTGTAGTAGGAATGACGGGGCCTATTTTGAATCCCAGTCCAGTCCTGGACATAAGGTGGGGGTGAACAACCTGTGGCCCAAAGGCTACATGGGGCCCAGGATGGATATGAAACCCTTGGTCCCAGAGGAAACTTCATGTTGCAAAGGATATAGGAGTAGGCAGGAGGGGGACTCTGCCAATTAGTAGCAATAATAATAATATAATACGTCTATTTAATATCCAGGTGTCCCATATTCCAGTGTATAGCTCTATCTGGTTATCCAACTGGTATTGTAGTTCTTTACTGTGCATTTTATTTACCTTTAAAAATCAAAAGTGTTTGTGAATTTCATGTGTGGCCTCAGACAATTTTTCTTTTTCCAATGTGGCCCAGAGATACTAAAAGCACCCTTGGATTAGGCCTTCATGTTCATACAATTCTCTGAAATAATAGACGTGCAAGGGTTCCCCCATCACTACAGAAACAGATTATATCTTAAATAGAAAAATGACTGCTCTCTAAAATTTCAATCCTGGTCCTGAGTGACATTATGGGGCAGATTAAAAGACCAAAGCCTTTTTATTGATGTGTGAGTTAGAACTCACCATTTGATAAATACTCTTCCAAAAATCCCATAGGAATGAATAGAACATGGGTGAGTTTTTATTTATTAAAATCTAATCTCACATTTTAATAAATCTGCCCCTAAATTAACAAATTACTTATTGGTTTAAGTGGTAAAACAATAATTCTATAGAATAAAGACAACCATTGAAGGGCAGAAGTGTTATCATGAAAACAGCAATGTTTATTTTACGGGAGTTCCTGAAAGGTATTCAAAATGCTTTGCCTCACATCTAAGGGCTAGGCCAGACGGGGAGATTCGGGGGCATCTCCCCTCGCCAGGCAATTTGGAGCAATTTTAAAAAGCGCGCCGCTCCGTGTGGATACGCGCCGGCGTTTTCAAGCAACGCCGGTGCGCTTAGGTAAGTGGCTATTCGGGGAGGTTCGGGGGCTACAAGTCGCGGCGAGAAGTCGCCAGGCGATAAAATGCCCCCGAATCTCCCCGTCTGGCCTTAGCCTTAATAGCAAAACTTTTCAAAATGACTCAGCAAGCCCAGTTGCTTTAGACATTATCATTAGTAGTATATCATGTCCTTGATGAATGATTCTGGTGAAAGAGAGTTAGTGCAACTAATAACATTATAACTGTTTCCATTGCTTATTAGGGCAAGGAAAGGCAAATAAATAAAATCCCATTTTTACTTTCTCTAATGAAAAAGAAATCTATCTCCAATATACTTTAATTAAAAAATGTGTACTGTTTTTATAAGAAACCTGACTGTATGCAGTGAAATTCTCCCTTCATTTAGTGCTGTGGATAGGAATTGTCAGACAGTCCCTAACTTCTGGCAGGGAAACAATCATACTTATAAACAGCAGGGGGAGCGCCTGCCTTACTTACCAGCCATGCAGAACTCAAGCAGCTTTGTTTTTTGTTCGTTTATGATGATCCCTAAGAATGCCAGACCACAATGAGCCTGTGTATGTAGTCTTGCAAAGATGTATAACAAAGTTACAAGATGACAGCCCCCTGTGCCCAACTTTTGTTTGATTTGGCTTGGTGCAGTAAGTTCATGTTTATGTTTAGTATACAAAATACAGCATTTCTAGCCTTATTCTATTTTAGACTTTCCTTGCCCTCTAAGCTGTTTAACATATGGATTTGGAAGTTTTATAAGGTTATATTTTCCCAAAACTGTAGGTTAGTTTATTTGGCCTGCTGTCTGATAGAATCAGGTTATAGGAAAATGCACAGTGAAGCAAGTTGCAGTGTTAGGGGCAACTTTACTAAGGGTAGAATTTGAGAGTTAAAAAACCCTCAAATTCGACCATGGGAATTGTATGGGAATTAAAACGATTTTACCGCAATTTGATTGGTCGAATGATCGAATAGAAAATATTCGATCGATTAATAAAATCATTTGAATCGAGTTGAGCGATTTTAAGCATTCAATCAAATTTTTTTATACGATCAAAATTAAAGAAAACCAATTCGGTAGGTTGAAACTGGGGGAAGTTATTCGACTTTCAAAAACAGTTGAAAAGTTGAATTCTAATCTTTTTGAAAATTCGATCGAATCATTCAAGTGGATTTAGTAAATCTGCCCCTTAGTGTATGACCTGCTAGTCTGTAAGTGGTGGTGCACAGGCATAGTAAGGTATACTGCCTTGCCTATCAGGATAAATGCCAGCTCTCTGCTCCCTCTTATAGGCCAGCAACCATTGAACCCTACTGAAAAGACATTCATAAATCATACTCTCAACTTTCATTGCACATTCTCAATGGCAATACTGACTTTGACATGATTATTGCTTATGCAGCAGGCCAAACACCTGCTCACATGTGCAATGTACAGTATATGAGGGAGGGGGTGGTGAGTTAAGCAACTTTCCAGACTACTAAAAATGTGGCTCGCCAGGCAATTTTGAGCGATTTTAAACAAGCGCCGGCGACTTTAAGCCTCGCTGGTGCACAGCGGTGCCTAGCTATTCGGGGAGATTCGGGGGCGAGAACTCGCGGCGAGAAGTCACCAGGCGACAGATCTCCCCCGAATCTCCCCGTCTGGCCTTAGTCGTGTCTGCCATTGTGCTTAGGCTTAAACAGCTGAAAGTAGCAGATCTCCACATAGAAGTCTGTAACGTTCTCATTCAACTGGGTAAGCCTATGGGGAATGCCAGTAGCCATATATCCTATAGTTACATGTTCACACACATTACAAGAGAAAGGTGGTTTATTATGATGCACAAAATGAATTGATACAGGTTATTTCCCCTTAAAACCCACTGCCAAAACATACGGTCAGTTTGAAGTTTAGGCCATTCTACCCAATACAATTATTATCACAAACCTTTGTCTTGTTCCGCTTATATCGTCCAGCTTGCTCTGCCTCCAGCAAGTAAATCTGTACTGGATACTTTTGCTCCTTGTCACTTAGGATATCAAAGGTTGCTAAAGGCATAAAAGTGGATTGATGAGTAAACAGGATTGCAGCCAAGGTGTCCTTATTTAGTTGGAAATCATTAGTTGAACCCAATATGCGACAGTACAAAAATGTGAAGAAGGAATCTCTTGACTTGGCAAATATTTCTGTCAAATATTGCCAACTGTTAAAAATGTTCTTGTGTAAAGAAGACTGCACTTATACCTGATAAAACTGCTCAGGTGACCTACTTTAATTGAAAGCTTATGGACTAGCAATTGTTGTTTTGCATTAAAGAAAGTGAGCAGTCATAACCAGTCTGCACCACGGGGGAGTCTATTTCTGGTTTGTATCTTTAAATGTGTGCTTATCATAGATTGTAATATATAGAGCCGGATTCAATTTAGTGAGAACAAGGTTTATCAAAGATTCAATTTGAGACGCCATTCAATTCAGAAAAACTTATCTCACTATTTAAGACGTAAAATCTCTATTGAAGTCTAGGGAGAAAAAAACTGGAACTGAACTTGGTCATATTATATAAAAGTGATATTGCCTCAAACTGAATCTTGTCCATAAGTTTTCATGTGATAAACTGTGGGAGAACTTTTTCTCACTGAATTGAATCTGGCCCATAAAGTTAATAAAACACTTTTTGCAGATATTTCTGCACTTGGCTTTCCTTTCATCTGTTAGCATTTGGAAGTTGAACTGCTCATGCTTTATTCATATTCTTTGTTCAATCCAATCAAAGGGGTTGTTCACCTTCGAGATAACTTTTAGTATGATGTAGAGAGTGAAATTTGCACTTGATATTAATTTTTTATTATTTAAGTTTTGCGAGTTATTTAGCAACTCTTCAATATGCATGTAAAGCAATCTGGTTGCTAGGGTGCATTGATTTAAATACAAGGCTGGAATATGAATAGGAGAGGGACTTAATAGAAAGATGAGGAATACCAAGTAGCAATAACTATATATTTGTAGCCTTACAGAGCATTTGTTTTGTGACGCCCATTTAAATGCTGCAAAGAGTCAGAAGAAAAAGGCAAAAAACTATAATATAAAAAGAAAAACAAAATAAATAATGAAAACCAATTTAAAAGTTGCTTAGAATTGGCCAATTTTAAAACATACCAAAACAGGGGTGTCCAACCTCTTGGGGTACACTGGTAAAAGAATAATTGTCAGGGGCCACACATGAAATACACAAACACTTTTGATTTGTAAATGTAAAGAAAATGCACAGAAAAGAACTACAATACATACTGAATAACCAGATGGAGATATTCAATAGACTTATTATTATATTATTATTGCTACTAAATGGGAAATGGGCAGAGTCCCCCCTCCTGCCTACTCCTTTATTCTTTGCAACATGATGTTTCCTTGGGAACAAAGCCTTTCAATCTGGGCCGCATTCTTGTCCATCCTGCCACAGGTTGGACACCCCTGTACTAAACGTTACCGTAAAGGTAAACCACAACTTATTCAACTCTGCTTATGTTTAATTTTAAAGGGCAACTATTGCAAAAAAAAGTGACCTACAACCAAAGGTGCAGGCTGATAGAGTCCGGTTGGGGATAACAGTACTTTTTAAAAAAAAAAAAAAAAAATGCCCCCCGCCGGTGCTAGGAAACTCTCACTGGGAGGGGTCTTCCGGTGCGAGCTGCCATGACAGTGGAAGCGCATGTGCATTATGCGCGCGTGACGTCACATGCATAGTGAAAAGCGCCCACAATTCTGGGGCTGCTTTTCTTAATGCGCATGCACATCCACTGTCATGGCGGCTCGCACCGGGAGCTCCCTCTCGGTTTAAGTTTGCTAGGGCCGGCAGGGGGCATTTTTTAAAAAGTACTGTTATCCCCAACCGGAATGCTGGCTCTATCAGCCTGCACTTTTGGTTGGGGATATAGGTGCCCTTTAATTGCCTTTCTATTGTTTATGTCAGGGGTGTACAAACTTTTGGCTTCGAGGGCCACATTGGAAGAAGAAAAATTGTTTGGGGGCCACACAGGAAATACACAAACACTTTTGATTTGTAAAAGTAAAGAAAATACACAGAAAAGAACTACAATACCAGTTGGATAACCAGATGGAGCTATACACTGGAATAAGGGACACCTGGATATTAAATAGACTTCTTATTATATTATTATTACTAACTGGGCAATTGACAGAGTCCCCCTCCTCCTATATCCTTTTGCAACATGACGTTTTCTTGGGAACTGATCGTTTCAAGCTGGGCCGCATTCATATCCATCTGGAGCCGCATTTGGCCCTCGGGCCGCAGTTTGGACACCCCTGGTTTATGTTAAATTGCTTCTTTTCCAGCCTCTCATGTTTCCCAGGAGAAGTTCAGTAAGGGGAGGGGGTCACTAACTCTTTAAATTAGCTACATCATTCGACACATTCTTTAACAGCTATGTCAGCCCTACTGAGCATTTTCCTTTACTTTACTGAAATCAACTCTTGCGTGCAACTATTGTAGCAAACTCTAAGAAGAGAGTTGCCAACCTGGCTTACTTAGCAGCTACTGGGCAACACCAGAGGGAGGAAAATAAGGCAAAATCACTGCTAATATAAAGTAGTTATAAAAATAAATAATTAGAAAGCAAATGAAAAATAATAATTTCTGGTATACAGGAGTACATCACCTTGACGTTAACTTTTAGTATGATACAGAATATCCTATTCTTAGCAAATTTTTTTTTAAATGCCTGCATTATTTTGCCATCATCTCCTGCCTTCCAGCTTTCAGACAGATGTTACTAACCCTGGCAGCCTATAAACGTTTGTACTGTGAGACTGCAATATTATTGTTAGTGATATTTTATCATTAATATTTCTATTTAGACCTCTCCTATTCATATTCCAGTCTGTCATTTAAACCGCTTCCTTGTTGCTAGGGAATGCTGGACCATAATGACCGGATGGATGCGGAGTGATGCTTCTGTGTTTTTGACAGTATTGCTCAGTATTTTACCATCTGTTACTATCCATTCCTTCTACAACAACATTGGGTCAATTCCACCATGGATTTATATATATATATATATATATATATATATATATATATATATATATATATATATATATATGATGGTGATGCATTTTGACAAAGGCTTTAGACCATGAGCCGAAACGTTAATGCAATAAAATAAATTAATTTTAACATCGGTGTGCGTGTAACTACGGCCTTCTCTCTCTCTCTCTCTATATATATATTTCTTGAATAGAGGAATGGTCAGTGTATGGGCCCGGAAATTGCTACAACTTCCAACACCTCTCATGAGCTATCATTTTCTGTTAGCATGTTACCTGAGATATTTATATAGCGACAAAGTTTAATATATTGATGTTATGCATTTTACTTCATCACAAAGCAAAGATATATCATTCACTAGAATAGGAAAATGAGGGCCATTTCTGGGGTGGTGGCACTGCTAGTGAAAGGAAAAACTGTGCTCTCTACACTAGAAATCCAGTCCAGAAAATTCTCTTCTTAAAGTTACCAAGTGTGAGGCTTGTTTCCATGTGGCAAGGCAGAAAACAAAAAAAAAAAGTTTTGCACTTTATTTAACTACTGTTAAGGAAAATCTACCTTTTTCACATGAGCTCATTCAGTTGGCCATAAGTAAAAAACATTGATAAGCATAATTTCAAATGCAAACAAATTCTGGGATTTGAAGTTTGAAGCTCTGCTTTCCAGAAAATGTGTTCACAGACTACCCTGGAAAGAAGAAACCATGCCATTTTTTTTAAACAAAAGTCCAACTGAATGAGCTCATGTCAAAAAGGAGGTTACTTCTGTGCCTTGAAAAAGTCACATTGACCAGTTCTCTCATTGCACTGAATTATTTAGCATTGTTTTTATAAATACAAAAGAATCACCTTTTGATGCTATAAAAACTTGAACTATTTGGGGTTAAAGGACCAGTAACAATTTTTTTTTTAATTCGTTAGTATACAATGAAAAATAAACACCAAGACAAATAAAACTTTTCAATCGCAAAGCCTTTATTACGAAATAACTTACCAAAACTCCCACTCTGTATTCCATAGTGCTCCAGACACTTTTCAAAAGATCAAATGTTTTGGGACCACATAGCCCTTCCTGAGGAGAGCACCATGGAATAAAGTTTGTAATCACGCCATACAAAGGTATTGGCTTCTTTTGTGTTACTTGGCTCAATTTCTCCTCCCTGGCTATCTCCTATAAGCAAGGCAGGGAGGACAAATCAAGCACTGCACGATGGATCGCCTTTTCTGAAGAGGAGTGGAAGCAGAGTTTTGGTAAGTTATTTCTTAATTTATTTATTTTTCTATGTATACTAACAAATTAAAAAAATGTTACTAGTTCTTTAAGGTTATAATAATGTACAGTTAGATTCTATGCTGGACCGAAATCAGTTTTGTACTTGAGTCACTCCAGTGTGACTGCTTTGTAGATCACTGTCCTGCTGAAAAAATAAATTCTCCCAAGTCAGTTTTTAGTAGACTGTAAGAAGTTATTTTGCAACACTTCCCTGTATTTTGCACCACCCTGCTGATGAAAAGAAGTACAACAGCATCATGTTACCTACCACCTTACTTCACTGTATATATGTATGTGGTTTTTGGAGTGGGTACACCTCATATAACATTTTTCCATATTTCCAACTTATTCTCTATTACCCTTTGTCAAACTCCATACATGCTTTGATGCTGTTCTTTTTTGAATAATGGCTTTTTGTAGGGCCCTACAAAATCTGATCCCCATAGCTGTAATATTAAGTCGACATGAAAACTCTACTCAAGTCTATGGGAAAAAACTGGAACTGAATTTGGAGAAAAGTTTTCCCTTCTCAAATTAAATCTCGGCCATGACTTTTCATGTAATAAACAAGGAGATAACTTTTTTTACTGAATTGAATCTGGCCCAAAGTAGGATGGTGTGTTTTGTTCATGCATCTACATCCATATGCAATGTTTTTCAATGAGGCTAAAATGTCTGTGAGACCCCATCAGATTTTATGTGGTCGGATGAAGATACATCATGCAGTGTTTGCATCCAACAGGCATGCTGCTTTGGATGGCAAACCTTCCATGTAGTTTACACATCCGATTTTTGTATCAGTCCTATTATATTTATGTTCTGACACGTGCGACTACATCCAGCTTGTAGGATGTGATCTGTCAAACCTACACCATCCTCCAAAATATCCTGTGTAATTTAGCTTTTAAGACCACCAAATCCCACACTCTGTACATACATTAACATTCTGTATATAAGTATGAAAGGGAGTCTTCTGTCCCTCAGCACACTATATACATAAGCACAAGAAAGGACTCATTTGCAAACACAAGTTCAATGAGTAAAGGGATAAAATGGATGCAAAAACTTTTTTTTTTTACCTAAAATGCATTTTTCTCCAGTATATGGGTGCCTGCCAAATAAAGTTGGTACTCTGCAAAATTAACTTTTGGGTACATACTACATTGTTTCTGAAGCAGTGAAAATAGAAGCAGCAGTGTTACTGTTCAATTCTTTAGGTGCAAAACAACCACCCTAATAACACTTCCTTAAAATTTGTCTAGTTCATCATTGCACACAGGGTGCATTCCAGTGCACACACTGGGCTGCTCTGGATACCAGCATGCTGTGGTGCAATGCACACTATATACAGGCACACTGGGTTGCTCGACATATCAGTACATTGGGGTGCCCTTTTAATGACACTGCATTGCACGAGTGTCTGTGCATTAGGGTGCCCCATATAATTATACTGCAATGTACATTGTGCACTATAGCTACAGTTGCCACCTTTTCTGGAAAAAAATACCGGTCTTCCTAGTTATTTATCTTTTTCCCCCTATTAATAACATTGGGGTCAACCATAATTTTTACCATCCAGGCTGGTAAAATACTGGCCAGGTGACAACCCTACCTATAGCATTAGAGTGTCCCAGGTTAACAATGCATTGCACACTGAGCACTAACACATTGTTGTGCCCCTACAACAGCACACATTGCACACTGTACACCAAAACATTGGGGTGCCCTATGTTTGCACTGCATTGCAGCACACTGTTCACCAAAACATAGGGGTGCCCCATGTTAGCACTGCATTGCACACTGTGCACCAAAACTTTGGGGTGCCCCATGTTAGCACTGCATTTCAAACTGTGCAAGTGCACCAAAACATTGGGGTGCCCCATGTTAGCACTGCATTGCACACTGTACACCAAAACATTGGGGTGCCCCATGTTAGCACTGCATTGCACACTGTACAACAGCATATAACACTGCTTTGCACACTGTGCACCAGCACATTTAGGTACCATTATGTAACTTTTATAACACTGCACGGTTGATATCAGTGTATTGAGGGTATTTCAGGCTAGAATCCTGCAAATGTCTCTGCAACAATGCAAAAAAATAGAGTTTATAAAAATATTCAGCATACACACCTTGTTTTCTAGCAGACTAATGCACACAATGTTGCTCTGTTGTCTGTTTCCTGCTTCTCAGCCGCTCATGCAGTCGCCAAGAGCACAGAGCAGGACTCCCATGCTGCCACGGAAATGAAGACAGACAAGACAGGAACAGTCAGATAGAGGGGCAGGACTCACAGTGGAGGGTAGGGAGTGACACTGATAGGTCTAAAGGAGGCAAGGACAACAGGGATGAGTGTAGAGTTAGGGATCGTGTAAAAAATACCACACGCTTGGGGACTTTAAGCCATGTGGATGGGTGACATGTGGTAGATACTGTGCAGCTTATTGGCTAAAATAAAGAAACCAGAAGAAAAAATCGCCACACTGACGTTTTGACGTAATATTGCATACTGCAGCCCATCAAGCGCCTCCCCTTCTGCGTTTGGAGGAACACACTGCCCCGCTCCCTGTGGTGCTCTGTCTACTGGCGCCGACAATGCTTCAATGTTACCTCACATACCCACTGTACGGCTTACCTTTGTGGGGCTTTATTTTACGTTACTACTTCGATTGAATTGGGTTTAAAAATCCTAGAACTGGGTTATTATAATCCAATGCCAAAGGGTCAGCGGACTTCTCTGCTTTATAACGGCTCCCTGTCGTGTGCAGTTGTCTTTCTGCTTTTCATGATTCCACATAGCTGTCTCCACTCTCCAGCCAATAGACATTGTGCAGGAATGATTGAGTGGAAATGAGCTCGTTTCTGGTGCGGGGGTAGAGAGAAAAAGTCTAATTTACAACTCGCAAGTGCAAAGTTCAATTCTAAACTACACTACAATTCCACTGTAAACGCAGCAAAGAGGACACAGCCAATTCTTTAGGCACAATTGCATTGGCTGCTTTATCTTTTGACGCAAGTCGCTGTGGGATAGGGTTGCCAGAAGGTCTGGACTGAAAATCAAAACAGGCCTTGCCATTTCAGGTTCAAAGAGGCCCAAACAGCCCCCCACCAGCCCACTAAGGTGTGACTTTCTATGGCACCTTTAAGCAGCCATCTGGCATTTGTCAGAACGCACAGATTGCCAGTCCGGACCTGGTTGTCAGGGTTGCCACCTGGCCGGTATTTTACCGGCATGGCCAGTATTTTTGATGGTTGAGCCCAATATTATTAATAGGAAAAAAAGAGAAATATATAGGGTGGCAACCCTATTGTCAGCTCTAATTTCAAAACCAGTCAAAGTCGACTACAAAACCATCCCAAAACTAGCTATGAGACACTTAAGAAGTAGCACAAAAATAATATGTGCAGTTAAAAAAAAGTCTAAAAAATAAATATATGTGAAAATACACCTTTTTCACCTTTTTATTGTTTTGCAAATTTTTCCATGAAGTAATATGGGAGAAATTCACCTATCACCAGGGGCATGACTGCAGAGGGGAGCCCAGGAGGTGTAGGGTTTTCATAAGGTCCTAATACATATATAATTTCAATAAATATTGGTAAAGCAGGTTAACCACATTAAACCTGACAGTCGGCAAAGTGTTAAACAAGGAATTCCATTACCCAACATGCATTGGAACATGCAAGAAAAAAATTGGCTGCTTTCTAAAGTACAAACAAGTCGGACACACAAAAAGTAGCCTAAATATGTACCTTGGCTATTTTGTACTTTCAAAACTTGCCTAGGCTGTAAATTAGTAGCCCAATTTGGCTGGAAAACTGCCAACCTGCCACCTTTGGAAAAAATACCGGCCTTCCTATATATTTATCTTTTTTCCCCTATTAATAACATTGTTATCAACCATCATTTTTAGCCAGTAAAACACCTGCAAGGTGGCAATCCTAGCCACAGAGGTGACATTAGCCAGCTAACATTAGTCAGAAGCACTGTGTTAATTTTGGAACAGGAGGCAGGACAGACCGAACACAATTATATGTGCAAGGAGCAATTTTGGAAGAAAATACCTTTAAAGTGGACCCGTCACCCCAAAAAATATTCAAAATCATATTTTATCACATTGGTCAAGCAAAATGAACATTAATTACACGATATAAATTAATTTAATCTTGTTTTCTTCAGTCTGGGAATTCATAATTATAGCAAGCAGGCAGGAGCCATTTTGTGGACACTGTTATTAAGGCAAGCCTTGCATCATCTCAGAATCTTATTTGTGCACCAGAATGGGGGACCCGATGTCTATCCCCATGTCCTGGCTACACAATTAAATGGTTAAGAGAACTGGGAGAATGTGTGGGGAGCAGTGGCATCTAGGAAGTGCTGAATGGAAAGTGAAAGTACTTATCTGACCCACCTCTATGCCTAAGGCATAGAGGAGTAGCAGACAATATTTGATTGACAGCTGAGATTTTTAAACAAGCTTAAAACAGCTATGAAGGCTTTAATAAAAATGTGAAATTGGATTTCATGTTTAATTTGAAAAGGACTTTTATTATACAGATTTTTGTGTCTGGGTGACAGGTCCACTTTAATGAACTGATTTTTATTTTACAGTTGCAGTCATAATTTATGTCTAAAAGAATTGCACAGTGGTTATCTGATCCCGCTCAGGCTAATTTGCATACAACGGCCAATTTAAAGTGGAATGGAGCTATTTATGTTACATGGTGTATCTAACATTACATTTACACTGATAAATAGACATGCCAAGGGAACCTTAATAAAGTCAATAGAGGTGTTTTAATGCCCTAGACAAGGACACTGTAAAATAATTTTTTATGCCTTTTGCAGCCTAACACCCTAAAAAAATTAAAAGACATCATCGTTCTTTGGGCTTAGAACATATTCCACTGAAATTATGATGTAAGTAAATGAAGATTGAGGATGTTCTATGCACTCCAATGCACTTCGCCAGGTCAGAGCTGGTGAAGGCAAGTCTGGCGATAGAGGTAACTTTCAGTAAAATCTGTATCTTAATGAATTTGTGGAGTTAGTCCATTTGCCAGAGCGAAAATTCGCCTGGTGTTTGAGTGTGAAGCAACGCTAGCATCTATCTCCTTCATTAGTGACATGCCACCATCACCCGTTAGTAAATCAGCGAAGTAACCAAATGATGTCACGCTGGTGAATTTTCACTACCGTTAGTCACCTTGCCTTTTGGTGAGTCTGCCCCTTAGGGTCTGAAAAATTCGATTATATATATTTTTTATAAAATATTTAAAAAATTAAGACTGTACATTACAGAGCTTTTTTCAAAGTACAGTATTATACATTAGTAAAGCTAAGGAGGGAAGGGGAGTTAGGGGAGAGGTAAGTAGGGGAAGGGTAGGGGAGACCACAGGTTCAAAGTTTTATTTTAAGACATCAACAATAAGGTGCTGATGGGGAGGAGGAATGGACGTTTAGTCCTCTTGTTCCTCAAGGGTGTCCCGGAAGTTGTACTCCCGAAACATGCTGTGAATAATCCTGCGGCAGCTCACCAGCTACAATTTAACTACAGCTCTCCTGCCAAATATCCACGATTGTCAAGAGTATCTGTAGAGATAATCAAACAGAAGGTAGTCGGCACACGACTTTGTTCTCAATGTAGTGCATCAAAATCTTGCAGTACCCTGCAGGTAGCATGTACAGGTTCTGGGTGCGGGTATAGAAGCAGGTCGGTGGTACTGCAGGTTTGAGGGTTGGGCCGTGGATATTCTCTATAGCGATTTTTACTCCTTTTTTCTGAGCATGATGCCACTTCCGGTTTACAATGACAGCACTTCCTGTTTTATTTCTTTTTTTCTGACCACAGCTACTTCCGATGATGTCACGTCCGGTTTACAATGACAGCACTTCCTGATTCTTGATAGTCAGCGGGTCCGGGTTGCGGATAAGTTATTTGCGGGTCGGATCACGGGTCCAAGCAGTAAGGGGAAAATATTTTTAACTTCCTTTTTTTGCGCCAAAAATTCATGCAATTTCCCTCCCCGCCCCTAATTTGCAAATGCAAATTAGGGTTCAGATTCGGTTCGGCTGGGCAGAAGGATTGAGCCAAATCCGAATCCTGCTGAAAAAGGCCGAATCCTGGATTTGGTGCATCCCTAGTAAAGTCCTTAGGTGGCAAGAGGGCAGAATGGTAACTGCTTAGGAAGCTGAGGAAGAGGCAAGATATTATGCTGTGTAATAAAAAAAATAACGGGCACATGAAAGATGACATGGGTCAAATAGGAGGATGAAAACAGCAAAATGGGTTTGGCGGGGGAGGAAGAGATGAATGTATAAAAGGCAGCAGTGGTATATAGATGTTGACAGGGACAAAGAAAAAAAGGCATGTGATTTGGCAAGGGCAGGGCAGGGATAAGTACACAATTTCAGAGCGGTGTTGCACACAATTCAGTTTCTTGCAATTATTATATTGGCCTGGATGCTTTATTTATTAATAATTAGTCAGTTATGGGGCAAACAGCTATCTCCAAGCCATGCACAGGTCCACTTTTAATACTACATGTGAATTAGAAACAGGCACAGCTTCATACTAAAAAACATTTAGTTGTGTAGTTCAACCATAATAAAATTTCACATTAACACATTAAAAAAACACAGCAGTGTGTTGTCATCCCCCCTGGACTGCCTACCTTGTGTTTCCCACTATTGGGGGTTTCACTAGAGGTGGTCACTGGGGGGATGACACAGCACTGTGGTGTTTTTTGAATGTGTTAATGTGAAATTTTATTATGGTTGAAATTAACAAATAAATGTTTTTTTAGTATGAAGCTGTGCATGTTTCTAATTCACATGCTTTATTTTTTGCCTGGTTTTAATATTCTACAATAAATCATAGCATTATACATTTATGAATCCCCCGCACTATATACATAGCTAGAATTAAAAGGAAAATATAGTGTTGCTCCAAACTATAATAAAGCTTGATAAAGGGCCTGGTAGGCCAGACATATTGCCTGTGAGAACTTTTTGCAAATCTAATCTGAGAACTTTTTGCAAATCTATCAGTGTGCTGCTGGTAATTTTCTTCTAAGCACAATGTTATAGTGAGTAGCAATGCATGTGTGTAGCTGTAACTACAGGAAGGAGATTGGACATGGGATGGGATGACAGAGAATTTATGTCAGCAAATTATCTTAACTGTAATCTAAGGACATTCTGTAATATATGGGCAACTTTTAATGTTACTGTATTGTTTTAAAAAGATGTTTTTTCATTCTTACATATCCTATTCTAACTGTGCAAACTTGTATATAACAGTGATGTTTGCTAGCAAATTCAACCCTCATTTCTGTATTGATGAATGAATGACCCTTGGATGTAGTTGAAGCTATATATATAGGGAAGAAGCACACTGACTTATACTGTCATAAACCTTAGTCACATTCTATTGCAGAAGATGTAGCACAAGCTTTCGGGGACCCACCCCTTCCTGATTTTTTATTCTTGGGTGTTGTTGATCATGTGGCCTGGGTGAAAAGTTGAGAACAGCTCTGCTAATCCATGTATACTTTACATTGCATTTAAGCAAAATGTAGTTCTTGGTATCCAAGGCCAATTTTTGAGGAAAAAGCATGTCTTTTCATTTGCTTCCCTTCAGATCTCATCATCCCCTTCACAAAACATATTGGCACAGTTAGAGGTCCATCCCTTGGTATTGGGATCAGTTTTGATCATAATACCACTGTGGAAGCTTCCCACGTTTTTATCAGAAATAGATAAGCACACTGAGTTAATTAGAGTTAACTTGTCTATTAAGAGGTAGTAGGAATAATGGAAAGGATACCATGTTTTGCTTAAAAATGTTCAGTTATAATGGAATTTCCTTACCAACTGGGTTTTAAAGCCGGGGTAGGTTCAGATCCCAACTACATACAATTTTGCCTAATTGGTTTATATTGCACGTGTAACGATAATCTGGGCTATCCAAACCACATATAGTACTTGTCCAGCTAGTGGGAGGAGCATGGGTTACATTTGGACTCACACTTCATGATCAGGGCCTTCATCTGTAACTCTCAGTGATATTTTATTAATGAAAAACATTCAACAATGTCTTTCTGCCATCTAGTGTTTAAATATTGCAACTTACTTTTGTTCCAACTAACTGCAATATATTTTTGGTGGCTTTAGGACTTTACAGAAAATAAAAGTATAAATATTGCCCCTGTGACATAATACATTTATTTTTGTGCCGTATAAGCTTTGCCCAGTATTTGTGTTGGTCTTATTCTGGACCCTAAACTTTATTTAGTTTTTATGAATGGAGTACAGGAAGGGGATGACATGGTCTCTCTGTACCAAAACAAGATGTACTGCTGCAGATACTGAGTTACATGTAAGTTACTAATGTATGTAGATGCATAATGAGATGCAGTCTTAGTGACTAGGCTATAAACATTTTGAGATGGGTTAGTGTGCTGTGGTCTTTAATATGTGTTCCATTACTTACTATTCCATTTGTTGTCATAATATCATAAGTCATCTACATAACATTCAACACAATACATCTAATATGCTTATTCAGTCTTTAAATATATAGACAGTTATTAATAGTAAATAGAAACACAATCATGGGACTTCAGTTAAAGTAACTACTGTACTTTAACTAAAGCCACTAAAACAGAAGTGAAGTTTCTGGACAGGGCAAGCTGAAACTACATCATTATGGTGACAAAATCCTCACTTTTGCAATGTTTTGCAAAACACTAGCTGATATCTCAAAGGGCACTGTGCTATAGGGTTTAGCAGAAACATGCATGAAAGAGAGATGCTAACACAAAATTATCATAAGAAGCTTATTTTGTTTATTGACCAATTAAGTTTATAACACAAATGTTGTGATATGGTTCTAAAGGGCTATGCCTTTTTTAGAGGGGGAAAAACTGAAAAATGTAAGGTTTAACAGTGTAAAATAGAGTTTTTGGTGTGTCAATCATAGAATACGAATTGAATGGCCTTAGAATCTCAAAAGAAGGTTTTAATATTTTTCCCATGCTGATGGCCTTTCCTTGAAAATTAACTTAAAGGGATACTGTCATGAGAAAACAGGTTTTTTTTCAATAGGTATCAGTTAATAGTGTTATTCCAGAAGACTTCTTTACTGAAATCCATTTCTCAAAAGAGCAAACAGATTTTTTTTTTGTATTCAATTTTGAAATCTAACATGTGGCTAGACATTTTGTCAGTTTCCCAGCTCCCCCTGGTCATGTGACTTGTGCCAGCACTTTAGGATGGAACTGCTTTCTGGCAGGCTGTTCTTTTTCTTTCTCAATGTAACTGAAGGAGTCACAGTGGGACATGGGTTTTTACTATTGAGTGCTGTTATTATATCTACCAGGCAGTTGTTATCTTGTGTTAGGGAGCTGTTATCTGGTTACCTTCCCATTGTTCTGTTGTTAGACTGCTGGGGGGAAAGATAGGGGGCGATATCACTCCAACTTGCAGCACAGCAGTAAAGAGTAGTAAAGAGTCAAAAACGACGCGCGACTCATTTTTTTTGGGCGAATTTTTGCTGGCGTTTCGCGAATTTATTCGCCAGCGGCGAATCGCGGGAATTCGCCGCGAATTTGCCCCTGGGGAATAAATTCGCGAAACGCCAGCAAAAATTCGCAGCCGAAAAATTCGTCCAAAAAAAACGAGTCGCGTGTCCCCCCTCTCAGCAATCTGTCTCTCTACGTGCAAGAGTCAAAATCAGATGCTGATTTACAGCTCAAATATTTTGGTGTGGGATGCTTTTGCATAGACAATGTATTAGATTTGTTTCAAAATAACTCCAACACAAAAGGTACATCTAGAGAGACTGATTGCTAAGAGTGATACCTTGATCATTTTGGAAATATTTAGAAAGTATCATATTTCCATGATTTAAGCCTTTCGTTATTTTATTTTTTATTTTTGTGATAGTGAAGCTTTCTTCCTGCATCCAACCACTGCTTCATGTGAAATATATTTAAATGCCATATATACCTTTGTAACATATTGTTGGTTTGTTATAACAACCATTCAGCTAGTAGCATTTATTGGTCTCCTTTTTAAACACAAATCTTTTCTCCGTGAGCTTGTATTCTAATATTGTGCAGATGCTAACATTGCTACATAGCAGACATTGGCACCCCTTATTATTGCAGAAGTTCACCTCCCAGCAACCTTCATCTGTTAAGCTGCTAAAGGAATACTGGTGGAGTTGGATTTCGGAAACATCTGGTGTTCTGAGGCTGCTTCTATCTTAGCTAATATCTACTTTGTGTCCTGTAATCATTCATGGAACAGCTTCTCACAGTGACAGGAAAGAGTTACAATAAAACTTGTGATTTTCCATTTGTACACCACCATTTATTTTATTTCCATATTGAAGCATTTCTGTAGATTGGTCTAATAGAAGCTTGTCCAACGTGAACAAGTACAGACTGCCCTAGAGAGATACAAACACATGTTTGTTGTTCATGGAAGGAGTTAGTGCAAGTAGTTAGCACATTGTCTTCCAATTGTTCAGGACCCTGTGAGGTACATAACACATGGTGTGAATTATTGCATGCAGTTAAAAGGGGGTATAAAATTAACCAGTGAAATAATTTGCTCAGACATAATTAATGGGATTAATTTGTGCATGGGAGGACAAGCAAAGGCCATAAAAAGTAAAAGCAGAAAACGAAGAGTCTCGGAAACATATTTGTTCTTGTATAACCCCACTGCAGTAACCAATGAGGGAAGATACATAAATTCCTTTCTTATGTTGTATTTCCCATAGCTCTGCCAGAGTATGCATCTCTGGAGAACTGTTTTGTATTGGTGCATTCTTCATTTATTCTTCAGCAACCAAAAACGTAGTATTATTCAATTTTTTTCCTGTAGCCTTTGTATAAATAACAGTTGGTACCAGAGTTACACACATCACTTTCAATGGAAGCCATTTCTTACCCACATGCAGGCCCGGACAAGCAATCTGTGGGTTCGGACAAATGCCCGATGGGCAGCTTACTTTAAAATGTAACTGGGATGCTCACTTAAAAATTACAAATTAGGTCTGTCTTTAATATGTAAATGAGCCAATCACTTTAGAAATATAAATGAGCTGTCCACAGCTAAGCAGATGCCTGCATTTGTTAGTACTCATGCCTATTCTGGCATATGGGAGGAACCAGGAATTCTAACCAACTTCAGTTAGTAATATTAGAGTTGCTTGCTATCTACCCAATCCCTTCTGCTTATGATAGGTATGTTGGCAACTGGAGGATCTGTGATCAGAACAATCACTTCAGCCTGTATATGGCAAACTGTGATATGTAGCTAGGGTTGCCACCTTTGAAATCTTTTTTAACGGCAGTGGTGGGGGGGCGGGAAGAAAGGGGCGTGCAAGGGGGGGTGTCATGACGTAAAGGGGGTTGAGCCATGACCCGACCCCATGGAAAAAAAAGTTACATTTTGTGGGTTGGGGTGGGCCAGGGGCCTTTAATAGGGGTATTACAGATTTATCGGCAGCTATATTGCCGGTAAATTTGTAATACCGTCCCCAGCCTTGACCAGTGTTTTACTGGCTGGGTGGCAACCCATTAATTGCATAAGACAATTAATTCAAACATGCCTCACTTTGGCCCTGTGACACTTAAAGTCATCTTATCTCCCAGGGTGCATGGTCTAGCTGGGGACACACAAAGGTAGCTTTAAATTCTGTGGGTGGAGGGGCACTCTGGTTGTTTGTTTGTATACTCCTGATGAAGACCCCTGTGGGGGGATCGAAACATTGAGTCCAATAAAGAATCTTCTATTTTTGAATCTAAAAACCCAGTGAGTGCCGCTACTTGTTCCTGTGCATATTTTTATTTTGAGTGGGCACCCAGGAATATACCACAGTATACGGTGTGCACCTTAAGAATTTGGTATATATATACCAAATTCTTAAGGTATTCTTATGCCGTGAGTGCTTCCTTATATTTTTCTTATGCCGTGAGTGCTTCCTTATATTTTTGGACTATATATATATATATATATATATATATACCCTTGAGGTACCGAAACGCGTTGATGTTCGTTTGATTTAAGTAAAGGACTTCTAATAACCCTTATGCTGTGAGTGCTTCCTTATATTTTTGGACTTTATGATTGAATTGGGTTAGCACCCGGCAAAATGACTAAATGGCAGAGGTGAGTGCCGGCAACCAATGGCTTTATATATATATATATATATATATATATATATATACTCCAACTCCATGTATTATATATGTGTATATATATATATATATATATATTGATATATATATATATATATTATAATAGTCATTTGAGTTGCATTCTAAAAAGTTGCAGTTCAACGTTCAGTGCAATAGTCAAACATTTATATTCCACTCAAAGGTTTACATACACGTTGCTTTGTGCAAACATTGAGTAAAATACATATCCACAGTGTATCTAACATTAGTTTTTTTACACATTAAATTGAGTGACTGACAGCTACTGTCTTTAGTGCACTTTGTTTCTAGAGTACATAGCTTATGAAAATATGACTCCAAACTATTACATGATAGATTTCAGTGCAGAAGTGTTTTTTTAAGAATTTCCTGAAAGTGTGGTGTCAAGGTTCATATGTTAGGGGGGCTTAAAGGTTAGAGCCTTAAAAAATATTTCTCTCCACTACGTATAACATCTGATTCTGAAAGAAAATCAACACATCTGTTTTCCCCTCAGAATAAAGCTGCCTTGTATATCTGCATATGATTCAAAGAATAAAGCATGGCAATCAAATATAAGTTGTAAATGCTTTAAATGAAAGAGTAGAAGAAGAAGTCTATAAGTGTAATCATGCAGAAAAGAAAATACTAATTTCACCAGTGCAGCATTATCTGGGTGCTCAGGTCCATTTCAAGTACATGAAATATCAGAGCTGATGGTTAGGTTTCTGGCCTTCTCTGCAAAAATTATGTGACATTTGTGCAAATGTAATCTCAGGAAGAAAAGCTTTGCTCCACTGGCTCTTTGTTGTGCCATGAATTATGCCTTACATAGTTATGAAAACAGGACTTAGGCCACAGAAAACTTTTACCCTACAAAGAAAAAAAGCTAATACTTTTTGCATCATAATTTACACTTTCATAGTGCACTTTTAAAGTTAAAAGATTATAGGCCTTCTTTCATATAAAATAAATAATAAGTATATTATGTTGTACACCTTTGCCCAAACACTGACACTAATTTCAAATGTGTTTGTGCTCTAATATCATTGAGGCATTTTGTGTCTCTCCTCTTCTTTCCACCTTCAATAGTTTTATACAGACAAAAAAATTCTTAGGAAAGCAATTTACATTTAGGGGGTTATTTACTAAAACTCATTTATCTCATCTTTTCATTAAACCAAGCTCGACCATCCATGATTTTGACTTAATTATTAATAAGATAACTTGAACATTTTGGTGCGGGAAAAGACTTGATTAAAATTGAGTGACAGCTTGAATTATTCAAGTTTTTGGATTTGACTCCCGAATTTCTCGATTTTTTTTCAGGTTATCGTATTAAAACCCCAAATTTTTCTGATTATCAGACAAAACCCTGCACAGATCACAATATCTTCAAACTGTAAAAGGGACATCTGCCATTGACTTCTACATGAACCCGGCAAGTTTAAAATAGCAAATTTTCGGATTTGGACTTTTAGCAGCTTTGGGGTATAATAAAAAAGTTTAACATTTTTCCCCCAAAAAACCGTGACCAGAAAAATACAAGGTTTAGTAAATAACCCCCTAAGAAAAAATGTGTCTCATTCAGAAAACAGAACAAGAAGAAGACAGATATCAACTGTCAGATCGAAGTTTGGCTACTAGTCACTTTATCCTGTCCTTAGAGATATTTTAGGAATAAGGGCAGGGTAGAATTACACAATGTAAACTTGGGAGAAAACTTGAATTGTTCGAGTGATCGATGGGAACAAACTTAAATAGCTCCAATAGATCCAGTTTTTGATCATAAAACTGAAAAAACCCTGAAAATCATGAAGGTTAAAAACATCTTCAAATGGTTCAAGGGATCGTTCAAGGGAGTTTTTAGTGAAATTACCCTCCCTCGAAAAACACAGCTCGACCTTTGATCAATAACCCCTTAAAGTAGAGATACTTTTTTAAGCTGAATATGTTTATATAAAATTAATACAGTTCCAATAGAAGTTTAGTATTGTAATGATAATGTTATACATTTTGACCTGTATATGTGTAGTCAAAAAACTTTTCTGATCTAATTCCAAATGGGAAATAAGGTATTATATGTTGAGGTTGTTAGATTTTCTTTTATCATGCACATTATTGCTCTCTCTGCACCAGAAGAGAAAAAAGTTTTCAAAAAACAGAAGTTCAGCTCTAAGGGACAGTCTACACAAGCAGATTCGGGGAGATTAGTTGCCCCAGCGACAAATCACCTCTTTTTCGGGGCGACAATCTCCCCGAACTGCCTTCTCCCTGCCCTTCGCCCGCTAAACTGAAAATCTTCTGCGGCAATTCACACAGTGATTCTATACTGTGTAGCCTGAACACCTCAAAAGGAAGGAGCAACTCAATGGAATAAAAATGGTTGTCATTTTCATGGTTTGGATGTGTATACTGGGGACAGCGGAGGCCAGCTTTAATACCTGCTTTCCACTAACTACTATTTGTTAAAGAGAAAACTACCTGCCTGCAATCACTGTGCCTCCTGTAAAATTTTGTTGTTGGAGGAATGATGGACTGGGACTGATTTCATAGTTTGGGTCCATGGTTTACACCCCTTAAAGGAGAAGGAAAGGTTAAAACTAATTAAGTCTTATCAGAAAGGTCTACCTAAATATACCAGTAAACCCTTGAAAGTAGTGCTGCTCTGAGTCCTCTGTCAAAAGAAGCACTCCATTTATTTCCTTCTATTGTGTACACATGCTCTTCTGTATCAGACTTCCTGCCTTAAAGGAAAAGTAAATGTTTTTTTTTTTTAATCTGTAAATTTGCTCTAAACAGCCCCCCAGATTAATGTACCTTAGTCCCTGCTGCAAGTCTGCTCTGGTTTCTGTGTTATCAGCAGCTTGTTTCCCCTTCTTCCTGGTGCAGAGTGAAGCCCTGCCCCTTAGCTTACTGAGCAGTCCATTTGCATGCTGTTACACAATAGAGAGGAAGAGGGAGCCAGTGTGTGCAGCACCAGCAGCTTTTTTTTTCTCCTCATGTGCACTCTGCACAAATCCCTGACCCTTTACTATAAATTACAAATGCCACAACTTACTGCCAATCTAATTCTAACACATTACACTGTACCCTAAATGATTAGTAAGTTAGTTTCCCCCAGCATCACTAAAATTTCTTGCATAAGGCTCTGAACATTCACTGTAATGAACAACTCCCAGAACAGGCTGCCATTCTGATTCTAAATAAAATCTCCCCTTGCCATTCTAACTGATAATAAATCAGCTCCCCCAGCCTCATCAACAATCACTTGCACAACCACCATAGTTAATCTATGTCAGTATGCATAAATGGAAAAAGAAAAAATCAAATAGCTTTGTACATAAATTGATCAGTAAAGGGACACATGAATGAGTTAATCAAACTCAGTAAAAAAATCAGCTTTATTCTTTATATAACCAGACAGAAGATCAGGCATAGCAATCAATAGCATTATAAAATGTGTTATAAATTGAGAAAGGGCTGTAACTTTACCTACAGTACACCAGTAGTGTCAGAGAAATATTCCTCTCAGTGCTGCTGTGATATGGAATGAACCAGAAGGAGCAGGGAGTGCACATCAGGAGAAAAAAATAAAAGCTGCTGGTGCTGCACACACTGGCTCCCCTTCCTCTCTGGTCTCTGCTATGTCACAGCATGCAAATGATCTCCACAACTAATCACAGAGATACGGTCAGCTCAGTAAGCTAAGGGGCGGGGCTTCACTCTGCACCAGGAACAAGGGGAAACAAGCTGCTGATAACACAGAAACCAGAGCAGACTTGCAGCAGGGACTAAGGTACATTAATCTGGGGGGCTGTTAAGAGCAAATTTACAGATAGAAAAAAAAACGTTTACTTGTTCTTTAAGCTTAGACCTCCTTGTCCCAGACGTGAGCATGCTCAGTTTGTTCCTCTTCCCCCCGTCCCTTCTCTACGTTAATCTGAGCCCAGAGCTATAAGTGAGCAGGGTGAAACTCATGCAGGAAGTGATGTCACACCAAGCTAATACTGCAGCTGCTATCCTAAACAAACAGAGAGCTTCTAGAGCTTTTTACTCAGGTATGGTAAAACATTCGACACAGTAAATATAGCATTCTAGCCTGCACTAATCTGCTGGTTAGAGGAGTGGAAGACTTAAATTATGAGGGTAGACTGTGCAGATTGGGGTTGTTTTCTCTGGAAAAAAGGCGCTTGCGAGGGGACATGATTACACTTTACAAATACATTAGAGGACATTATAGACAAATATCAGGGGACCTTTTTACCCATAAAGAGGATCACCGCACCAGAGGCCACCCCTTCAGACTAGAAGAAAAGGACTTTCATTTGAAGCAGCGTAGGTGGTTCTTCACAGTGAGGACAGTGAGGTTGTGGAATGCACTGCCGGGTGATGTTGTGATGGCTGATTCTGTTGATGCTTTCAACCCAATTTTTTTTAACCCAATTTAACTATGTAACTATGTAATCTATTGGCAATAAAATGCCTCCATAGCTTTCCTTCTCCTTTAATTTCACTAAGGCACAAACACTAATACTACAGCACACAAGTGTCAGGGCCAACGGCTTTAGTAGGTTGGAGTAGGGACCAAGGAGTCAGCTGGTGTGAAGACTGATAGGAATAGTCCAATACATGGCACATAAGGAGTTAATGAGATCAAGGTCAATGAATCATTAATCAGTCAGTAGAATCATTATTGCGCACTCAATTAAGACATATTTTCAAAAAGCATTGAACCTGAGTCTTTGTCATCCTTTTATTTTGAATTTGGCATCAAACTGTGGTGTGATGATAGAAAGTGCATGTAAAACATGTGAAGCATGGGAGCAGCCATCTAGATGCTGTGCCAAAGATGAGAGGAGCACCACTGGGCACGCTTCAAAACAAATGCATTCTAGAGAACTGGAGAATAAGCTGGCATACATATCTTCATGTGTTCCCGTGTGCTAGATCGAGTTCAGTGGAACACAGGTAAGAATGCCCTTGTGTAAAAAGCCTTAAACGTTTGAGAAAAACACCAATGTGTATGACCCTTAAATTAATTGTCAGCCATCACCTCATCTGACTGCGGATTAACTCTTTCACATGTATTTAAAATATGGGTGATATTAAAGGACTGAGATGAAATTCAAAAGATGGATGGGATAAAATTAAATAGGAGCACATTAAAAAATGAAGAGCGGTGCTAAAATCTGTGCAAGTATATGAAATGTAATTTACAGTAACCTCCAGCAACAACTCCTTTTTGTTATTTCCTAAAGATTAGGGCTTTCTAGAAGGTGAAGCCTTATTTCAAAATCATGCATGTTTAAAGGGTTGAGTTACTAAAATTTTAAGTGGTTAAACATCGCAGCACCCATTAATATTAATATATATTTTAAATTACATGACAAGTTTTGAATATAAGTGTTAATTGGTGTGAGTGATTTTTGAAAAAAATGAAATTGTTAGAGATTAACCTTTAATTAGAATTTTAGAGAGAGGCAGAATCATATTTAGCCCTGATTTATTTAAGGGTTGGATGCACGCTGGTGACTTTGGACAAATGTCTTTTATGGCCTTTGCTCTTGCCTAGTGGCATTGGAGTGGATAAACAGAGTGCAGAACAATTGCAAAATAGATTCCACAGGAAAAAAGAAATGCTTGTCTGAAACTCGAGGACTAGTTTATTACAGGATTGCTTTATTTCCTTGCAACGTTTAATCATTGCCCAGTTGGTAAGCAACACAAAGTGATTGGAAACTTCCTCATTTCATGCTTTTTATTCAGCAGAGGATGTGAATGAGTCAGTGATAAATGAAGAATCAGCATTCCTTCATCTGAGACCTGCAGCTGTGTATGTTACCCTCTCATTTCCTCCGTTACTAGGAGAACTCTGAAAAGTTCCCTTCAGCTATTTTCTTCATTCCACTTCATTTTGAAATGGTTATTTCATTTTCCGAACACTTGCAGCTGGTAAATTTGTCTGGCAAAGCCTGCCGGATCCTGACCCCACTGTCTTCTGTCCTTCCACTTTGCAATTGTGTGTGAACTGGAGACTGAGAAAAAGCTAAAGCTGAGCCAAAAACTAAGACTGATAGTGATAGAAGTGCTATCTTCTCGAAGCACTGATCCAAAAAAAACTAAATTGAGTGCCAACAATTCTCGCTTACTTCAGAATGGGCATTGTGTCATGAAATACTTTCAGA
Source organism: Xenopus borealis (assembly GCA_024363595.1). Classification (NCBI taxonomy): domain Eukaryota; kingdom Metazoa; phylum Chordata; class Amphibia; order Anura; family Pipidae; genus Xenopus; species Xenopus borealis. The sequence goes on from CM044445.1 coordinate 47,866,693, forward strand.
GCTCTAAATAAACTGAAGGAATGACCAAAACTGTTGGTACAATATATAAACTTATTTGAAGCATGGTTAAAATAAAAATTAATAGGGCTGAAAGGGGCCTATTATACAGCAGTGAATACCCCATAATGCACATGTGCACAAAGCAAGAACCAACAGAATTGGTTTGCTTATATTTGGGTGGAAGAACCTGCCTGACCTGCACTGAACCCTGACATTCAACTGAAAACCTGTGGATTTAACTGAAAAGGTTGCCTGTGAACCATGCCGGATGGCCAAGCCACGGTACCCAACCAATGTCCCCAAAAATGTGTCAACATCTAAATAAAAACCTACTTAGAAGAGCACAAGCTGTTAGAATAAAAGGGAGGAATGACTTTGTGTTAATACCACTGATTTTGAACAGATATTGCACAAGCAGGTACCTGAACTGGCCATATAGTGTATAACAGGGGTCCCCAACCTTTTTTGCTCGTGAGCCACATTTAAATTTAAAAAAGAGTTGGAGAGCAACACAATCATGAAAAAGTCCATGTGGATGTCAAATAAGAGCTCTGATTGGCTTTTTGGTAGCCCCTATATGGGCTGGCAACCTACAGGAGAGAATGTTTGGCAGGACATCTGTTTTTTATGCAACCAAAACTTGCCTCTAGGCCAGTAATTCAAAAATAATCACCTGCTTTGAGGCCACTGGGAGCAACATCCAAGGGGTTGGAGAGCAACATGTTGCTCATGAGCTACTGGTTGGGGATCACTGGTGTATAACATCTTTCCAAGTACAATCTGGTACAAAATGCTATGTTAAGCAATTTTATAAGCAAAATTGGGCCCCATTCAATTTCAAGTAATCTAATGGTTTATCATGTGAAAAGTCATGGATGTGATTTTCTCCAAATTCAGTTCCAGTTTTCCCTTTAGACTTCAATAGCGTTTTCTCGTGATAAACTGCGAGATCATTTTCTCTGTATTGAAATGCATCTCAAAGTGAATCTCGTCCATGATTTTTCACATGATAAACCCTTTTCTCATTGAACCTGGCCCATTATATGATGATTAATTTAACCCTTGGGTGATATGATACCGAAAGCAGACTTTATTTTATGTAAGAGAGAAAATGTTCTTGATGAAACAATGAGTAAATTCTAAATATAAAGTCAACAGTTAACAGAAACCCATTTAGGCATGTCATATTATTTAGTATATCTAGCTTTTTGTTATATCTTGTCATTTTCATTATTTTGTGTCTTCAGTTTCTCATGATTAGATCAGTTAAGTCCTAATTATTTAAGAGTCATCTTTCATCTAATTCTGTTTGACACCAAATTAATTCCTACCCATAATGTGTTGTTTTGCTTCAGACTGTAAGGCTAGTGGCACATAGGACCGTTTCTCCATCTGCATAGAAAATGCAGACAGAGAAAAGCCAATGCAACCGTATTCTCTGTGCCCACAGGCAAGGCATCCCCCTGTATGTGTACACAAAGTAGATTTTTGCATGACAAAAGGTACTAGGGTGGCAAGTTATCCTCAGTGATTCTAGTTTATTACTTCCTACCCCAGTTATTACACCATTGCATTTACAAGT
>CM044445.1:47870644-47892787 GCA_024363595.1 Xenopus borealis
ATATATATATGCAATCAACAGGGGGTCATTTATCAACACTAGCAAATGTGCCCATGGGCAGTTACCCATAGCAACCAATCAGATTGCTGCACTAATTTTTCTACTTGCAGCTGGCTTCAGAAAGATAATCACTGATTAGTTGCTGTAGGTAACTGCCCATGGGCAAATTTGCCCAATGTTGATAAATAAGCCCCATGTCTGCCTTCTGCTTCCTGAATGGGACCAGTTGTACACACAGTGGATTTTGGTGCAAAGCTGCTAAAGTATTTTTGCACCAAAATCCACTTTGTGTGTGCATTGATTGGCTGATCCATGCCTCTCAGAATACACAGAGTGGAAGGCAGCAGACTGTATTTTCTTTTCTGCTGTATATTCGGCAGCAGAGATATTCACCCATGTGACATGGAGGTCATGGTAATAGTTTGGGCATGGTGTACATATCTAACAAGGTTACAGAAATTATGACTAAATTGAAAATTTGCAATGGACAGATCTTGCAGGCATAAGGCAGCACTGCCTTATCTTCTGCCATAAAACTGAATGATGCACATGTCAGAGGATGGGTGGAGGGGGGGGGTACTGATGAGCCTCCCCTCGCGCCTCATAAATGCATTGCTGCCAAATGCAGCCAATGCTGTATTCATTGGTTCTCTGTGCTTCATTTTGCGGCAATTCAGATAGGGCCATAAACGGTGTAAGTATGCAAAAAACATAGTGATTGGCACCCACTTTGCAGCCCAGTACTTTATAATGAACCCTAAGCTATGGTATATAACCTTTGTCCATTTACGTATGGCTGCTATTGAAATTGCTTGGTCTGTTCCCTATGTTCCAAAACTGCTGAAGTGTCTAAGGATGTATTAAAACAGACATCAGCAACAGGATTTTATTCCATCAGCCTCTTAACCTGCTCCTGCACTCTAATAGAAAAAATGTAATATATTAGTTCTTCTTGTTGATACAGCTGCACATTTCAGCCCTCGGTGCCAAGAAAAGATTTGTAAGTTAAGTTTTTTTTTACGACTGAGTAACATAAAAAATAGCTAACCTCGCCCCAAGATACTTCATTGTTAAATTAAAACACAGTGCGTCTGCAGGTCCAGGACCATAATTGTGTGCTGAACACACACAAACAAGTGCCGGTATTTTTAGATTTGTCACGGTTTTGATTTAGGATTTTTCTCCATAATTCAGCATGGATTCTGTTAGAAGGAAGGAAGCCTAACTGGGATGTTTATACGTTCTGTCCTGTCTGATATGTCTTGGTTTTTCTCCCAGTGGCTAAATATCTGGCAGCAGAGTGCCAAAGAGATCATGAGAAAATCTCTTATTTTCTGCGTTTCCTGTGTGTATGTATGTGTGTTTCACATAAATAGGAGTTCTCAGTGATTAGATCAGAGAGGGGACACGGTCTCCCATACACAAACTTTAGCTGTGATTCATTTTTGACATTTTGTAAATGATGTGATGTATACAAAGGTTATGTGTAGGCCATAGACTTTGCTGTGTCTGGGGACCTACCAATATGGAGGCTTGAAGATTTTATGTTTTTGCTATGGGGACAGCTTTTAAATTCCTGGAGCCTAATTTGTTTTAACCTTTCAGCATATTGCTTGGCTTATGTTATTCAGCTGTATTATTACTTTCTGCAATTATTGTAGAGGAAATATATTAATTTTGGTCTGTTCTAGTGCAGCATTTGTATATAACTCATGGTTGATAGAGAATAACACCATCACTAGTCGCCATTTCCAACACAATTTATCTGGTATGGATGGTTTGCAAGAAAATGTGCTAGTGATGGCCTAGACAGTGTTGATCAGTCAAGGATTTTCTTGTGATTTGCAAAATTATACTTGACAGAACAACCTCTTCTAAAAGACTCTCCTAGAGCTGGAGTGATTTTATCACTGACACTGTTCATCATCATCTGAGGCTAGAGATTTATTATATCCCCATGCTGCAAAAAGCCCAAATCTAAAAATCATCTGTATAAGTCAGTGGAAGAGGAACCTATATCAATTTGAAGTTTTTGTAGTTTGTGCTGGGTTTAACCTGAAAATAAGTTTTTTTGGGCAAAACCCCCAAAAATATGATTTTCTCATGATTTTATCAAGTTTTTACGTGATCCAATTAAATCAAGTTTTTAAATTAATAAATAAACCAATATTGGGCACGTGAGTTTGGTTGTGGTTTTGTTTAATAAAATATGAAATAAATGCAGATTTTAGTAAGTGTCACTTACCGATCTTAACATTGCCAGATGATGTCAGCATTAGATTGGCTGGCTTGATGTTATGATCGATGACCTACATTGTCTGTAGGTGGCACAGACCCTGGGAATAAAACAAAAGTAAAAATATGAATATTTTCACATGCTTATAACAAATTCAATATATACTGAATAGTATGGAGAAGATTGACATGTGACATACCTGTATTACCTCTTTCTCCCCTTACAATATGCAACTGTAACAATGTGCTTATGTTTTTATATATATAAGTATCTAGTGCACATAATGCTGTGGGATACAAAATAACTAATAATCTGAGCTCATTGCCTGATAAAGTTGAGCTTTGCATTAGGCAATGCAGATGCGTAACACCAATCCCGAACTGAATCCTGGATTCTGTGCATCACTATTATAAAGACCCCAAGTGCACAAGCAGTAAGGAGCATAAAAAGCATGACCATTAGTGATTTTTCAGGGAGTGCTTTGGGGTCTTGCTTCAATCTGCACCCTACCTTCCAAAAGCATGCATTGGGGCAGCTGTATTTTGGAGTACAGAGACCTGTGATAATTTATTTTCCATGAAATGCAAAGTATTAAGAACAATGTATGCCCCGCAGCTATTCATGATATAAAAGACCCGTATTCATTTTGAGAAAAAATGCACAACCATCAGGTTATTGCCACCTTTCTGAAATACTAATATTTTTGCATCTGCTAAACCCACAGACCTGGGAACAGGGTCTGACTGAGCCTGCAGGGTATAGGGTTGCCACCTTTTCTTGAAAAAAATACCGGCCTCCCTATATATTTATCTTTTTTTCCTATTAATAACATTGGGCTCAACCATCAAAAATACCGGCCAGGCCGGTAAAATACCGGCCAGGTGGCAACCCTAGCAGGGTAGTGGGAAAAAACCCAGTGGGCCTTGGCTCTCGTGGGCCCCGTCAGCTGCTCCCTATGACATGACTCAACTTATCTCCCTCCCTGGCTCTGTCAAATGTCCCAACCCCCCTCCCTGACCCGGTTGTTAGCACATGAAGGAATAGTTAAGTGGGGGGGGGTGCAGAGGGGGGTTTTGGCTTGGGAGTCAGATAGTGCCTGTGGATGGTGGTGTGGTGGCCCTAAGACAGAAGGCCCATTGGCCCCCAGTCGGACACTGCCTGAGAACATGCCAGTATTTGGTTAGCATGTTCTACTTTTACTGAAAATCATAACATAGGTGGAACCAAAGGCTTATTAGTATCTAATAACAGTAACAGTTTGAAGTTGTTACCTCCTGGTGATTGATGACCTATCGCCACTTCTTTCTGTAGTTGGTTATGCCATCCCTGGTACAGAAGCAGAGAAAGAAGCTCCATGATGATTATGAACGAACAGTTTGGTTAAGCCAACAGATATAGCATGTGGGGACAATACTGTAGAGAGTAAAGGTGGCCATACACGGGCAGATTTTTTACTTCCAAACAACCAATTTCAGAACGTTCCAATAATATCGGTAAGTTATCGGATAGTTGATGGTGTACGAACAATCGTCGGACGAACGAACGTCTCAACATTATCGTTCGCTAAATTGATCAGATGAGTTGAAAAATTTTAGTCGTTACGATCGTTCATCGCAGAACGATAAAAGTTTGCCCCTGTATGGCCACCTTAAGACCAATTAGGAGAATTATAGAATCACCCAAAAACATGATATTGAATAAAATATCTTACCAGATGAACTTGCCCAAATTGGCCCTTTCCGATTACTATTTTTAAATGCCGCCCGGTCTTCTAAAAGGTAACATTATATAAAAAAACATTATAAAAACACTATTAAATAATGTAATACAGTTATATGAGCAGCACAGATGGTATAAGGAGAAACTGGTAAATGGTGTATTAGGGGTTTGAGTTAAGATTTTTTTTCAGATTTTTTAAGTAAAAAAAGTCTGACCAATCTATAATCCATGATTTGACCATATTTATCATGGAACAAACTCTGTAAAATCATTTTGGAAAAAACTAGAATAATTCGGGTTTTTGAGGTTTTTTTTTTTCTTCAGGTTTTATGCCCGATACACTTCAGTTTTTTTGTGAAATCGATTGATACCCTGAATTTTTCAGATTTTTATCCAAAAATCTGCTCAGACCATGCTATATTCAAATTTGAAATGAGACTTTTGCCATTGACTTCTACAGGATCCCAACAGCTTGGAGATGGAGTATTTTTGGATTGAGATATTTAGCAGTCTCAGGGTATAAATAATCAAGAAAAAATCAAGTTTTTAGCGTTTTTAGCATCCGGACTTTAATAAATAACCCCCTTAGCGTTCGGAATTCAGTTTAATAAATTTGCTTACTGGGGGTTTCTTTGAGAGTGGAGTTACGTCTTCCTCCTGGGGAAGAGAAAAAGGGTTTTATCAGATGAACTCTGATAATTATTAAGATAATGATTATTAAAAGACAGGTATTAATGCCGAGCACCCGTGATATCTTTTCAATTGGTCCTCATTATTTATTTTCTATAGTTTTTTAATTATTTGCCTTCTTCTGTTTCCAACTTACAAATGGGGGTCACTAACTTAATCTAAAAACAAATGCTCTCTAAGGCTACAAATGTATTGTTATTGCTACTTTTTATTAATTGTCTTTCTATTCAGGCCTCTCATTAATATTTCAGTCTCTTATTCAAATCAGTGCTTGGTTGCTATGGTAATGTGGACCTTAGCAACTAGTTCACTGACACTGCAAAATGGAGAGCTGCTGAATAAACAGCTAAATAACGCAAAAACCACAAATAATAAAAATTGAAAACCAATTGCAAATAGTCTCAGAATATCACTGTCTACATCATACTTAAAGTTCATTTAAAGGTGAACAACCCCTTTAAAGAAGAACCACATTATCCAATGTACTATGTGTGTGCCCATAATCACACAGAGCTAAAGAGCAGGGTGGTTAGTTATTATTTGCCATGTCATTTTTTGTTTAAACTTTCATTCTCAGCAGGAATATGCAAACTGAACAGACCTGGGTCTTGGTTTTCAGTGCTCATGTTCTTCAAGGGAGATACAAAGTGTGTGTCACATTTGATTATGAGAGAACTTTCCTCTGCATAGTATTTTGTGGAATTTAGATGGGGGGATGTGCAGGCACCAAAATAGGTTTAAAATGGTTTAAAGTTATATATGAGCTCAAACCTCAGCAGTTTCCTCATTTTCCTCATTTCCCAGATCCTCTTCCTCTGGGCCTCTTCACTGGTGTTAAAGCCAAATGACTTCTGGTAAATAGAAACAATTTATGAACCAGGTGAGGTGCTTAAAAGTATCATTAAAGACATATTTTATCACATCTATTCAGCTTCCTAGGTAAGCCACTAAAATCAATTTTTGTATCTCTATGTGGCACTTGGGTGAAAATGTTATCATAATTGTGTCCTTATTTTACATAATAAAATCCTTTGCTGGTTACCTCACAGGTGTCACTGTGTCTTCGCCTCTTTCCAAGGTGATTGAATTCTATTCAAATTCAATTTGAGTTTGGGGGTTGATCCTATTCACCCTAATTTTAAAAATTTAATTTTTAAAATAAATTTCGATTGCTCATCTTGTTTTGAATTTTGAGTTTATGGGAGTTGATGGGACTTTTTAGAATTCAAACTCTTGATAATCTGCCCCTAAGAAAATAAATGGTGGTTACGAATTCTGCAGAAAATAACTCAGGACAAGGTTAGTCAGTGGGGAGTCTAATAAATTGTCACCCAAATCTGGGTTTCAAGTATTTTGGTACTCTGACCAAACCTTTTCCTCATACCTGGAAGATCTGACCTTCAGGATTTTCTTGAGACTCCTGATTAAGGAAGCGAAAAGGACAATGTATTATTTCTCATACAAAGCACAAAAATACAGGAAAATATAAGGTGATTTTAATTTGCTACCATTGTTTCACTTATACTTACCTGGCAGTTGTTGCCAGTTTTTTCTTCTAGCACTGGTTCCTCCTGAGTAAGAAGGATAAAGTTAGTCATTGGATTAATTTACTATAACGCTAATGTGCCTTGTATAAAGTTAGCAAAGTCATCTTCAAGAATGAAAGCAATTTATATTTAATCAATGTTAAGTGTTTCTTGACTACTTACTTGGCAGGTGGTAATGTCAGAGGTTTAGGTTGCTTCCTGGTTAAGAGAGAAAAAAAATTAAGTTTTGAATGAGCTTAGTTTTTTAGAGAAGAAGTGAAAATACTCTGCCTGTCTGGTTTATTCTTTTTTACTTACTTGGGTGATGACATGGCTAATTTCAACCTGTTGTTCCTGGATAAAAGAAAAAAAAATCAGATCCATAAATCTATAGTATGTACAGATCAAGGGTCAGATTTAAGGGTCGAACTGTAAATTTTAATTTGAATGTTCAAATTGGATTTTTGGTTGACTCACAAATTTGAGTTGGGAATAATCCAAACTTGAATTGAAAATTTTTCATACCTGGCCCCTAGGAACAACCCAAATTAGACAATTCACCAAATAAACCATGCCAAGTTCATGTAGAATGCAATGGCAGAGATCTAGCGTTTATGGAAAATGATATAAGATGGTAAGTTCTTATGTTTCCATTAATAGTAACCATTTTGCCCAATCAACTATGCCCACATCAATTCCATGGCGTTTTGCAACTTTTTTTGCTTTCTTGATCCCATGAGAGTATTAACAGTTTTTTCTGGCTAAGAGCAATGGTATAAGAAACAAATAACTGCTCCTCTCTAGGAATATCCTGATGTCCCAATGAGAAAGCACTGAGCTAATTATACTTATATTAAAACAGTGGTTAGAAATTGTGGAACTGGACTCACTAGCAAACCTGCGAGATTTGGCTGGGGGGGACTTAGACCGAAGGAATCTAATCTAACAACCTTTTGTGCATTTGTTTAAAAAAACAACTTTGATAATCATAGTAATGATGGAAATAGGTCTGTCAGGAAGTTGGCCAATATCAATTAATGTCAACCCAAATCTGACCAAGCTCACATCCATGATTTTATCTTATTTATCAATAAAAGAACTTTAAAAAGTCAGGTCTGAAAAAAACTAAATAAAATCAAACGAATTGCTTGTTATTAGGGTTATCTCCCAAAAACCCAATTTTCTTTGGATGATAAGATGAAACCCAGTGCAGATCACAAGATCTTCAAATTGTAAAAGGGACATCTCCTATTAACTTCTACATGACCTCGAAAAGTTTGAGAGATTTTCGGATTTGGGGTTTAATAAATCCTGAGGAGTTTTCTTCCTCTAAAAATATGAGTTTTTGTCCAAAAAACTTTGACCAGAAAAAACAAGTTTAGTAAATAAAAAAATCCCATATATATATATAGTATTAATAGTAGTATTAATAAGAATCACATTTCAAATGTACTGAATTATATTGCAAGGCAAGTAGGATAAACTTTACATTAAATTGGCAATGAATTAATGAAATAAACTTTCTGAACAGAATAAACTATGCCTTTAAGTGTTAGAGGCCTATTTATCAGAATCAAAATGTGTTAAATTTTAAAGATTTTTTTCACCTTGATGGAATAACTACTGTATATATACAGACAACAAGGGGGCCCAGATCACAAGGTCTCTTTAAAGTCACATGAAAAGCTCCCCTCCCCAGCCACTGTCCTAACTGAGAGCTGGGTGTAGATAAGAGGTGGGGTGGCTGTGTATGCCAGGCCCCTCTTAATATAAATATATATGCCTCTGGCATTTGCCAGAAACTATAGATTGCCAGTTTGGTCATGACATTACCCGGCATTTACTTAGGATTCAAATTCAAACCATGTGTAAGCTTTAAGGGTTAGTTCACACCAAGCGATTCTGGGAGATTAGTCGCCTGGCAACTAATCGCCTCTTGTTTTGGGCGACTAATCCCCCTGAATGGCTTACCACTGTCTCGCGCTGGCTAAATGAAAAGTCGCGTGCGGTAATTCCTCTGCAGGCGATTTCGGAAAGCACACCGCCGCATGTGAATTACCACAGGCGACTTTTCATTTCATCCAGTGCAAGACAGTTAGTGATTCGGGGAGATTAGTAGCCCAAAACAGGAGGCGATAAATCGCCAGGCGACTAATCTCCCAGAATCGCCAGGTGTGGACTAACCCTAAATGGAATCACTACAGAGATTAACTGGCTCCTGCATTGTTTAAACCTCAAATTCAGACAAATCCCACTGGGCCGGCAGGGCACCGGGAAAAAACCCAGTGGGCCCCGGGCTCTTGTGGGCCCCACCGGCTCAGATCCGAAATTCAGAAGCTCCTTCCATCTTCCATCCGTAAAAAAAAAATTTACCGAGCTTTAGTAAACTGACCCATAAAAGTTTTTTTTTTTAATTTTATTAGCAAATGAAGAATGTATACCCACTGAACTAACAGCTACAATGACCACTAGATGGCACTGTACAGTTCTTTAGTGTAGCCATGACTTGCAGAAAGAATGAGATGCAACTGCACAGTTCAGTAAAATCTCATGGGGATGGTGTGAGTTAGCAGTATTCTGGAAAGAAATAATTGATTCAAGGATGGGGGTTTCCTGAACTGGCAGTTAACTAATATTCCCTCTGCATTTATCCTTTTAAATGCTGCTGTGTTGTGACATACCATTTGCTGTGTCCTAATTCAGGCCAGCTACACATGGGCTGATAAAAGCTGCCAAAACAGGCCCTCCAGGATGAGTTTGCAGCTTATTGGCTCAGGTTGAAAAGGGCCAGAAGCTACCCCATCCTCTACTCCTTGACATTTTATGGAAAATGTCTAAAAGTGACAGTCGTATTTCTTTTCAGACAGGACTTATAAATGTTCATTCACAGGGACTGAACTCCAGGGAGCAAAGCAAGAGCTGCACAATTGTGCACATGACTATACTGCCGTTATTTGAAGGTCCCCTGTTCATGTATTTTCCCGTCCTGAGGTGCTTAGTTTAAATACATTTATTTACAATGAAAAACAAATGTGATATTTAAAGCAACAAAAAAAGCTCAGACACATTTTCTTCTGGTTTGCTCAGATCACTGCTTAAAAATATATTTAATTCCTCCACCAAGTGACTGAAGTGATAGTTGTATGTTACCATGGCATTGCTTCATTTATAGGCCATAAATATTCATACAGCAACTGTAAAAGTATGAAACACTAACTTTTGAGTTTCAACTGTGTCTGCCATGTTCAAATGGAGTTTTCATTTTGGGAGAAGCAAGGTGATTTTTTCTGGTCAATGTTTTTATGGCTGAAAATACAATTTTTCATGAAGAAAAACTGGAATTTTTAGCAAACCTGCTAAATATCTGAATCTGCAAATACGCCATCTCAAACGTGTCAAGGTCATGTAGACGTCAATGGCAGATGTCCCAGCTGTTTCTTAACATTGTGATTTGGGCTGGATAATCTGAAAAAATTGGTGTTTTTACTGATAATCCAAAAAAGTATAATCAATATAATCTAGTTTTTCGAACGCCAATCGTACCAGTAAATCAGTGTCTTTCATGTGTATTCCATACTTAACCTTTATGCAACTTTTTTATAGCAAGTTTATTGTATATTTTGATCAAAAGATAAATACAGTGTGACTGCACTGCTGGGGTCTTAGCAAATACAGCATAATATTGCAAAGTTGGCTTTTCAGGGGTATGTCATCTTTTTTTCTGATTTGCTAGCATTTTGATCCTATATTAATCACCACACATACATATAGAAACAACCTACATTGGTTCTCCAGTGCAAACATAAGAGGCACACATAGGTGTTCAAGAAGCAGCTCGCTGGTATTTATAACTGTGACATAGAACACTCTCTAGTTCAGTGCTTAGGATGCAGGAATCCAGTACTTAAATCAATATTCTGCTAACATTGGATACAGCCTTCTCTGCATCTCCATGTTAAACAAAACTGGTTTGATGAACTAGTAATTACTTCCATATTTTTCTGCTCTACCATAACAAATCAGCTGAAATACATCCCATTTTCTCACCTTTTTTCAGTTACACTAATTTATGTGCCGTAATTTGATATCATAGTTTTATATCTACTCATTCTATATTATATTCTTCCTTAGTAGACTATCTGCACTGTGACTTTCATCACAAAATGGAGGTGTAAATGCAAGAGTTTGGGAAATAAATACTGGACAATAGCTAACTGGTTATAAACAACTGGTATAATTGGCAGACTCAAAACATAGCATGCTTCCTATTAACCTGAAATTGATGATGTATAAATGAGAGCTACTTTATAAGGGCTCTTGATCACCAATAAAATGCTGGGCCAATGATTACCAGATCACAGGTGATATTCAGTTCAATTTGTAAACACTAGAGTTCATCATTTGATAAATACAAATGGATAGAAAGAGATAGAAAGTGCCCCTTAGTGCCCTCTTCAAGGGGGATTTTGAAATATCGTCTACTGAAATTTAAGTATTCTTTTTTTGTAAATGCACATGATCTGTGCTACAGCTATAAAATGTTTCTAATAAAATTTGTCAAACCCCATTTAATGGGTCTAAAGGAACCGTAACAGCAAAAACTGAAATTGTATCAAAGTAATTAAAAAATAATTTAGTGCTGCTCTGCATTGGTAAAACTGGCGTGTTTGTTTCAGAAAGGCTTCTATCCTTTATATAAACTAGCTGCTGTGTTGCCATGGGGACAGCCATTCAAGCTGAAAAAAAGGAAAACCGAACTGGTTATATAGCAGATAACAGATAAAACACCATTGTATGGGACAGGGCTAATCTGTTACATACAAACACATAACTTTTATTTACATTCTAACACTACATTATATTTTAATGACTTTAAAACACTTTCATTTTTTGTGTTACTGTTCCTTTAACAACAAAACATATGCAAGCAAAACCGATTTGCTTCCTTACATAATTGTTTGTAAAGTCAGCATATGTTTGCCTTAATTTATGCTATAGTTGACTTGTACAGCTCATCATGCCCCTTATCTGCACTTGCTCTTCCACTTTGGTAGTTGGGGATCCATTAGTTTCATTTAAGAAATAAAATGGATAACAGGGAGGTTATAGTGTTCAACTATGTGGTTCTGTAACAAAGGCATGAGCTTTTTCATTTCTTTGCGTTTAAATTTTTTTTTATTTCCTGACATTATTGTAACCATATCTTCATACATCCTGCTAAAAACAGCTGTCTTGTGTTTAATGACAAAGGCTTAGGATATGATTTAAAACAGAGCACACATACAGGCAGCCGTTAAAACAATATTAATAATATTAGACTGCTACATTCAGTTCTTCATATTTCTCTGTAACAAAGGCATCATTCTCAGATAGATTTCACTGAAAAGAATTTGCTAGAGGGATTAATTTGACCCATCTGTACATAATCATAGGATAGATTTGAAAATAAAGACACAGCTCTGCTGTGGAGCAACAATTCTAAAGCAATTTGCCTGTTGGAGCTTACTTTCACTTGTGCTAATCCAACTGTAGGCTACCAATCTTTGGATCTGCTGCCATCTGCCACAGAACCACCTAGGAATGATATCCAGTTCTCCCTGCACTCTAGGCCCATGTTTCCTTTAAGCCATGTGCTTGAGTATATGCCCACACATTTTGAAACAGAAGGGCTCGGCAGTCTTAAATCAGCCCCTAAGTCTTTGTGATCAACTAAATCAGTGGTTCTCAACCTGGGGATCGGGACCCCTTTGGGGGTCAAACGACCCTTTCACAGGGGTCACTTAAGGGGTTCCAGGAGCAGCTTCCTCTCTCTCCCCACTAGCCCTGGGCCAAGGTTGTAGCTCTCCGGGTGTTGGTGCTGGGAGTTTTAGTTCAGTAACCTGTGTAGGGAAGCCAGTTGCACTACACCTTTCTATATCCCCTTAGTAGGGACTGCCTCACAGCTCTCCCTGCCCATTTAACATTTGTAAAATTAACATGGTAATTGGGGCGTGGCAACAAATATTGTACTTTCCTAACAATCCACTCTGGGCTGGCAACGAAAATATTTTTATATTTTATGGTTGGGGCAGGCCCGGACTGGCAATCTGTAGGTTAGGGCAAATGCCAGATGGGCTGCTATAAGTTGCCATAGAAAGTCAAAATTTAGTGGGCTGGTGGAGGCTGTTTGGGCCTCTATGTGGGATGATTGGGCCTCTGTGTACCTGAGATGCCAGGGCCTATTTTGATTCTCAGTCCAGCACTGGTTGGGGGTCACCACAACATGAAGAATTGTATTAAAGGGTCACAGCATTAGGAAGGTTGAGAACCACTGAACTAAATAAATACAGCAACATATTGCAAGTGGTGTGTCTTTCAAATCAAACTAAACAGGTGTGCAAGAAAGACCACAACTGAAAATGTTTCTTCCTCTTTCTAAAAGATGAGTACACATTAAATCCTTGCAGATGGAGATTGCAAAAAAACCCACAATGGTTTTGAATAAAAGTGAAACAATAGTCTACAGACTGTGAAACATGGTAGTCGGCCCATGGATGATTTTTCTGCAACTGATTCTTAAGGTGATAGCAAGGTTAGAGATCATGCTCAGATAAGTCATTGCTACAACAAAACCAAGGTATACCACAAACACAGGTGTATTACAGACAAGCCCAGCCAAATTTATCAGTGGAACTACCTGTTATTTTATTATTACCTCTATAAGATTATGTATGTTTTAGATAAGATAGCTAGGTAGAAATCCATAACTTAAGTGATTTTGCTGTTTTTAGGTAAATGTCATTTGGTAATCTGCATTAAAAATCTAGTCAAGACAGCAGAAATGTGATGCTAGTCTGGAATGCAACACTGCTTCAAGATGGACACTACTGGGAATTATGATACAGATGGGCAAAGGGTATTGCAAAGACTGACGTTTGAGTAGAAGACATTTTTTCTTTAAGTTTCCTGCATAACCTTTCTGCAATATGTGACAGCTTCTTCGCTCTCTTTCAGTGTATGTTCGCAATATATTGGGTAGAATAATGAAGACATGGCTGGCTAAACAAAAGATAAATTATGTATAATAGAACACGATTAGCATTACATCAGTAATTGTTTTAATGAAGTAAGCTAGATATTGTCTGCCAAACTTTATAGAAAAAGAACAATGAAACCACAGTCTGAAAACTAGAATACTTTATTCCATATAACTGAGTAAACCCATAACTATGTTTGTCTTCCCTGTGCATATGCAACATGTATCTCGTGCAACATGTTTGCTCTCTTTTGACTTTGCTATTGGGGGGGTTGTAATATGTTGTCTAACTCATACAGTCGACAGCGTCTGCTGCAACTGGATTTCTAGCACACCTAAGTAACAAGGATTGTACCCTTAGAACACGACAGGTGTTAAATCTTTGTTTTGTCAATATGCGTTGGTGTTTTGATGTTTCATTTAACCAATCAGCACATACTTTAGCTGTTTCGCTCCTTTTATGGGCAAATTTTTAAATGATGAAAAGCAGGAAATTGGGGGAGGTGGGTTGTTCGGACCTATAATGGACCATTTACAGCCCTTCATGTAACCATAGCCATAATGAAGTTTCTGGTGGTTATCTCTCTGCTTCTTTTCTGCTGTACAGGTCAGTGATCTGCCAAAATGTCAACTTGTCAATAAGCTTGAAATGAAAGAATCTTAGAATTTCCAGATACTACTAGTATTATCAACTGACCAACTGACCAATGTCCATTAGCTACTGTATTCCTACTACTGTTTTGCTGCCTGTTATATGTACAGTACATATATAATGTGTTTGAAATGCCACACTCTAGCCAGTTTGGGTATTGCACATATTTTTTTAAATATCTCCTTTTTCCTTTGGTGCTTAGGATATGGAACTGTTCAATGCAAGAAACTATCTGACGATGGGCCATACTTGGAACAGGCATTACCCTCCATAACCACAGGAGGAAAGAACCCCACTTTGGTGTGCATAATGAGAGGTGGAGTTGTTAATCACCATGTCCTGTCTTGGTACCGTCAAATAAAAGGAAGAGAAATCCAGTTTCTTGTGAGTCACAGAGAGAAAAGCAACCCAACATATGGAGCTGGAGTGACAGAGAGGTTCATTCCTGAAGTTGAGCCATTGTCTAATGCCTTTACACTGACTATTGGAAATGTAGAGAATTCAGATGAAGGAACCTATTACTGTGCCATATGGTTCGCCTATAAGTACATCTTTGGAGAAGGCACAGTAGTTACAGTACAAGGTATGGACTTAATATTGAATTGTCGCTGTGTATATGTTGCTTTTAGTTTTAATAGCAGGAAGAATGTGGACAGTAGGCGGCCTTCCAAATTTTGCTGAACTGATAATAAATCTACATGTGTTTTTTAATATATAAAGAGGATTCTATTATCTGGATACCTGTTAACACAGAATTATCTGAAAACCATAAATACCATTCCCATAATGACAGTTATTCATTGTTTCTCTATAAAAAAAACCCAGCTAACACTAAATAAAACTTATTTTTATGGCAAATCAGTTGTACAGATAAATGTTTAAATGTATTCAGGTTTATGCTGTATTTTAAATCATGCATATATTCTATATAATAAATCCGATAACTGTGCTTACTTTTTATTTAACCTTGCAGTCAGAATTAGCTCACAATAATATCTAAGTCCCAGAAATACCTTTGCCCTATGCTTAGCTTTAGGCCAGTTGACAATCAACAATTAATTTTTTTGTTTTAAAACACAACATTCTTCTTAAATAAGCTAGTGCTTGAAGGAAAAAACTGCAATAGTGTAGAAGTTGCGCAGGTTGGTGCAATTTTTTTAATGCAATCATGGTTTTTTCTCTCAACGTTTACATAGTGGAAATGTCCTTTATTATATCTTTAATTTGCCAAAATGTGTCCTCACTCCTATTCCTGCCAATAGCATGCACCTAGATGAATACCCAAAAAACAAAAATAAAGGGGGAATGTAATAAAAGTTGCAAAGAGAAAAACATTGCACAGCAATAAGAGCAAAAAAACACATCTTACAATGTAATATTGTTCCTTAAACGGTTATTGCATTGTGAATCGTTATTGCGCATCGCGGATTGTAATTGCACACTCTTAAGAAGTGCTTGAAGGTGTAGTAATTTTTTGGAGCAAACATTGCGACTTTTTCAGTAAGAAGTTTTATTACATTGACAGCGCATTAGCACAAAGTATAAAATTCGCAAACGGCCTTCCGCTGGCGAAAGCAGTCGCTAAACAGTTTCCGGGTTCGCAAAATGTATATTGCATTCGCGCAAAGCAAAATTTGTTCGCACAAAGGCTTAACTTTTCGTATTGCAAAAAGTTTTTGTGTTACCGACTTATATGACATTCCTCTAATAATCTGCAAAGTCCTAGTTCAGATGTCTAACCTCTTCTAACATCTAACCCATTTCTCACATATATTATTATAATGCAAAGAAATAAAATAAAAATCAGTGAAGAAATAAAACAATATATAGTGCAGTATCAGTATATCCACCAGGTATTTAAATGTAAAACTTGCACTGCTAATAGACAAGGAAGCGTTTCACTTATTTCACCATTGCTCGATTGTCTTCCAACCAAAAACATAATTTAAACAAGGAATACATTTGCTATAGATATACAAGTTATAGGGGTTGCTCACCTTTAAATTAACTTTCAATATGATGTAGAGAGTGATATGCTGAGACAATTTGCAGTTTTCTTTTTATTATTTATGAGTTGAGTTATTTAGCTTTTTATGCAGCAGCTGTCCCGTTTGCAATCTCTCTTTGCTATATAGCTTAACATTTCTCTTGTGTGTTGACTATAATAGTAATAATGAATTAATGCCTTATATGCCTACAGTCTTTAAGGATACACAGAGACCACAAATGACTCTTCTAGGACCATCTCTGATGGAAATTCAGCTTCACAGCAGTGCAACTTTCCTCTGCCATGCTGCAAGGTTCTCGCCTAATGCTCTGCGTATAAAGTGGCAACTAAATAATCAGTCTACACAATACAGACCATACACCTACCCAGCTCTTCAGACTTCAATCAGTACTTTTGATCAAACAGCAGCAATGACAATACCAGCAGCATTATGGCACCAAGGAGCTGAGGTGACATGCATATTAGAACATGAGACAGGTGTGCAGCGTTTAAGCACAAGAGCTATTAAAAAACAAAGAGGTAAGTCTTCTCTTTATTTGCAGAAAGTTACTCAGAAGAGGCAAGAAATTGTGAAACCAAGTTTAAAGTTATCTGAGCAGGTTATAACTTGCGCTAATTAGGATGCCATTTGCTTTTTGTAGTTGTTCTAAGGCAACCTAGATGATTAAGTTAAGCAAATATAGCTATTTATTAGCTTGCTTTGGTAAGTGTCATATATATATATATATATCAGGCCAACCACATACCACTTTTTCTTTATTATTAAACTTATTCACAGTTAGTGATTCAAATCTGCCCATTTGTGTAACCATGAAGTGCTCTTATAATATAAAATTGCAAGGTAAGAGCTGACCTATACAGACAATATGTTTAGCAGCAAAAGAGAAGTAAAAGCCTATCAATTCTAATTACATTATGATTTTTCTCATTAGCATTATTTATCGCTTAGCTTGCCTGAACCTTTCTACTTCATAAATGAACCTTTTAGACAAAAGGGATAAACTGATTTTGTAGGATGGTGTTTGGTCAACTGAACTGACCACATCAGTGAGATGTAGTCAAATTAGTTAAAATATAATGGGACTGATGTGTAAACTACATGGAAGATACACGCAACACATCTGTTGAATGCAAATGCTACATGCTGCGTCTTCATCCAACAAGATAAAATCTGATGGTGTCTGACTGACTTTTTTTTCCTCATTGAAATACATGAGACGCCTTTTTTATTACAATCCAAATTTTAACAAAAAAAGTTCAACCAAAAGTTATTTATTATTAAAAAAGCATGTTTTAATCAGTTTGGGGACAAACACAAAAAAAGTGAGTGAAAATATGAATCATACTTTTTTTCAGAATTTTTTCCTTAATCTCTAATTTCTTTTGGCTTTTTCCTGAAAAGCACTGATTTTTCATATTTTTGCCAGAAAAGTCCAAAATAGTTGTATTTTTGGGCTAATTCCAGTGCAGACTACAGAAACTTACAAATAGGACTTATATACAACCTCAGCAGGTCTTAGATGCTGGATTTTCAG
Source organism: Xenopus borealis (assembly GCA_024363595.1). NCBI lineage: Eukaryota > Metazoa > Chordata > Amphibia > Anura > Pipidae > Xenopus > Xenopus borealis. The sequence continues at coordinate 47,888,026 of CM044445.1, forward strand.
ATTCTGACTTTTTCCATCCTTGGGATATAATCAATTTTATAGTAAATAAAATGAATAACCCCTAAACGTTGGACATAGATTCCTGAACAAAACACACGATCGTTCTTAGGGCCAAATTCAATTCAGTGAGAAAAGGGTTTTACCATGTGAAAAATCATGAACTCGGTTCAATTTGAGATGCAGTTCAGAAAAACGCATCTCAAGGTTTTTCACATTAAAACTCTATTGAAGTCTATCGGGGAAAAAACTGGAACTGAATTAGGAGTAAAGGTTTTTCTCCTCGAATTGAATCTCATCCACGAGATAGCGAGTTGGATGGCACTCAGAACTCTTAATTTTTTGAAGTGGCCCGAAGTTTCCACGTGAGGCAACTTTGGGTGACTTAAGAAAATGAAGCGATCCAAGCGCCATCCCGCTGGTGATTTACATTCTAGCTGGTGGAAGGCATTTCGGGGAGATTTGTCGCACGAAGAAGAGGAGAATCTCCCCGAATCTTGGGGGCAGATTTACTAATGGTCGAATTTCAAATGAAAAAGAAAATTTCGAAATTCGACCATGGGAATAGTGGGGAAGTAAAATCCTTCGAATTCGACGGATTTTACCGCAATTTGATTGAATATAAAAAATTTGATCGATCGAATATTCAAATCGAATTTGAATCGAATATTCGAACAATTTAAAGCGATCGATCAAATTTGTTATATTCGATCAAAGATACCCAATTCGGTTGCTTTGATCTGGCGAAGTAGGTGGTCAAATTTAAAGGGGAAGTTATTCGACCATCGAATATTCGAATAAAATTTTATTTGAATATTCGAATCATTCGAATTCGAATATTCGATGGTCGAATTTGCCTAATTTGCATAAATCTGCCCCTTAGTGTGTGTCATCACCCTGTGTGCTGTGGGGTACTAAGATTTAGCTCTGCAGTTATTAGAGATTACCATTACTCTAGCATAAAGGAAATAAGCATCTTTAGAGAAAACCATTGGTTTCTGTATTTTAAGGGGCAAATTTACTATTGGTCGAATTTTGAATATAAAAAAATTAGACCAAGGGAATAGTGGGGAAGTAAAATCCTTTGAATTCGACTATCGAATTCGAAGGATTTTACCGCAATTCGAATGATCGAATATAAAAAATTTGATCGATCGATTGAGTTTAATCAATCAAATTTTTTATATTCAATCAAAGATAATGATACCCAAATCTGTAGCTTTGATCTGGCGAAGTAGGTGGTCGAATAAAAATGTAAAGGGGAAGTTATTCGACCATTGAATATTCAAATAAAATTTTATTTGAATATTCGAATCATTCAAATTCGAATATTCGATGGTCGTATTTGCCTAATTTGCATATTCGAAGATTGGAATTTAACACAAATTCGATCAAACTTCGAATTCTTCATGCAAATTTAGTAAATCTGCCCCCTGTCATTTAACCATCATGAGGATTTAAAAAAATATATATATTTCTTTCTACCCTGGGGCTTATCCTTTAGATTATTGATTGTTTTCGCCAGTTCAAGATATAATAAAATATGCACTGTTTTATGAAACTGAAGCAGTCCTTATCTTGGAATATTTTATGAGCATCGCTACCAAACCTTCAATGTTGAAGACTGTGTGATACTGAAGGCAGATTTTAAAACCGGGGACCAATTTGTATGCTCTATCTGCACTTAACGGGCACCTATGGGTAGAAAAAAAATCCCCAAACCGAAGGTGCGGGCTGATAGAGCCAGTAAGATAGAGCGAGTAAGCCAGCGCATGCATGGGGCAATTTTTTTTTTTTTAAAACTACTACAACCCCAAAATCAGAATACGGGCTCTATCAGACCGCACCTTCGGTTTGGGGATTTTTTTTGTGCCCTTTAAGTGAATATAGAGCATACAAATTGGTCCCCGGTTTTAAAATGAAGAATATACAATTAAAATATGTGTGTTGCTCTTGGAACTCACTTTCTCTTAAAATACAAAAGCACTCCAAATACATATATATTTTATTTGGCTTCTGATGAATCAAATAGTTCCTGCATGTGATAATGCATCACATAAAGGTTGAGTGCTGCAAGTAGGGTTGCAACCTTTTTTGGAAAAGGAGCGGTTAAGACAGGGACACACAGGCTCTTCAAATAAACATTTTTTTATTTTCCAAAACAGGAACTAATTCACAAACAGGGGTGACCATTTCAGCATTTTTAACAAACCATAAAAAGTAATCCTTGCCCACTGGGCTCTACCTTCACTTTAAAATGTTCCCTCACTATACTGGGCCCCTTGTGGACTACCAGTCAAAACATCAGTTGGGGTCACCTCTGTACTCAGTCTTTGAGGGGATTTCTTGGCTTTCCCTCAGTGTCCCACACAGACCACAAGATCTGGCTCTCAGTCACAGCCACAGGCTCCCTCTGCTTCCTGCAGTAGCAGGCAGCACCCCCCAACTCCTCTGGGAGTTCCTAACACAACCAGGTCTCCTACCTGCTGTGCCCTGCTTCTTAGCACATGGGGAGAAAGTAAAGGCTAGAGCAGTGATCCCCAACCAGTAGCTCGTTAGCAACATGTTGCTCTCCAACCACTTTGATGTTGCTCTTGGTGTCCTCAAAGCAGGTGCTTATTTTTGAATTTCAGGTTTGGAACTAAGTTTTAATTGCATACAAACTAAGTATAGTGCCAAGCGGAGCCTCCTGTAGGCTGCTAGTCCACATAGGGCCTACCGAATAGTCAATCACAGCATTTATTTAGCACCCCAAGAGACTTTGTAATACTTGTTGTGCTCCCCAACCCTTTTTACATTTGAATGTGGCTCACGAGTAAAAAAGGTTGGGGATCCCTGGGCTAGGGTGACCTTTTTCCACCTTTCCCTAGTCACTCTACCACAGTTTCTACACTAGGAAATGACAGGAATTGCTAAAGTAAAATTGGTTTCATATTTTTGTTTAATGCCAGAAGTAACATAAACCATAGATATCTTTTAATGAAAACAATAGGCAAAGTACATTCTGCACAAGCCATATTGATTTAAATCATGTTGAAAAGAGGTGTAAACTGTTCCTTTAAGATAAGATAAAAGGTAAAAGTGGAAAAACAGCTTAAATGACCTTGTCAGAGAAATATTCTTTTTCTGCATTTCAGCATGTAGACCAGAGAAATTCTCAAATGATGGCATGAAGAATGCTAAAGCTGAAACAGAAGGAAATCTAGCAAGTTTTGGGGGTATGCCACTTCTTTCCTAAATCATCTTGTATAGATAGAAGGTGTGTTTCCACTGGAAAGAAATAACTACATGGTAATAAATGAAATATATTATTTGTTTTTGCTCTGGATATTTACATATGTGTATATTTATTTTTCCCCAGGTGATGCTGTGATGCTCTATACTGCTTTTTATACGTACAGTTTTCTCATTGGTGCCAGTGCTATGTATGGATTGTTCATTGCCCTCTGCGTCTTTAGAAGGAAACGTATCAGCTGTAAAAATCAGGGAGAAAACAGTGTTGTAAAGCCAGCCTCCAGCATGCAAATCATTTATCCTTTAACTGCAAAGGGTCAATGCAAGCTGTGATTAGGAGGAAGCCTGCTTAGTGGGCCTTAAGGGTTTAAATCCTCTCATTTTCTTTTATCATACACACATATATCACTGATAAACTTCCATTATACTGGTATAATATTACTCGGTCTATTCACATATTTGAATATATCCTGTAGATATAAAATTGTATATGTTTTTTTTATGTACTTTATTTTACAGTGGCATTTGAAACTCTTTACCTATGATTTATCAATGTATGCCTATTATTTGTCATACAAATCAGTCATAGCTAAGAAAGATACCACGACATTGCTTAGAAATGATTTAGTTTGTATATTAATTATATCAGGTACGTATGTAACGCCATCATCGTCTAAAGGTGGCCATACACCGGCAGATAAAAGCTGCCGACAGGAATTACAGGAGGAATTAATGCTTTTCTATCATCATGTGCTACTTGCTGTGTTTTACGCATTACTTTGGGCACTATCTCTTCTACATATATTCATTTATATATAATTAAAACAGCACATTTAAATTTATCTCTACACCTAACTAAACCAACATAGATGATTGCAATGATTTGGATTTTGGACTGAATTTTAGTTTTCCACTACTTGTTCTATAGCCATTTAAGCAATAAATACCTGTTCAGGATAATGCTTGGTATGAGAGGAAAGCTAAGGATAGCAAGCAGTGGGCTTTTAGGTTTGTGCTTCTTGTGCCATCATGAAAACACATTTGTAGACTGTACAATATACAGCAATAAAACTTTATTGTATGAAAATGTTGTAAGAAAATATATTTGCCTACATTCCATGTAAGGGGAGGTTCACTTAAAAATTACATTTTGTTGACCATATTTGGGAAGCGTTGTTTGCCTCTTTTACGTTGGCAGCCTACTGATTCTGTGTAGGTCCAGCTTCTCCGGGTCTGGACTGGGATTTAGAAGGGGCCCTGGAATTTCAAGTACACAGAGGCCCTAACAGCCTCCCACCAGCCCACTAAATAGTGACTGTCTAGGGCATCTTACAGCAGCCTGTCTGGCATTTGCCAGAAATCACAGAATTCACAGATCGCCAGTTCAAGCCTCCCCTCTTCTGTCTATGTCTGGCAAGGACCTGCTCTTAAATTATGCATATTAAATGGTACCACTGTGTTGGAATAGAGAGCAGAAATAGAAGAAATCCACGGCACTCAGAACTACTGCAAGCAAGGGAACACCTTGCAC
>CM044445.1:47895817-47919434 GCA_024363595.1 Xenopus borealis
TGTTACATTGTCTAATTGGCGTTCAGCTTCCTTATTGTAATCACTAGTATTAAGGATTACGGTTCCACCTCCCTTATCCGCCTTCATGACAGTGATCCTATCATTTGCCTGTAATAGAGAGCAACCAGACTTTATTTACAAATAACCAAAGACAATACAAAAGGAGAGAAGCTGGATAGTGTCAAGAAATAGAAAATGTTAAATTTGCATCACAATCTGTTAGTAGTTGGACGGGTGTTGGGGGAGTTGTGTCACTGTGTTGACCCGGGTTGATATGCGCCTGTGTCATCACGCCTACGACTATGGTATGTATATCTATGCTTATACTGCTGTGCATGTATTATACTGAACAGTCAAGTTTTGATGTGTATTTTACTATTTGAAAAATAGATATTTTTTTCATACCTTCTTGCTGTCTGTAAAAAAAAATTTTTGAGTGTGCATGCCCAATATTTTTTTCTATTGAGCTTTTGGGTATGTATTGTGGGTACACCCTTGGGCTACTTGCACCTCATGTAATTTATATATAAGAGAAGTGGTGCTGCAATACACCCCTTAGTTAAATTAGGAGTGCCCTCCATTAATCTGTATTTTCCAGCTAATTCATCCCATACCTGTACAATCAAACTCCATTTATTGCAGGACAAAAAATAAAACATTAATCATGCATACAAATCGACCTACTTTTTACTGTATGTAGGTGGCTGTTTAAAAAAGTTTCTTCTACAAATTTTATCACAAATGTTAAGGCAGGAATTCTGAGTGCTAAATCAGTCATTGTGTTACCAACAATGCAGCATCTTCCCCTACACTTCTAGCATAATTGCAGCAGGAGGTGGTGATGCACCTGACACAATTATGGCTTATGCTTTAAAACAGTTAAGTCTGTACTTCAATGTGCCCTTCAATGTTGTGATTTAATTTCCAGGGTTCAAAGTGACAAAATCCATTAGGCATGATTCACTGTGGGGGTATTTGTTTTGAGGTACATAGGTGTAGCTATATTAAGTCCATTAGTTCAACATTAGTTGCCCTAGGCACAGGACCTGAATGCACCCCCCGCGTGATGTCAGCGGATGTGATGTCAGCGGATGTGATGTCAGCGGATGTGATGTCACAGCGAAATGTATGTGTGAAGTCAATTCTGCTGATCAAGTCAACCTCTGCTGCTGAATTTATGTGGAAAGAAAAAATGTTTTACAATATAGGCATCTGAGGGCCTCCCCCTTAAAACTGCCCCCTAGGCACAGGGCCATAAGTACCTATATAATGAATAGGCCCCTGTACTTAAAGATATTTCCACTGACTCCATTATAAACTGTTTACAAAACTGTTTACAAAATTCACAAATTTTGGAGGTTTATTTATCAAAATCTGATTCTGATTATTTTGTTAAAAAAAGTCTGACCAAACTAAAATCCACGATTTGACCTTATTTATTATTGAAAAAGCTTGGTTTAAATGGATCGGGAAAAACTTGGTAAAATCAATTGAAAATTCGAATTGTATGATTTTTTTGTTTTTTTTTTGCCTAATCACACACTTTTTTTGGGGCTTTTTCCCGAAAAGCCACAAAGTTTATGTGGTCTGCTCTAGATTTAGCCCAAAAAATGTCTTTTTTGGACTAAATCCAGCGCAGACCACATAAACATCCAAATCGGATAGGGACCTCTCTCATCGACTTATATATATCCTCTACAGGTCTGAGATGGTGGATTTTCGGATTCTGACTTTTTGAAGCCTCAGGGTATAATAAAAATAACCCCCTTAAAATACAAATCCAAATATGCACAAAAAGTTACGCACATTCTTGATAAAATCTGTAGCAACTAGAATAGATAGAAAACTCTGTTATATTATATAGATGTTACTGCAATAATTTCCATATAAATCTGTCCATAGTTGAAGTGTTATCACATAGCAACACATCTTTTTGGACATGTGCAAAAAGACAACAAAGCTGTAATACAATAAAAGAGGGGGTAAGGAGAAAGTTTTGCTCAGAGTGGGCACAAAAATAAATGGGGCCACAGCTATACTTATTATTACTTATTTACCAAAATACCTACACAGTGTTTTATTTTTTTATCCTTACTAGGGCTGCAGTATATTTCTTTTTTGGATGGGACCCAGGGAATCAATTCTCTGGCCTAACATTTGGTTTCAAATTAGTGATTTAAACAATTAACCTTTGTTTTAGTCTATAATTGCCAGGGGTAGGGGTACACTCTGTGTTTCTAATTTATGCTTGGAAAGTGGATAATTTGACCTCTGCTGCTTGTGATCTGCAGACTCTAACTGCAATAAATGAGCTTTGTTAAAACAGTTGAATCTTCACAACATTCTGCACACATTTTTTCAGAAACATTTGCTTCCCATTATCTGTTTCTGTTCTTGTTTACTTGGCTGATTATAATCTATAAAGAAACAACTTTTTAAAGTATTAAAAAAGTTATTTTTGCTAAATTAATTGCAAATACATTAACCTTCTTGACCTATTTTTACCTGATTCTGACTGACATGACAACAGCTTGGAGAAGTAACAGGCCCATATAAACATATATATATATATATATATATATATATATTTTCATGTTTTTGGTGTTGCATTTTTATTTTTCAAAAACCTCATGTACTCTAGAGAATACACAGTAAATGTGAGCATTGTTCTAGAACTAAAGAATTTAGAATAGACCAAACTTTGAGAGCTCTAGTTAAAGAGCTAATGTCTTTAATTTCAAAATATTTCTTCCATGATGCTCCCAGGAAACCAATAAAATATTCTGAGATGCATACCAGAGACAGCCCTGGAAAAATATCACATTCCCAGTATCATTTGCAGCTGGATGCTCCATTGATAGCTTTGTACCATACACAGAGGCACAGCTAAGAATCAGGGTGGGAATCCTGCAACTCTGCAGCTGTTATTGAAGAAAAACTCCCTTAGGATGATAGGGGTTGTAGTTCAATAACAGCTGGAGAGCCTTTTCCATGTCTAGATGATGGATACTTAAAGGAGAATTCAACCCCTACCTGTAAAAAAAACCTTCCCCCTCCCCTGTGTAGACAGCCCCCTAACTTGTTAACCCTCTTTCCAGGTCCTGTCAAGCGGAGTTCACAGGCGCCATCTTTTCCTGAGCGGACTTCTTCCTGGAGTCATCATCGTCTTCTGGCGCATGCGCAGTAGGAGGCTTTTGCCGGGGCAGATCTAATGCGCATGCGCCGAAAGTCACAAAGATTCTGAAAAAAGAAGTTGGAAACTTTGTGAAACTCAGGGGCATGAGCAGTAGCTCCATACCAGCAAATGCCTCCTACTGTGCATGCACCCGAAATTCACGAACTTTCCGATCTTTTTTTCGATAAGTTCATTAATTTTGGGCGCATGCACAGTAAAAGACACTTGCCAGTACGGAGCTACTGCACATGCGCCCAAATTTCACGAAGTTTCCAATTTCTTTTTCCAGAAACTTTGTGACTTTTGGCACATGCCCAGTAGATCCGCACAGGCAAATGCCTTCTACTGCACATGCGCCAGAAGATACTGATGACTCCAGGCAGGGCCGCCATTAGAAATCACGGGGCCCCGTACAACAAAATTTGCCCACCCTAGCACCCAAGTCCCGCTCCTAATCCCTGCCCACTCTACATCAAAGTTAAAAGACCACACAGACATCCGCGCTAAAAACGTAACTCCCCCAAGGCTCCCTTATAAGTTAAAAAAAATTTGGCGCCAGGCCCCGCCATTAAAAAAAACGTTTTCTTTTTTTAAATTGGCGGTCAGGGCCCCCTACAAGTTAAAAATAAAATTGGGGCCCCAAAAAAATAATTTTTTTAAAAAAAATTGGTGGTCAGGCCCCCCGACAAGTTAAAAAAAAATTGGGGCCCCAAAAAAATATTTTGTTTAAAAAATTGGTGCAGGGGCCTATAGAGTATTAAAATAAATATTGGTGGCCAGAGGATTAAAAAAACCCACATTGGTGTGAATAGAATTGAACTCGTGGCTTCAGGACTTCAGTTATAGCTGTTTTAGTGACTTCGGGTATTTTCGGCTCTTCAGGACTTCAGTGTCAGCTCCTTTCGTGACTTCAGGTATTTTCGGCGCTTCAGGACTTTGCAAACGTTCGGCACTTCCGCATTCTGCGCAGGACTTCAGCGAGGTGAGCGCTGGCTGCTGCACTCGTAAGGGGGGCCCTGCTCTTTGTATATTGCAGTGCTGCCGGGCCCCCCTTCAGCCCCGGGCCTGGGACACTTGTCCCCCCTGTCCCCCTCGATGGCGGGCCTGACTCCAGGAAGAAGACCACTTGGGTTGGTGCCTGTGAACTCAGCTGGACAGGACCTGGAAAGAGGGGTAAGTAGCAAGTTAGGGGCATTTGCCCAGGGGTGGGGGGAAGTAGGCCTGGCGTGAGGACTGCCTACACAGGGTATGGTGGGGAGGGTTTTTTACAGGTAGTGGTTGAATTCTCATTTAAATAAATGTGTGCTCAATGGAAAACCCAACTATGATGTAAATGTAACAAATTTCCAGTAGAAAGTGACAACCGTGCCCCAGTGTCAATTTTACTATGCTATATTGGACATTGTGTAAAGTCCATGTTGATGTGGTGATTGGCCTTTGGGGTCAAATGTGATGTATTGAAGTGTACCAAAGATATGAAGTTTAGCCTAAAAACTCTTCTTACTGTTGATATAGAGGGCTTTTAACAAAACCCCAGCAGGTCTGTTGCTGATTTAAGTTTACAAATGGGAAATTCATCATTCCTGAAACCACAATAACAATTCTCTATCTATATTTTTATTTACAAATCTACCATTACAATTCTCAACACACGAATGCATACAGTTTTCAGGCTGGCCTCTGCTTTGCTCAGTCTGTGTAGCTGCACTCAGGCAGACAGCAGTGATGTAACTGTAGAGGAAACAGACCCCACAGTCACGGGGGGCTCAGACCGCAGGTCTGCTGCCTCTGTAGCCACACTACTGAAAATCTATCTGCAGCAAGCTGGAGAAAAGGGTAGGGGTGTAACAAAGATTAGCACCCAATTGATTGCTGGGTTCTTCCAAATGGTTTTCTGCAGTGGGGCCTGGCGCTCTAGTGCAGCTGAACATGGAAACTTATTGGAGGCCATTTGCTAGCATGCTCTTGCACTTATGGTGTAAGTTTATCATTCAGTGAGTAATTTCTTAGTTTTAAACTTTGGTTCTTCTCTAAACTCTCTTACCAGTGGTACTTGTTCCGACTTGATGCCTGCATGCCTGGCAAATTTGGGCGAGCAATTACCCCCAGTGCTAACTTACATATTCATGCTCAACTCACTGCCCTCAGGTGACATAGATGGGTGGGTCAGAAGCGGGTATATTGATGAAAATGATGCAATGTCCACTATGACAGCATTGATTAAAACTGTGTTTCATTTGTAAAAACACACATGCAATTACGCTTGTTTTAACACAATAGAAGTATTTGTGGTGGGTGCTAATTTCCAAGCAATTACGCTGAAATAATGGGAAAAACACTGCAGTATGGGTAAAAAGCATGGCAAACTGCATACTGCATTTTGTTTCTGGAAACATTTCCCCAACCAATTATTGTGAATTGATTTGCATTACAATAAATGGGAATTGCCTTGGAGCCATTATTCTGTGATTCCAAAAATGGTACAGTAAATAAATCCCAATGATCAAAAATGTAGATCCAGAAAGGCTCATTTACAATGGGCAGAAAAATGGACAGAAAACGTCTGTATTCATCCACCTGATTCATAAAAGGTATTTGCTCTCAAATATGCTTATTGCACTTCTACATAGTTTAGCAGAGCTCAAATTTGCCCTCTGAGTCTTATTGGATGACTCTTGTGTTAATTGACTCTAGGCAACCCTGGACATGGAGGTAATGTGTAATGTGGACCAACTGTCCAAATTATTTTAATTCTTAAGTTGCCTGGAAGGAAAAACTAATAAATGAAATTGGAGTTGGGCAGCTAGTGTGAAACTATAACTTCCAGAACCATTTGCTGGCCTTAAGCAGCCTGGTGTCCTTTGGTTGGATAACTCTGCTTTAACAGATGTTGACCTCTGCTGCACTTGGCTCTCTCCTCTTTGTTTATGCTTACAGTTTGCAGTGCTCCCTGTAGGGTGTTGTCTCTCCTTGGTTCTCGCTTTCTTGTTAGTCTTGCTCTCCCATTAGTAGATAGGCTGTATTGATTTTCTTGCTTCAGCAAAATAAATCAGTGAGATGAGGTAATTTATATGGGACTGTGACTGTTTCCATTTCTTAGTTACAGAAATGCTTGCATTCCATTGAGGATCTGAGTTGGCCTTTTCTTAGTGTCTGTGTAAACGAACAACATTCCTTTTCATGATCAGAATAAATTATGTGTTAATATTAAAATATTTTATTAAGATGTTGTTTATTTCATTTCATGTTTGATTTAATGCTCTAGCCCTTAATGCTTGGGTTAGAGCAGGGGTAATATTTATTGATAAGCACCCAAGGGCCTTGGCCTAGGGTGGCAGATTTTGTAGGGAAGTCTATATATTTTAATAAAATTAAGGAGAAATTTAAAAAATCTTCCCTGCCTCCATGAGAGACACTTTTAACATAAAACAATGGAGCTGGTGGGTTGAGGGGTATAGGGCCTGATATGCTGCATGACATATGCCAGAAGTTATGTCACTTCCGTAAGTTGAGGGGGAACTGTTAGGTGCGGTGCCTAGGGTGAAAAGAGATAGGAATTTTCATCCAATAAAGCCAGACAAGACAATATGCCAATAACAGTCAACATGTGACATACCAACTGACCTAAATTCAAGCATAGATGGTAATCAAATGTTATGTATATACAGAGTATACATTGCTCCACCAAGATAAGAGCTAATAGCAAGAGGAAAAGCCCTATAACTCCCAAATGGACTATATATCTATTTACATTTTTCTATATAGTGGCTGTTCCAGTTAGCAACAGGACATTCCCAAGAAATGTACTTTGTTTAACCAGCATGTAGGGGGGTGATCTGGGGAAAGCTTATGAAGTCTTTATAGTAACAGAACATTAACATTTTATAAATGTGCACTTTATGCTTGGTGATAATAGCATTATACCAGATACAAGCACAGTCTGTAAGAGACAGGTTGCTATAAAGCCCAGTCCAATTTTTCTAAATAGGTGACCTGGGGAGTATCCGTGAGTTCAAAAATTCCTTGTAGTCTCTGGAAATATGGATTAATGTTCATCTTTAAGTAACATAAATAATGGTTTCCCAAACAGAGGCAGAGCAACTTTTCTACTCAGTAATAAAATGGAAGTAACAAACGACAGAAGTGAGGGCTGGTATATGTATTGCCTCACACCTATGATTACCACATTATATTCCATGTAATGGTATGTCTAATGGTGTTGCTACTGAGTAACCAGTGTTCTATTTTTGCTAATGTAGAATGTGTTCATATAAACCGGTCTTTTAATTTATTCTTTTTGTTTTGTTATTGGAAAAATCAATAGCTCCCATGGGGCCAGAAATTGTCAAGAATCACACAAATACCCAGGTATACTGTACTGTGTCTGTAAAAATGCTTAGACTGCCCTCCTAATTATGGTCAAGGGATGTATATAAAAAATTTCAGAAGAGAGATGCAACTCACAGAATCCACATATGTATTTTGAACTTAATTATTTAGTCATAGGTTCACTCCTACATAAGAGGAAGTGGGTGCTTCTTCATGTTGAAGCACATACACAACTATGCTTGATAATGTTAATGTATTGGCTGCAATTGCATGAAGTGATTGGCACAGGAATTATAGAAACGGCGCTGCATTGTGGGGGACATTTTGTAAATTAAAAAAAAATGCCACTCCAAAAATATCAACCTCTGTATAAGCATGCAGAATTGTTCAACTGGGAATACTCATCTTTTTTTATTAACGCTGTGTTTTTTTAGGGGGGGTGGATAATGGTGGCACGCTCTTAGGCCCATGAGTCACTGATAATGCAGAGATAGCTGGGTTTCTGCAATCTAATGAACTTTCTCTTTTGTCTGATTATCCTCCAGCCAAGTGCTTCCAATCACAGGGTGAGACAGAGGCCCAGCCAGCCCTAACCTAATTACCTTTGATTATATCTAATGGGATGAGGAGTTTAATAACACTTAAGCTTCCTTCCTGTTTTATGGAACATATCTATTGCTTGTGAGTATTCCTATTTAACAATCAACACAAGGCTGTATTTTTTATTTATAACTTTCTTTTGTTTTGGAAAGCTGAACATTTTTCCTGCATATGTAGGCCTCGTGGCTCAGTATTTCATGCAGAGTTCATTTTCAGATAACCTATTAAAGCAAAAATTCATTACATACACATGTCCTGAATATAAAGATTGTAGAACCCAGAGAAGTTCATCAGGAAATTGCTAATGCAAATGATTATTGGATTTGGTAGAATATTTGTTGTACATACACTTAAAGTGGACCCATCACCCCAAAAAAATATTCAAAATCCAATTTTATCACATTAGTCAAGCAAAATGAACATTAATTACAATATATAAATTATTTTATTCTTGTTTCCTTCAGTCTGGGAATTCATAATTATAGCAAACAGGCAGGAGCCATTTTGTGGACAAAAAGCCTTGCATCATCTCAGAATCTTGTTTGTGCAGAATTGGGGACCCGATGTCTATCCCCATGTCCTGGCTACACAATTAAATGGTTAAGAGAACTGGGGGAATGTGTGGGGAGCAGTGACATCTAGGAAGTGCTGAATGGAAAGTGAAAGTAATTATCTGCCCCGCCTCTATGCCTAAGGCATAGAGGAGTGGCAGACAATATTTGATTGACAGCTGAGATCTTTAAATGAGCTTAAAACAGCTATGAATGCTTTAATAAAAATTTGAAATTGGTTTTCATGTTTAATTTGAAAAGGACTTTTATTATACAGATTTTAGTGTCTGGGTGACGGGTCCACTTTAATACTTTAATAGCCAGGTTAGAAAATGTCTTCTTATTGTCTCTGGGATCTGATATTCCAGGGGACTACTGCCAGATATCTTGTAGAAACAATCAGTGAGGAATTTAGAGGACATGACTCTACATTTTAAATAAAAGCCGTATTTAGAAGTTTTCGGTCATTTGTCTAATGAAATGTGTTTTTTTTTCCTATACATATATTATTATAAACAGATAAAAAGAATACAAAAAAATTCCATGGATGGGTGGGGGAAGGGTATTATATTGTTATATATTGCACACCTTCAATCCCCAAGGTCCTATTGGGGATAAAAACCAATTACAGAAAAATATGTAGAAGGTGGACTGCAAAACCAATATAATAAAAGTACAATTTATTATAGAATCACTAAAACACTGGCCGGCCAGAAAACACAGATAAAAAGAATATGTATAAGTCAAACATGGTTATACATATATACATAACTGGAAACCCGTTATCCAGAAAGCTCTGAATTTTGCAAAGTTGTCTCCCATAGACTCCATTTTATCCAAATAATCCAAATGTTTAAAAAATGATTTCCTATTTCTCTGTAATAATAAAAGAGTATGTTGTATTTGATCCAAACTAAGATATAATTAAATATAATAAGATATAATTATAATTAATAGGCCAAAACTGGCCTATTGGTTTATTTAATGTTTACAGGATTTTTTAATGCATCCAAATTAGTTGGAAAACCCATGTTGAAGCACATTCTGGATAACAGGGCATTCGGGATAACAGGTTCCATACTTATACAGTATGTTATGGAATATTTGTGCTAGATTGCACCAGACTGATTGATAACCACTATGTTGCATCAACCATTAAAAGGTCTAGTAACTCATGGCAACCAACCAGCACGTAGCACATAATGGTGCAGTTTAAAAGATTGGTTAATGTGAGTTACTAGACCTATTACATACTATGGATTTTTGTATTACATTGCACCCTAAATTTACTGGTCAAGTTATTACTTTCAAAGAAATACCAACTGGGTGTTTGTCTTTGCCCGATAACCTAGAAATGCCAATCGCCAGCTTGCTTTCATTGTTGTAGGTTGTAAAATGAAATCAAATATTTAATAGGTTCTTATGGACTATTAGACCAGGAAATACTTTTCTGGTGTTATTACATAATTTCCTGTTTATGTCTGCTTGTTGCATTTGTAATTTATTTGAATGTAAATGCTGCACCTATGACGCTCCTAAGATAAACTGCACTGACAAAAAGGGATCTTTTTATATGATAATATGTTAAATCCCAAAACCACTACACCACTGCTCTGAGGTCCCAACCACCCTTAAGCTGGCCATAGACATAAAGATTTTTGAAAGATCCAATAGTTATCATGAGACCACGATTGTCTCAAAACGATTGTTTAAATGCCTGATGTGTCCATCAACTAAAAAGACCATTTCAGGCGATATTGCCAGCAAAATTGAAGGATCGCAGCCTGCTTGACCCTGCAAACATAGGTAGATTGCATGGGGACAGATAAAGATTTTCTAACCTGGCCGATCAATCAGACCAATGTCGGACGAAAAATCGTAAGATGAACGATCATTTGTATCCCACTAACCGCACAATAATTTGACAGATTGGTCGGACTTCCCCAAGATCGGTCGTTCGGCAGGGAAATATTGTTGCGTCTATGGGGAGCTTTATCTTCCTGAGAATATCTGTTTTGAAGGTCTCAGAAGTCCACCTACACAGTTGCTGGATACACACAGATGAATATACCAACTTTCCTGGGATACACCAGGACCACAATAGGTATAGGAAAAACATCATTTTTTTAATCGGCCAATATGACACATAGATCTCATGTGCACACAAACATTTGCCTCAAGTGACTTCAGTTTATTCAGTTCTCAGAGTCAACCATATACCTTGGCTCCTTTACCATCCAGGACTGAGTGTTATTGGCATCTGTTAAGGCATAATAAACACATGAAAAGACTAGTGATTAAAATTTTACAACTTCTTTTAACCCTGGGACCTTGCCAAGTATTTAGAAACATATTATTTTATATCATCCTTAACCTGTGGACCTTGGCAACAAGTTATCCGTAACCCAGACCTATGTTTTCTATTTTAGAAGGTACAAGCTCAACCACAGATTTGTACTAGTAGAGAGAAATAATTAAAGTATAGTGCAAGTAAGTAACCAAATAAACTTAATTATAGAAAAAGTAAACCATTAAACTTTCTAAGTTACAGTTACAACAGCTGTAGTTGAATAGAGCCTTTACCTTATGTCACAGAGACAGAACCACTTTGCTGTTACAGCAGCCCTGGAAAATATTATTTTTAAATTAGCGATGAAATTAAAATGACTCCAGAAAATTAATTCAGTTTTAAAAATGACAAAAACTCAGTAATCTGTCCCAAATGCTTGTTTAGGCTTCCAATGCTGTAATAGACAAGAGGCTTTCATAAGTTCATGAACCTGGAAATACTTTGAACAAAGGATAATATAGAATTGTGATCTAGCACTTGGTTGCCCACACACTATATTTCTATTTACAGATTCTCAACTCCAGCTGATGTAGGTAGGGAACAAAGAATAAGTGAATAATGAATCCAGATTTTACTAAGAATAAGGGTGAAAGCTGACCACTGAATTAATAGTGATCAAGCAGGGCTGGATTAATCAGTTCATATTTAATGAAACAGGAGGAAAGCACTATGTTTTTGCTTGTAATTTACCTTTGCATAACCAAGTTGTATTTTCTCACGTATGAAACTCTCTTCACTTCCTGGAATTGAATAATTTGCATCCATCTACATTAGCAACACTGGCAGCATCACAGGTGGGTATCCTCTTCCTTGAGTGTAATTTATAGAACCCACATTCTTGCTTGGGACTGGTATTATCTACAATGCTGTTTTGCACTGGTAAATGGGCCTGCTTCTAATATCCTGTCTGCACAGGATGTAGAGGACATTCTGCACTTGCTGTTGGTCAGTACTTTGTGTATGGGCAGTTTTGTATCCTATAATCACAGTAAGTGACCTATTTAGTTTATGCAAATGACACATTGGCTAATAAAACTGCAACCTCTATCTTGAGGCTAAGTAAATGCACACAGCTTGCACTTGCAATTTTTTGGCTACACTGGCCATGTGTGGTGGGGTGGTAGGTAGTGCAAGTTACAATCTTAATTGTTAAATTGCTTCAAGTTTCTGATTGGCTCAGCATTCGATGGCTGTCTGAAAGCATACCCAAAAGCTTCTTTTACACATCATAATAGTCTCCTAAATATCCCATTACAAAAATAAGGGGTACACATTGCCAAACTGTTCATGTAGTGTGGCAAAAGTAGCCAGCATTAGTAGGTCCTAAAAAATACTCTTCATAACAGAAGTAGCTCCCTAGGCTTATCCTGAGTCTGTAGAGAGGCATCCCATAATCCTACGAGATATCCCCCTATAGTAAGCAAAATCCTAAAGAGATTTAATATAAGACCTACTTTGAGAAATGCTCACCCAATTGTTTTAAAAGTGGGTTTTACTTTTCTATGAATAGCTATGTTATGGCCTTCACAAGTAAACCTCCTGGTCTGAATTAAATATTATTAATAGCCATTGTTGCACTGATGTAGCTTGTTTAGTATCATCAGTATGTATATCTACATTGTGTTAAATCTGCCAGGCAGAATTTCCTAGCCACATGTAACTTAATCTGCCTTATCTGATGCGCTCTCTCTCCATCCTGTCTCCCTTAGAGTGATGACTCAGGTTCTTGTAAACTGACACACAGGAGGTGGGTAGACTGCTAGGCAATAAACAAGATGTATTTGAGATCTCTTGCCTTCATTTACATTTAAAGACAACATGCAAGCATGGAATTTCTGTCATGCATGCATTTTTTCATTATTTAAAGATAGTTTTAAGATATATTTAATGCCATGTTACAAAGGCCCATCATTCTGCAGCCATGTCAGTTCCACTACTTGAACCATCACTGCAGAGACAGCAAAGCAATGCAAAAAAATGCAGAGCAGTTCATGTGCTGACTACTGAAGAGAGGAGTAGAAGGGGCACAACAAAGCTTTAAAGGAGTTTCTCTGCTTAAAGAATTGCCAAGTAAGGACAATTCTTTTAGCAGACTTGCAGATACATTGAAGATCATTTCAATTCACACAACAAACAGGGCCTCTAAAATCTTCTTTGCTGCCAGCGCCTCTAAAAATAGGAAATTAGAAAGTATTCTTATTAAATTCACTTGCTGACAATAAAAGTGTTTATTTTAATAATTTTTGTGCCTGTGTGTATTTTCTCTGGAATAATACTTTTTGGCTTTAGTAGAGATCCACCAATTGTTCTTGTAAAGTAAACACTATTACAAGGACAACTTTCTAGTGCCTTGGTGTGTTCCTCATAAAATCTGTAAAACAAACCTATAAACATTTCCTATTTTTAAATATGTTTGAAGATATGTCTACCCCAAACTGCAAATAGTGCCTCTCCCCATCTGCCAATAATAAATGTAGCTAAAGGACAGGATTTTATGAAAAAGTAGCCAACACACACAGAGCACGAATACAGCAGGGCACCAAACTATGTTTTGAAGATGTGGAAGGCTATTACTTATATAATTTATTGGCATTCACTGCAGGTGCCCATCGCATTCAATGTAGTTGCTAAGTTTGGACCCTGGGCTGGTTCTTTTCTTTGCTAAAAAGGCATTGGCCTGTGGTATATGGCATATGCTTAGAAATACCATAATGCCATCTTTCTTCACAGAGATGCTTTCAGGTGTCCTGCACATGCAAACTAGATTTTATTCAGCAATTCTATTCACTGGAACTGCCCTATCCAGTATGCAACTCTCCCCTACACGGCCTGGGAATTCAGGGAGCAGGAAGTGGAAGAGAAGGGAGGGGTTATTAGGGTTTTTGCAGAAGTATTCAATAAATCAGCCTATTTTTTAAAGCATAGTTCTTCTGGTACGTTATTATTTTTTACACAAAATGTATCCTTTAAAGCAAACAAAAGACAGGGATTGATCAATGCACATTCCCTGGATTCATAAGTAATTTAGTATCTATGCAAGTACATGTATTTTTCAAAAATTGGTTTGTTACAGAGTTATAATCATATAACTGGTATGCCACCGTACTGCGTCAAAGTAAACCCCATTTGGCGGTTCCTAGCGATTTACCTCCAGTGATATTTTCCTAAGGCTGGCACCTCCCGACATGGTAGCATTTCTTGAGATAAGTGTCTCCTGGCCAAGGCATTGGTTTCAGTCAGAGGGCTTTCACCATTAATTTTTGCTACTATTAGCTAATGCTGCCATTAGTTTTTAAATGAATGTGGTGATTAAACAATACATTTAAAGCCCAAATAAGAGAGATATACCATTGTATTTTTCAAGATGTATAGCAGAGAAAGCAATAGGTTTGAGGTCTGCTTTTAATACCATTCATTTTAAATGATTTAAAAACCATATCAATGGAGTCATTTATCCAGAAAGTAATTGAAGTAGAGAGTGAAAGACATAAACATGTGGAGTATCCTAACCTCCTCAATAGCTAAAGGTGAACGTAGGACTATGATGCAGAAAAATAACAGATGTGCACTGGGCATTGCATTCGTCTAATTCATCTGTTTACACTATCTGTTCTGGAACATCTTTTATCTGAGTTCCGTTCCTGTCTGCCTTAATTCTACTTGCATCTATCAAGGGACTCAGGTACAGGAAGCAACTTTTAGCGCATATTTATTTTTACAAGACGCTGCTCAAACGTATCATTTGCAGAAATTCCTTTACTTTTGTTGACACAAACAACATACATATATACATACATATATATATATATATATATATATATACTTACAGTTGTCCATATGCTAATTAATGCTATTATGCTAATGAGAAAGAAGGAAAGACCCATCTTCTGTTTCATCTCACTTAATAGTTTGTTGACCATATGAAGTTGACTGACTTTGTATTTATTGCTGTATAAATTGAGATGAAAGATTTATGGAATTACACAAAATTGTATTTTGCTTAAAATGTTATAAAAAGTATGTCACCATATTGAAATTGATTTGAAACTAGAGATAATCAATTTCAACCAGATTCATGTTAGGAAATGTGAAATTTAGACACCAAAATGTAACTTCATGTGTCCATATTCAGTATGGCTTTGTCCCACAATGGAAACAACACTAATTGTCACCCTCTAGTTGTTACTGGTTACTTTAAAAGTATGTAGGCATTTAAGCAGAATTTTATAGTAAAGGCTACTTCATCTTAATTTTCCTGTTCCGTCCAGAACAGTAGACCGGGATGAGACAGAAGCAGAAGTGGCTCCTAATGACCAATCATTGCAAAGAATGAATCTTCCTTTTCAGACCTAGTACTACCAAAAGGGCAGATTGGTGAAAGGCAGATTTATCAATTTTAAATTTGAGAGGAAAGAAATTGCCAAAACTGCACATGAAAATAACTAAAAAATAGTCACAGTTGTTTTTTTTTATGGAAGAAATGATGCAAGCAAGCAAGCAAGAATCACATTGTTCCAATCACTTTTAATGAATGTTTTCAAATCTTGAATGTTTTAATAAACTGAGAAGTTTTTACAGACAATTTCCATTGACTTTTATAGAAACTTGCCAACTTTTACTTGCTGAGTGTTTTCATGAAACTTTTTACAGACAAAAGACACAAGGTTCTCTGTACTACTACTACTAAGCTACTAAAAATTTCCTCCCCTTTAAACGAAACAGGGATTGTTTTTCCAAATATTGCAATATGTTCAAGCTGGCCAGCTACGTCAAATTCTTTTGCTTCATTATATATTTTAGTTTATATATATCTAGTTTTACCTGCAACCTGTTTGCTGCTTTCAAGATTAAGGCTCAAGCCAGACGGGAAGATTTGGGGAGATATGTCGCCTGGCAACTAATCGCCTGGTGATTAATCTCCCCGAAACGCTTCCCCCTGCCTTCCAGCGACTTAAATGAATAATCACCTGTGCCTATTTACACGCCGTGCTGTGCTTTCCCGAAATCGCTCGGAATTGCCTAAGCAGGCAACTTCGAGCGACATCGGAAAAGCCAGCGCCGCGTGTGAATAGGCTCAGGCGATTATATATTAAAGACACTGGAAGGCAGGGAGAAGCGGTTCAGGGAGATTTGTCACCCCAAAGAAGAGGCGATTAGTTGCCAGGCGACAAATCTCCTCGAATCTTCCCATCTGGCCTTACCCTAAAACTCCCAAATGGTTGCCATTTTAATTGCCTGCCACTGTGATGACCGGATTTTAGCTGGGAATGGTGGGAGCTACAACATGGAGCTGGCCACTGCTCCTGTATAAACTGTAGCTTAAAAGGGAAAGTTGTGCTCACCACTAAATTTTATACGATTAGGAGGGGTGCAATGAGGCTGTGACCTCAAAATTCATACAGACAAAGACAAGAGGTCCCCTGCACTCACCTATTTTCAATATATTAAGGACATTAAGGGGCAGATTTACAAAATTCACTTGAAGAATTCGAAGTTCGATCGAATTTCAAAAAGATTCGAATTTGAAGCTTCAAATATGCAAATTAGGCAAATTTGACCATCGAATATTCAAATTCAAATAATTCGAATATTCAAATTTAATTTTATTCGAATATTCGAAGTACTTCCCCTTTAAATTTTTATTCGACCAACTACTTCGACAGATCAAAGCTACCGAATTAGGCATCATTATTTTTGATTGAATAAAAAAAATTCAGTCGATCAAAAAAATCGTTCGAATCGATCAAATTTTTCCTATTCGATCATACGACCAATCGAATTGTGGAAAAATCCTTCAAATTCGATATTCAAAGGGGCAGATTCACTAAAGTGTGAAGCGTCTAACGCTAGCGCTAATTCACCAGTGTGGCATCATTTCTCAACTTCGCAAATTCACTAACACGGACTCTGGCAAATTTTCGCTAGCGAAGTAGATAGACTTGCGCAACTTCGCACCCTTACACCAGGCGAAGTTGCGCACTGACGAAGGATCGTAACTCCGCAAATTTAATAAGATGAACATTTTCCTCAACGTTACCACTTACGCTAGACGTTACTTCGCCTGGTCAGGCGTATTTTAGCATAGGAAGGTGATAGTCTGAAAAAGATCGATGATTTTTTTGGGGGGGTTACCCTTCTTCCCCCCTACATTTCCTAACATATGGCAACTCAACTATACAGGGGGCACATGTAGGGCAATAGGACAACTTTATATAATTTATTAAAGGTTTCCTGGGATTATGTAGTGGAATGTAGTGGCTGTAACATATACTTCTATTATAAGTTAAAGTTCCCGCTGTATGCAAATTAGGCTTCGCTAGTGAAGTAAAACTTGCGCAACTACGCTACCATTCGCCGACCTGAGCGTAAATTCGCACTTTAGTGGATTTGCGTAGCGCTGGCGAAAATTCTCCTAGCGAAGCCTACGCTGACGAATTTTCGGATCTTAGTGAATCTGCCTCAAAGGATTTTACTTCATATACTATTCCCATGGTCGAATTTCAAATTTTTTTAAATTTGAAATTCGACCAATAGTAAATCTGCCCCAAAGACATTTTCTGCCCCTATTTATTGAAATTTAGATTTGTAAATTTTCGAGTATTTAAATGTGTACTTATTAACAAACACAAATCTTGAAAATTCGATCACCTGAAAACATGAAAAAACTCAAATGCAGTGCAAAAACATTCTACTTACACATTTCATTGAGTCTATTAAGTTTAAATCACCTGAATTTAGCAAGGACAACTCCCATTAACGTCTCCATGAATTGTTACATTCTAGTAACATTCTATTTAATATATCTCGAACATTATCCTGAACATTTGAGTTTCAGAAACCCTAATTTGAATTTGTTTGTTTTAGTGTAAAAAAAAAACCCTGAACTGCAGTAAAACAAATCAAATTTGAATGTTAATATTTGGCCCGTAGTGTAGTGCAAGCAGAATTTGTTACATCCTAATCACAGTACAAATGGTACACAACTGAATAAAAAAAAAAAAAACAACTACCTTGTCCATGTATGCAGGCAGCTCAATACTTACAACATAATTACAACAGGTAACAAATAATGTTTGACAAAGATGATGTCTTTATCAGTTTGTTTATTTCAGTAATATATACATTTTTGAATTAAAAAAAGCCAGTGCTTTGTTTTTGTAAACTATTAGGGACATAATTCTTCTCTACTAAACTGCTCTAATATATATTCTATGTCATTTTTCCTTCTGGACTGTGACCTCCAGTTGCACAGAGTCAGGGCAGGTGTTGTTTCTTTCTAATTCACAGAAATCCATAAATATGCTGCTGAGAGATATAAATGAGCCCCAAGAGTTATTCCTGACCCATCACTGTACATTTCTCATTTCACTGGGACTACTGCTAAACATCTGGCAGATCTGTTATGTTATATCAGAAATGCAATGGTTTAGCTCATCTTTATGTGCATTAAGTAGGATTTTTTTACATTTAAGCTAAATACAGTTTTCATAAATATATTTTCACAGTTTCAGGATAAAAGAGGTGGGATGATCACAACTATGACCAGCAATAAGTAGAGGGTCATTAGTAGAGCTACATAGAATTGGTTAATCTCAGCACCTGCTCTCAACACAGAGGGGCTTATTTATCAAAAACAATTATTTAAATGATTTAAAAAGCACAATTTATTCGGATTGGGAGCAAACTCGATAAAGCCGAGTGAAAATCCAAATCATACATTTTTTAAAAATGTTACTTTTTCCCAAAAATACTCAGATTTTCTGGTTAATTTCAGCGCAGACCACAGAAACTTTGAAATAGGGTAGGGATCTCTCCCATTGACTTATATACAACCACTGCAGATCTGAGATGCCAGATTTTCGGATTCTGACTTTTTGTAGCATTGGGCTTTAATAAATCCTGAAAAATCTGAGGGTTTTTTTCCACTACAAATTTAGATTTAGAGTTTTTCAGCATTTAACATATAACCTCCATACAGTACTTAGATTTCTACAAGGAATATATTTGTGTGAATGAACCAACACTAAAAAGCTTAGAGTAGACAAAAAATACAAGGAGATAATATAGTGTAGCATTTCTTAATTCACCATTATACCCTTCTGTGAAGTTAACTCTTAGAGTTTAGGCACAGTGTATAGTAGCCATCACCTGCAGGGTTAACTTTAACCAGCTTGTCTAAGGAAAAAATGTTCTCCTCTATATGTGCAGATTTTAAACTCATAAACGTTTAGGAGTATTTATGGCATTAAGGGGTGGTTGTTCCCCTTCTGTAGATGTTAAGGGATTCCATAGATTTCTAAAAAGATGAGCTCAACATCGTGTAAAACAGCTTTTAATAAATTATTGCCATGGCAACCCATTTCTTCTCATAGCCCATTACATTTAAAACTTAAAGAGCACATCTATCGCATATGTGACCAAAGGTTTAAATGTGGTCATTAACCTAAGAGAATTTCTGTAGACCAATTGACAAAAAGTGTTGAAAACCCCTTAAAAAACCTTCCAACACAATTATTACTGGAAATTAACGTTTCAACATCAGGATTTG
The DNA here is from genome assembly GCA_024363595.1 of Xenopus borealis. Classification (NCBI taxonomy): domain Eukaryota; kingdom Metazoa; phylum Chordata; class Amphibia; order Anura; family Pipidae; genus Xenopus; species Xenopus borealis. Next base: position 47,915,371 of record CM044445.1, read on the forward strand.
AAGTTTTGAATGTAGCAGACTTATTTCCGAAATTAACAGTGATTGTTCCACAGTCATTAACCAAATGTTAAACCATGAACAGGGATTTGCTTTGTTAGAAAATGATTACACTTTAAACACCAATCCTTTATTTGTTCCTCAGATCCATTATTTCTATTAATTTTGTGAACTTAGCAACTTAATAATACAGGTTAATGATAATGACAAAGAAGAATGGATAATGATAAAAAAAACCATATCATGTTTAACCCATATCATATGTCAGTCTTATTGTATGTATGAAGGCCTGCCATTATTTTATTTTCTCTATGGCTGTTAAGTGCTGCTTATATCAACATTTTTTACACGTACAAAGCAAACAGACAGTTTTTTTGTATAGTCTTCACTGTTCCATGTGAAGCTTGTTAGCATAAAAAAAAGCTTCCGGAAGACAGGAACACAGTGACAGTATGAAAGAGAATTGTGCCACAGAGCTGTGTATCAGAAATCAATGGTTGGAGAACGCACAGGCCTGGCAGTAATACAATCTCATGCTTACCGTGCAAAGTCTCCCCCCCGCAAATGATTCCATCAATATACAGAAAAAGCCTTGTTTCAGTGCATTTTTCATATGCACAAAGAAGGAACTCTGCTTTAAAAAAGCTGCTGATCAAAATTATTCTCTATTTTTTTCTTAGTGAGGCTAGGATCCCTCTATGCTTATTGTGTATGTCTTGCAAAACTTGATGTTTTGGTAAGCAGATTTGCAACATGAGGCACTACCTCTCCTGCTGTTTGGTTTTCACACACTTTTCTGGTTTTCACTTATATACTTCCCGCACCATTTTAAACTTATTTAGTTGGGTGTGGCTGGATAAAAAGGAGAATACTTTGGGACATTGTGTCTGCCATTCTGAAGTCCCATACACTACATACAGATTTACACATCTGCAGAGTGCTCTCTGACATGACTGAACTATCATCAACATTCTAAAATCAAAGAGATTAATGTTGACCTGTTGCTAATCAACAAGACCTACAGAATACACCTTTGTGTGAGAAGATCACTAATGGAGTGAATGGAAGTTTGGGAAGTGCCAGGAAAGGTGTACAAAGTGCAGTTGCAACAGTACTTCTTAATGATCTTAAAAGCAAACTACACTGGAGTAATATGGACTCACCCAATGCAGCAAAGTTGCAGACCAGGAGACATTTACTGACACATGGCTTCAGAAGCTTTTAGACCTGTAAATATTCTATTTGTAATTTGTTATTAATAGCAACTCCAGAAGAGTCCAAGGTATCGTGAACCTCACCATTTCTTTAACCCTCAATTATGGGAATAGAGATGATACTTAATACTGCCCAAAGTAAGGCTGATATATAGTACACAAATTTGTTAGAACACAACTCACTGACAATGGATTTTGGAACAAATACAGTATATGTCATCTATATGCCATGTGGCCTTTCCTATGTTGGCAAGTTGCATAATAAGTAAGGTTGAAAAAAGACACTTGTCCATCAAGTTCAGCCTTTTAAGTCTATTTGTAAGCTGCCTAACTGTTAGTTGCTCCAGAGGAAGGCAAAAAGCCCCATCTGAAGTCTCTCCAACTTGCCTCAACGGGGGAAAAATTCCTTCCTGATGGCAATAGGACCTGCACCTGTATAAAGCTAGATGTTAGTGTTCACAGTGGTGCATGGACTGGCTTGGATTAATGCAATTACATATTAGACACAAGTACAGCACAGCTTTTGATACTGTTGACCTGTACTAATGCAAATTCTCCATTCAATTGGATCAAGCTGAATCCTAGTTCTCTACCTACCTTTCTGATTGTTCCTTCTCTGTTATATTCGCTAATAAATCCTCTCCCCCGGTTCAGTGTGGGGGTGCTCCAGGTTTCTGTACTATGTCCTCTTGTACACTCTCTCTTTAGGAGACCTTATATCTTAATTTTCCTTAAAGGACTAGAAACCCCTTCTCCGCAAGTTTCAAATATATTACTCAGTATCCCCTCATTTATCACATCGCTAGGTGTTTTGTGCTAAAAAAACTCTTAGTTGCCCATGGTCACATCTCATTAGCCTCCCTCGCAGGCTCCATTTTAGCTTCTATGACATCATAAAGATGGACACCCCAAATCTACTGTGCATGTGCAAACTTCTAAACATCTCCTGAACAGTGTCTACTGTCTATGTCAGCTTGTGTCTCCATGATAACCAAAAGGGAGGGTGTGCATTCAAAGGGCCAGACTGTGCCTGCACTGATGGCTGTGGAGAGAAATGCGCACTGCCAATTGCGGGTACTGCACATGCTCCAAATCCTTTCTGTAGTTAATGCGCAACCACTTGGTCTTGGAGCAGGAAAGAGGCAATATTGGTATTTTTTGTATTTAGTTGCCATTTTTTTTCTATATTACTGGATCTAAACAGCTGAATGATTACAAGAGATTGTATAGTGCTGCAGAGCACACTTAGGGGCAGATTTACTAAGGGTCGAATTCGAGGCTTAAAAAAACCCTCAAATTCGACCATGGGAATAGCATGGGAAAAAAATTCCTTCGAATTTGAAGGATTTTACCGCTATTCGATTGGTCAAACGATTTCATTCACTAAAATTCACTAAACCCACTTCGATAGGTTGAAACTGGCGAACTAGGCAGTTGAATATAAATTTAAAGGGGAAGTTATTCGACTGTTGAATATTCGTATAGATTATTATTCGAATTATTCGAATTTTCAAAATTCACTGGTCGTAAGCGTACTATGTATATTTATTATATTTATTGTCTGACTTGTCCTCCCTGTGTGTACTTTTATATATTTTACTTTTCTGTATACTGTACTTTTATGCATTGTACGGTGCTGCAGCTCCTTAACAGCGCCTTACAAATAAAGTTATACATACATACATGTATGATGCCTTAAGGTGAATCAGATATCAGTCATGACTTTTTTCTATACATTTTTTTGCAACAATGGCATGCTACTAAGAAAGGAGTATTTACCAATATGTTTACAGTACAGGTATATGATCTGTCATACAGAAAACTGTTATCCAAAAAACTCCAAAAAATTATGGAAAGGCGATCTCCCAAAGAGCAAATTTTAAGCAGATAATTCAATTTTCTCAACATGATTTTCTCTGTAATTATAAAACAGTACCTTGTACTTGATCCCAAAACAATCTCTTTTGGATTTAATTAATAATTTTTAGAAGATATATGGTACAGTGATCCAAATTACAAAAATATCCCTTATGAGGAATACCCAAAGTTCAGAACAGTCTGGATAATAGGTTCCATACCTGTAGCAGTTAATTGGTGAAGGCAGCGTTTGCACTGTACAGCAAATGTATAATACACAAGCATAATGTTCAGCAACTACTTTGTATGTTTTTTATTTCAATTCTGTAGGCCCCTCCAGAACCCCTCCTGTAATGATAAACAGGTGCTTAAACTAGCAACTGGAACTGAATGTTGCTCAACAGCTAATGTAGGATAGGAAGCAGAAAAATGAAGAGATGTATAAAAAGATCAAAATCTAATTGTGCTTCCAACAGGAAATGCTATTCCCAGCTAAAAGTGCTATTTTTAGCAAGGTAGGTGGAGTCAGTTTCCCTTACTGATAACAGACATGATGACATCATGGTAAGAGTTGTTTTAACCACTTAGCATGTATAGGCTATAGCAGACAATAATCAGCTGCTTATTCTCTGGAATATTTTATTTCAAAGAATGCAGTTGTTTAAATCAGCACAAATAAAACTTCACATTTATAGTCGCAGACCTGCAACTTTATGCACACACATAGTATGGACAAAGACTGATTTGTTGCACCTGAACAAACTGCATAAATAGAACCCCTGGGACTCCGGTGAGTCTGCTTCAAACGGGCAGCTGACTGGAAAAAGCAACTAAAAGCAAACAAATCAACTGAAAAGCATAAGTATTTGTTATTATAGTTTATTTATAGTTTTTTTTTCTGTCTTGGGTGCTAAATAACAACGTTAGGTGTGCTATTGTGCTTACAGCAAGTTTGTCACCACCTTTGCACTTAGTTTTCCCTCAGTTTGAGGGGGG
>CM044445.1:47940822-47961212 GCA_024363595.1 Xenopus borealis
CCTCTAAAAACGGGACAGTTGGGAGGTATGCAAGGTGGGTACATTTTAAAGCAAAGAGGAGCACCAGCACCTGGTCCAAAATTAGTAATTATATTCATGGGGGTGCCTCACAAATTGGAACTCCTAGTTTTTATGACTTTCTTTGTCTATAGACATCACATGTTTCACCCATAATAACATGGTTAATCATATACAGTATAACCTGCAAATATGGGTGTAATGCATCGGACAGTTCTATACAGAAGCTGTGTATCTGGGCAAACCATTAGTAAGCCTTCCTTCATCCTTAACATGCCTTACACACTAGGATTGCTATATTTTCACTTGCAAATGAAAATTCCTTCTTTAACTCATTCCCCACCAGTAATTAAAGAGCGATTGAACCTTCATATGCTCCCTGAGGTTTGTCTGACAAAATATTGCTTTCTGGATGTTTTCATGATAGTTTGCCACTAACCCTTAATATTGACATTTGCTAATCTAAAGGGCAGATAACAGTGACATTTACTACTAAAGCTGTAATATCTAAAAAATGTATCCAGCATTAAATATGGGAATGTTTATATTGTGGAGATAGGAAAGGCTTTAAGAAAATATATGTATATGGGATATTAAAGCCTAGTGTTTTCCCAGGCTACTGCTTAACAGGAAGGTCAATGGCACAGAGATGGTTCAATTCCTTACATTTGAGATAATAACCATATCTTTTTCTTTCCATAGGCATTTTATGACGGAATAATAAAGCAATGTGCATTTATGACAGAAAAATAAAGCAATGTGCGAGCTAATCAAAATATATATATGCTTTAGGGAGGAATTACATGAAAAATGTATTAATATTTTGTTCATTATTTTAAGTAGTGAAATAAACATACCACATGTCTCTCAAATTACATAATATAAGCACACACTAGATGCTTATTCAGTTGTGCCAAACTAGCAGTTAGGAAGCAGTATACAGTGCTGTTCTGTGGGCATTGCTTGCATTTGCAGAGTCTACTGTACTGCACCAGATACACTAGGTTTCCTTGCAGATGTGTGCCAGAGCACAATGCCAACATGGGGCAGTGAGACACTTGTGCTAGGGTCAGACCTTTAACTGTGCCGTTAGATGTAATTAGCAAACATAGAGAAAAAACAGACAATTCACAGCAGATGCATAGGGAATTCTGCTTTGGTGTCATAAACCACAGAAAAATATATTTTTTATACCATTACCTGAATTTCTCAGAAATATTAGATTCTCCATGCAGGCTTTTGCTGGAAAACTTTAGGCATCTAACTTTTTGAAAACTTTTGCACCCTGTTGAAGTTAGAAAATCATATTTAGTTATTACGAAGTATGTAAAAAGCACCAACATATACAGTAATGGAGATTTATACAGTAAAGAGGAGAAACATCAAATATACAGGAAACAAATAAGCACACAGCAATACAAGAGGTGCAGAGCTTATGACTGGTCAGTGACAGTATAATATAGAATAGGTATAGTAACAACATAGTAGTACACAGTACTTAGAGTACAAAAGTATAACAATCTTCATAGTTTACACACGATCTGGTAATCCATAACAATTCATGTTTGCATTTTGTATTTCTATAAATAAATATTTGTAAACTTTTATTCCATTACCCCATCACCTATCTACCTTACTATATATTCAAAAATATTAGTTAAAAAAAATACACTTTTTACACTTACTTAAGATAGTTTTTCCCCCAGCTCTTAATATATTGAGTAGAGCCTAGTTAAGTTTTATACATACATGGGGAAGTTCCATATTCCAGCAGGTAGTGGAGAAATACTAGAATCTAAAATGAAAAAAAATAATGAAAACAAATAATTCAAGAAATCTAGAAACACCCCATACATATAGGGAATCTATTTTGAGCCCATACTAGATGAATTGCTGCTTTAAAACCATTTTTTTCATTATTTTTCTTTGTTTAATTTAGTTGCTGTGAGAGCCATGGGACCGGATACAGAGAAGCCTATTGGGAGATCTAATTGACCGATTCAGTTTCCAAAGGATGACGCCACTTAGGCATTAAGACTGAAGGAAAAGTGAGAGAAGAGCAGGGCAGAATGGAGATTCAAGGATGAGAGTAGGAAAATAGGAATAAACATATTGGCAACATTACTGAATTGATTCAATCAACATTTTATGATACAGCATGAGACTTTTTGTTTCCTGATTTGCATTTATGAAAACATATTCACACAATGAAAACAGCTTGCATTTTACTAAAATGTAGAGAGTGTCCCCACTTCTTAACATCGGGAAGATATACAGAAAAGAATGAATAAGGATGATTCAAGATAAAATCCAACAAAACTGAGTGCAGAATAATCAGGGGAAATGCAATAAATATCCAGTGAGAGAAAGACAGAGAGGAAGAGACTGTCAAAATCCCACCAAACTCCACCCCACTCCGCCCCCTTAACTCATTCACAAGATCAGCTGAAAACATTCACATTCACAAAACAGACGTTCACAGTCCAGCACCTCCTCTATTTGCATTCAAGCAGTATCAGCCTTTGGTCTCCCAAGCCAGACACACAGAGAACAAGCACTAGATATACCAGACCTCCCCTTTCAAATTGATTCCTAAGCAATAACCTGGAACGGACTGCAAACTGTGTGTGTGTGATATAGCAGCTTCAGTCGTGGGAGTCTTCTCAGCTTCTCTTACATCTTTGTGTAGCATCTTTGGAGTCTTCATCCTGTCCACGCACATTTCTTGAGATTTCTGTCTGAGAATAGATGCAAACCATACATTCTGCAATCTACAACAGTTAAAAAAAGGGAATCCATTCAGAAAACTTGCTGAAGCAGCATGCATGCTAAGGCAGAGTCACTCTGTCAGTAAATCTACCTAGATCAATTTGGGTGGGGATTATACTCATTTAAAGCACCATGGATCTACAGTCTTACAGAGGTGAGTCTTTCCTGTCCTTCTAATTCTTATTCTTCTACTGTCTGGGATTGCTCCCTATGATAGTACATTTATGCAGTGGCTTGTTAACATCATCCATTTTAAAGGACAGATATCTATCATAAAATTGTATTCATCACGTTCTACAGTATGTCCACATGTACAGTGCTACTAACAATGATAAAACCTGCATATGCATGTTGGCAGAGGAAGCCTGCTTTTTTTTGGGAAGGTGGCACAGAGTGCACACATATTGTTTGAATCAATCAATATTGTTTGAAAGGTCATAGGTGACACAACAGAAGGTGCATTTGTTAAGATACTGTAAAAAATGATGATGATCCGACCTAAAAATCCTGATATATATTTATATACTGTTCATTTTGTTAAAACTGTATGTAGCAAAGCAACTGGGACTTTAATCACAAAAAAAGATTGATTTGCTGCAAGATGACGAAGTAGCGGAGCCTTTGGGATCACAAAATTGAGAAAAGCAAAATGATTTGTATTGTATAAGTAAAGCATCCTATGTTTTTTACTTAAAGTATACCATTATCAATCCACCGCTCTATAGCCACTCCTTAGCTTATTTAGCATCTTGTCGGTTTAAAAGACAATTGTGTTGCTTTGTTTCACACGTATCTTATATAGACATAGACACACGTTAGTATTAAGCAGAATTTATTTTACCTTACGCAGTATGATACTAATATGCCTAGATTTCTAGTTTTGTAACCATATCCTTCAGTGCTGTCACTGCGGAATAGCCTAGATGGAAACACCCTATTGGGCAGTCATAGCAGTCCTAGAATTAAAGCAAAGTTCCTACTTTTGTTAAACATTTACGATGTTCAGTGGAATAATAAATTTAACATGTGCCATTGGAATATACTGCACTTGCATACATTTGAATGTTATTTTTGGTTGATTCAACATTATAAGAATAAATGTCTTAGATTTTCAGTGTTAACGACATGTTCTGTTCCAAGATATTTGATATTATAACTAATGTGATATAGTTAACCCCAGTGAAACAGTCCAGATTTGCAATAGAAAGTCAAGGATACAGCGGTCTTCATAACCTTGAACAAGTCACCATGCTTCACTCGGCCAAAACTAGGATGAGATGTCAATACTAGGAATGCATATTAGATTTACTACAGTATACAGAGAATGTATTTGCATTAAGATTTACTGCACACAGTCTCACATGACTTTAACATATGTACTGTGCATACGGTATTGCAACAGCCTAAATACAAGAAATATGCAATAATTAAGACTGGGGATAGACATAGATCTACTTTCTAATCATCAGCATCCCAACTCAATAGATGGTTTTGCACCACCAAATGGTGGAATCATGGAACCATGCTTGCCGTTTAGAAGGGCGTCTCTTCAGCCTACAGTATCATTAATACTCAGTAAGGGATCCTTTGTATTATAGGAGTTGCTATCGTCTACTGTTATTGAGTGGGAATAAACATTTTATATCATATCTAAATCCATGTATGATGGGGTATGAGCCCCAGTGCACATACAGTTACTGTGTCTTTCATTTGAAACCATCCACACCTTTTAATCCATTTTGATGTCCATTGTGAAACTATGAGGTAAGCATGTGATATTTTATCAAGGATATTGCATTTCTATGCTGACATTGAACTGGAAGTCAGCTGATGATCTCTGCAATTCAAATCCACACACACACATATATATATATATATATATATTTTTTTTATTATCTTTTTAACCTTGTAAGTGATTTGTGTAAACTACATTTAAAAAATACACTTAGATTGAAAACTCAAGGCAAGTTTAATTTAAATATGTAGGGGTATATATTGATTTCATGTATTGTTTCTGTACTACATGTATTACATTATAGGTCGGTGGAGCTTAATCTTTCTAATGCTGTATCTGGTGCACAAAGCATCCTGTAATGCTGTGGGGATCATCCTTTCCCATACTCCCGCTGGACAGTACAGCATGATACCATTAATGAGATTAAGTCCATTTACAGGAAAAAAGAAAATGTAATAATAGATTGCCTCTCATTGCAATATATCTCCAGGAATCATACAGCATTCTTGGGCTCTGGCTGCTGTTAATTTAATGCATATTGCTTGTGGGAGGCAAATTAAATACTTAGGCCAGCATTCATGAGGTAGAATTTTCTCAAAAAAATGTAGAACTGCTAATAACATAATTTAAAAAATTCATACAGAAAAAATTCTAGTGTAACATGATGGAGAATGCCCCAACAGATAAAGATGTTCATGGTAAATTATTTGTTATTATAAAATAATTATATATACATATGGTGTCCAGAGTACTAATTTATTTTCTGGACAGTTAAAATCATTAAAAGATCATTTACACAAATGATAATGTTAGTGTAAGAGTATTTTTTTTTTATCATTAACACTTTTATGAAACTTCCTAGATAGACAAGGGAATAGAATAAAATAAAATCTTAAAATGACATGATATATTCTTTTTCTGCTCTGTTTTTACTTTTTAAAAGCTTGCACTTCAGTTCCAGTGCAAGACGCACCTTGTGTACTTTCATATATTAAATTCCACCAAATAGATTTTTAATATTGTGCTGTGCTCATTCAACCTACCAAGCAAGTTAATTAAGCAAGTCTGTCCCAGACTGCCTGTATGAGTCATTTGTTGCAACAGTTGAGTAATGTTAGGTTCCTGTGCAAAGTAGTTTAACATGGAAGGCTATACTCAATAGCTCAATGCTTATGGATTCATATATTTAAATGAATCTATTGATTAGGGGTATAGCATTTAAAATATGGAATTCATTTGAATGATATCGATTTAGAATGAATTGTTCATAATAAACCTAATTCAAATGATAAGCTTAAAAAGTACTTCCCCATTTTAAAGAGATTACTATCATTTTATTGGTGGAAAAAAAGTATTATTTTGGTGCCTGTGAATTGAATCTCTGGAGGGCTTGGACAACAGTTAATATTCAGGATTCTCAAATGTTTGAGAAATAGACCCCTAAATCTAAAAGAACAAGTAGATAGATGCTAAATTGTAGAGTGTCAAGGAATCTGTAAGTTATGCCATTGACAATTAAAATGCAAAACAAATGCAAATTTTACAATTATGATTATTATTCAATCATTGATCCTTTTGGACTAGATATGACCCATACATGCTTTTAATGCTATAAATCTAATCTCCTGGTTAAGCAAAGGTCAACCTTTGTCCCAAAAGGTGCTGAGGAATTCCAAAACATATGTTCCTTAACCAACTTCTTTTTTTCTTCTTTATGTATTTGATCAATGTAATCATGTACTTTTACTTTTACCAGTGTGCTTGGGCCAAATCATTTCAAGTAATCAAATATAGCTAAGTCCCCCTAGTTGCAGAAATATGGATGATATAACAAATTGTAGTTCATTAACATATGCTGAATCGAGTGAATTGCTTATCCACCTGCCTATTTATTTGCATTTATGTAGGTTTGGTGCAGCCATATATAAAGATAAATCTCATAAAATGACCCCAGTGTAACAACATATTCTGAAATGCTGTGTGAAACCAGTGAAACAAGCACCATGCATAATTAGGCATTCCTTTACTCAATTCTAACTAATGTTATATAAGCGTACATTATAAAAAGCATCACAAAAAGCATTAGCATACTCCAACTTACTCCAGTATTTAAAACACAAAATTATATTTCTCTCTAAGTCATGAAACTGCCTTAGACTGCCTCAACTGATTTAGTCTTTGTTACTATCTTTGAACATTATTGCTAATGTAGTTAGTGTTCCTGATTTATGATCACTACAATAATTGCATTTGACAAATTGTGTGTGAGTTTCTTGCAAACCATTTTATTTCATTGGAAGGAAAATATGGCCTTATTTAAGAAGGATTTATCTTCTGTTTTTGCTCTCTTAACCAAACTGTAAGCTATAAGGTCACAGCATAATGGGAGCTACAAATGTTGCTTCTTAGAATATTTACACACACACACACACACACACACACACACACACACATATATGAGAGAGCAGCAGTCCTATCTAAATATATATATAAAACAGCATTGTTGTCTCTTTAATAGAAATAGAGTTTATTCTTTTCTTTTGTCATATATATATATATATATTTATATTTATTTAAATTATACATAGATATATAATATAAAAATGTACCCAATTGAGTTTGTCTGTGATTTTTTTTTCACAATCAAGTTAAAAAAAAACTTGAATATGAAAATTAATAAATTAGCTCTTCTGTGTATAGCATTAGGATTAAAAATGGATTCTGTCTTAGGGGTCATTTATGTAACTTGGGGTTGCAGGTTCAAGAGCACGGCTGCCTTTATTGCTGACTTGTAGAGTGCTTGCGTCCCTGGGATTGCTGCTGTCTACACTGAGCATTGGATTAAAAATTCAGCATTTTCTGCAAAGAGCAACATCAGGAGGCGCAGCCAAGACCTGATTTGTCTCCTGCCACTTACTACCTTGCACCTTTGACTAATGCAATTAGTCATGTGTTAGTGAGGGGAGCCAAAGGCTTTTTATTTTATGAGAGTTGTCTCATAATGACAAATGAGAGACTGGAAGATAGGGGAGGGCTTCAATAGGACATAAGCATCAAAAAGCAATGATAAACTGCTGTGTAAGTTGCTAGCCCTATATTTTACACTGCTACTTAAACCACTTTTCAATCAAAAATGTCTTTGCTGCCTAAATTTGAATTCCATCAAAAACAGCCATGACGGATTGCACCTCAATGGAAGGGGGTCCACTGTGCTAGGGGAAAGAATGTCAGGTAAAATGGGAGACCTAGAATTAATTGCATGCTCTAAAAATTATGATATAATTGGTATCACTGAGACCTGGTGGGATGAAACATGTGACTGAACTGTGAATTTAAATGGTTACATCCTTTTTTAGGATGGACAGAGGGATTAAAAATGGAGGAGTGTGTTTGTATGTAAAGCCTGAATTAAAGCCATGCACTAAAGAAATAACCATTGCTGGTGAGGGTGTGGAATCCCTCTAGGTAGAGATTTTGACTTTGCAAAAGGTTACAAAGAAAATTATCATTGGCATATGCTATAAACTACTTTGTATAAGTGACAAGTATGAAGCCCAGCTACTCATACAAATAGAAGCGGCTTCACAACTAGGTCAAGTTTTTACTATGGGTGACTTCAATTATCCAGACATTGACTAGGGTAATGGGGTTGCCAAGACAGAAAAAGCTAGTAGGTTTGTAAATATGCTGAATGACAACTTTTTGTTCCAGCTCATTCAAGAACCTACTAGGAATAACTTTCTTTTGGATCTTGTAATAACTAATAATGCTGAACTCATCTCTAGCATTTATATGGGTGAGCATTTAGGGACTAGTGATTATAACATAGTCTCCTTTGAGATTCTGTTGCAGAGGCAATTCTATAAAGGATTAACTAAAACACAAAATTTCAGGTGTGCAATCTTTGACAGGGCATCTCTGCAACATATGAAGTGGGAAATGCTTTTCACAGGGTTAAACACAGAACAAAAATGGGAAGTCTTTAAAATGCTGCTTAAATATATATGTCAGTATATTGCCCATGTAAGCAAGGAACATTGTTGCAAAGCAAAACCTTTTTGGTTCAATAGAAATGATGATGTTGAGGTGGGTAAGAAAAGACGTGTTTTACGGCTTAGCTGGGACAGCCAAATCATTTGTAAGGTACAAGAAGCCCAATAAATCAAGCAAAAAAGCTAAGGCAAGCTAAAATCAATATGTAAAAGGATATTGCAGTAGAATCCAAAATAATTTTTTTTAAATATGATAATAGTAAAAAAATTAAGCAGGCAGGGGTAGGACCTTTAATATCAGAAGGGGGGGGTCAGAATGGTTGATGAGAATAAAAAAAAAGCTCAGATTCTGAACTCATATTTTTCGTCTGTCTACACAAATGAGGAACCAGCTAATGAATGTTTCCTTATTAATAGTACCAATTCTAGTAATACAACTAATGATGCATGGTTCACACATGAAGAAATTCAAAAGAGATTAGAACATGTTAAGATAAACAAAGGTCCAGGGCCAGATGGTATTCAACCCAGGGTACTTAGAGAGCTTAGCTCTGTGATTGTCAATTTTTCAGGATTCATTGAGGTTTGGCATGGTGCCAAGAAACTGGCAAATTGCATATGTGGTTCTGCTATTCAAAAAGAGATCCCATTCTCAGCCTCAAAACTATAGGCCAGTTAGTCTGACGTCAGTGGTACTGGACTTCATCTCAAATAACAATACTATGAGTTTGTGTCAGCATGGTTTTTATGCATAATAGATCTTGTTAGACTAACTTAATTCCCTTTTATGAGAGACCTCGATTCTGGGATGGCAGTGGATGTGATTTACTTAGACTTTGCTAAAGCACAGAAGGTTACTGGTTAAATTAAGGAATTTTGGCCTGAAATGTTTTTGTACCTGGATAGAGAACTGGCTAAAAGTGATGTAAATGGAACAATTGGACCAGGTTATGCACTTTGGCAGAAATAATACAAATGCAAGTTATACACTAAATGGCAGTTTGTTGGGAGTTTTTTGTCCACCCAAAAAATGACTTTTAGCCTAATAAAAGAAAACACAATTATAAGCAACTTATACTGCAATTTATGTGAAAGTATGGAGGCGTGTGCATGGAAAGTTGAATTCATTGGTTCATCAGAGCTCTAGAGTTGTGAAAACAAAAAGGGAAAATTTAGATGTCAGTCTGGTATAAAAAGTACACTCCATTATAGGTTGGCCATTGTCAGTGAATTAATGATGCATGCCATTATTTCACATGTAAAGGCATTTTTGGGGGCATTATTGATCATAAAATATTGTATACTCCTTACAAATATGCCCCATAGTGCCTTGTGAATTATATTTTATTATGTTTTCTGTTGCCTGTGTACTGTACATCCCACATACAAAAAGATGTAAATATGAAAAGGAAGCATTGTTGTACAAATATACTATTAATAAAAAATTTTGAAGGTAAAATATTTAGTATCATCTGTGCTATTTGATACTTTTGCCATCTGTCATTAATTGTCCCCATAAACCCCCTTCCCATTATATAACATTTTCCCCTGCTCTTCTGTACCATTTTATGCCTAACTGTGATTTTCTCAGCATTTTGGTAGATCTTTGTACCTGTTTGAATTACCAACTTCAGCCTCTTTTGCTTGTGTGACAGTGTCTTCATTAATGTCACTTCACCACCCAGAGTGGCTCAATGATATTGAGATCAGGAGACTGAGATGGCCACTCCAGAACCTTCACTTTATTGTGCTGTAGCCAATGACAGGTCAACTTGACCTTGTTTTTTGGATCATTGTCATGTTGGAACATTGAAGTACGTCCCATGCACAGCTTCCGGGCCGATAATTGCAAATTTTCCTCCAGTATTTTTTGATAACTTGCTGCATTCATTTTGCCATCAATTCTGACCAAATTTCCTGTGCCTTTGTAGCTCACACATCCCCAAAACATCAGCAATCCACCACAATGTTTCACAGTAGGAATGGTGTACCTTTCATCATACAGGCCTTGTTGACTCCTCTCCAAATGTACCATTTATGGTTGTGGCCAAAAAGTTTCTCATCACTCCAAATTACTTTGTGCCAGAAGGTGTGAGGCTTGTCTCTGTGCTATCCTGAACAATTTTTCTAGCAGTTGTGGCTGAAATTTAAGTTTTGGTTTGGTTTCCACAGAACCCCTAATTTTCCATTCTTAATTAGAGTTTGAAAACTGCTGATTGGCATTATCAATTCCTTTGATATATTCTTATATCCCTTTCCTGTTTTATATAGTTCAACTACCTTTTCCCACAGATCCTTTGCTTTCCCCGTGACTTAGAATCCAAAAAAAACATCAGTGCAGCACTGGATGAAAGATTCAAGGGTCTGTCAGGAGTCCAGAAAGTCACTGACCTTTTATACACACCCACTAATTACAAGCAGATCATAGGTGAAGATGGTTACCTTTAATAGCCATTCTAACCCTTTTGTGTCAAGTTCTGTGCATGTTATCAGGCCAAATCACCAGGGTATGTAAACTTTTGATCGGGGTCATTTGGGTAGTTTTATATGATTTTTTTTTATGATTTAAGAAGAGTAAACACAGTTGTTTGACAATAAATGGCTTCAGCCAACCACTAACCATGATTGAAAGAAAAGTTTTTGTGTTATCATTCATATTCTCTGACAAATGATTAAGAAATTCATTATATATAAATAAGTATATATAATATATATATATATGCTTTATCTAAATAAACTGTTTTTTATAAAGATACAGTATGTGTTTCTAGTAGTATTTGACATTGGGTAATCCTAAATTTTAAAATGCTGCTCTCTTAAGTACTAAAGTTCGCCCCCTAGCTTAAAGGTTTCACTGTGCTTGATAAAACAAGGGCACACACATATGTGTTATTACAGCAGAAAGCTATGTCGCTGTTCAGTGCTTGTTCATGCATTATTTCCTGTCAACTGATCTCTGAGGGCAAACACAGACCAGCCCAAGATAGTGGCTCCATCTAAAAAAAATAAGAAAAGTGTAGTATTTACTCATTTATGTCAGTTTGGTAAAATGTGTTCATTGGTCACTAATTACTATATACCACAAATTATCTGTTACTTATTTATTAATTCCAAAGGTATCGTTTGTGCTTTAAAAATACAACTCTCCATGAAAAGCATATTCAGTGAATTAAAATGTTTAGGCCTTGGGATCCTATAGTTTATTTTATATTTTGCTACAGTTACAGTAAAGAATACTTTAAAAAGTAATGTTGTTTGTTCTCTTTCTGATATTAGAAAATAATGATTTTGCAATAACTATTAAGCTTATGCAGCAGTGTAACATTTGTATTATTGGTGGGGACATTAAGTGGTAAGAAAAATGCAACTTGGAACAATTTTTGGTTGAGTACACCCAATAGCTCTCGCATTGACACAGATGCTTAATACATTAATGAACAGAATGCTGAGGCAAAGCCAAAAACAGTGGTCCAGCTGTACTGAATAAATGTAGTTCATGGCACATTAAATACTAAACAACTAATAAGGACAACCTGTTCTGCACTTTTAAATGTATATTCCTTCATCATTATCACCTGTTGTTTTGCTCTTCCTCAAATGTAAAATATTAAGCTTGTCACAATATAACAATTTTATATCTATCGACAGCTCAAGCTGAACATCAATCAGACTGGGCAAGGAGTTGTTAGATCATTGCAAATTTGGTCTGTGTACAGTATTTTGTCTAGCAAACCATTCTGTCCAGAGTGCTATGGGCTGAATGATTGAATCTGCCTAATTGTGTCAATCAAATGCATGACAAAATCAGATCAACGTTGTTTATAACCAACTATACTCCAATGAGTTGTTACTTTACTGACTCTAGTTCCAACATAAATGTTGTAGCCCATAGATACAGCTAAAACAGTGAGAATTCATCTTTTTTATGCTTAAACCTTAGGGCTTGCTGATAAGCTAAAAAAAAGAAAATTCTAGCAATTGTTCTTTAAAAACACTCAAAATTACAGCTTATATTAGAAATTATTATTGAATATATTTTGCTAAAATGCTATGTAGCCCATAGATACAGCTAAAACAGTGAGAATTCATCTTTTTTATGCTTAAACCTTAGGGCTTGCTGATAAGCTAAAATAAAGAAAATGCTAGCAATTGTTCTTTAAAAACACTCAAAATTACAACTTATATTAGAAATTATTATTGAATATATTTTGCTAAAATGCTATGTATGTAAATTTCTCATTCCTTTTTCATTATGCAGGATCATCAGATGTACCTTGATGGACTTTACCAAGTCATATATGCCAAAATCAACAGTAATCTAAAGAAAAGTTGATTCAAGGAGATTTAATCCAAGAACATGGATATTTCAACTGGAGATATCCAACAGGTCCTTTCCATTGACCAAATACGTTCCATCAGAGCCAACAATGATTATGTAGAGAGACCTACAGTTTCATTTACACAAACCTGGTCCAACCCTTCTCTTTCACAGCACATTGCAAAGCAAGAGTGGCCTAATGATCATTTGGTTTCTTACAATCATCAGGATCTACACCGCAGCCAAAGTCATCAACATCAATCACATGTTTATCTAAGCCATTCCAGTACAATAAGTTCAGTTTCTCGGAGCACTACTGCTTCAGATCAACGACTTTTATCTGGAATCACCCCATCTAATTCTGGCCACTCATTTATGAGGACACAGCCAAAAGATGGTGACATGAAGCAAGATGAATTTATAAAAGGAATAATGGATAAGACTGACATATACGGCCATAACATTATCTGTGAAGAATGCGGGCGTTGCAAGTGTCATGAATGTAAACAGGTTCGAAATCTCCCTTCCTGCTGGGTTTGTAATAATAGGTGCATATGTTCTGCGGAAAATGTCATTGATTATGGGACTTGTCTTTGTTGCATTAAAGGCCTGTTCTACCATTGCTCTACTGATGATGAGGATAACTGTGCTGATGACCCCTGTTCCTGTAGTCAGGGATCCTGCTGTGCCCGGTGGGCAGCCATGAGTCTGCTTTCATTCTTCATGCCCTGTCTATGCTGCTATCTTCCTGCCAAGGGTTGCCTGAAGTTATGTCAGAAGGCTTATGATAGGGTAAAAAGACCTGGCTGTCGATGTGAGAATCATACTAACACTGTCTGCAGAAAAATATCCTCATCAAGTGGCACACCATTCCCAAGGCCCTTTGATAAGCCGGTATGACCAAAAAGGCCTTATTTGGTTATGATTCTGTTTCCATTAAATCAATACTACTTTCTACTGTGCTCTTCTTGGTAACCTTCCGTGACAATTAATGCCTTACTAAGACCCTATATTGATTAAGGAAGATGTAATCATCATCTGGAAATCTCAGCAAAATTAATTTAAAAATGTGAAAAAAAATTAGAAAAGTTTAAACAACTAATGTTGCAAAGGGGGTTTGCTAAGATACTGTCACACTATAGGAGATCATATTCACATCAGGAGGTCATAAGGAGGTCATGGAATAGAAGTTACATAGGTGATCTTCCATCTTGGAATTTAAACATCTTAGACCTTATAAAGGAAAGAAAGAAACACGTGCATTATCGAAAGTGCATTGCAATGTGGCTTATGCTGAGGAATAAATCCAATATCTTATAAGGAAGAGCTACAAAATTGGGATGGACTAGCAAACCAAGAGCTGCAGAATCAGCGTTTACAACAGGAGTCAAATGAAAACATGTGCATCATGAAATACCAGAGGAATTATATCTGTATATATCAGAACAGAATATACTAAAGAACAGTCCAAGTAAAGAGAACAGTATGAACTAGAAAGGACTGAAAAGTGATCAGGAACTTGAATGTGCTTGTGTGGTTTCAATAGCTGAATTATTCAGATCCTGAGCACACATGCTGCAAGAGCAAAATAAGGAGGCGTTCTGTTTTCTTTTACTACTTTATTTTACAGCAGAAGGAATAAATCAATATATCGGCCAGGTAAAGATGCATTGTGTCACATATCAAAATGTTATGAAAACCAAAGAAGATACAATCTGCATGAGTAAATCAAGTCTTTATCTTTTCTGCCTGTACCATTATATTCTCAAATAGGTTCAGTTTACAGAAAATTTTCAGGTGGCAGC
Source organism: Xenopus borealis (assembly GCA_024363595.1). Lineage (NCBI taxonomy): Eukaryota > Metazoa > Chordata > Amphibia > Anura > Pipidae > Xenopus > Xenopus borealis. The sequence continues at coordinate 47,955,460 of CM044445.1, forward strand.
TGATGCTTAAATTTTGTTCACATACATAACACCTTTCAGTGAAATATTGGCAATGTATTCTGACTTTTCTTCTGGCATCTGCAACACCCAACTTTTTAGCAAGACCTTGTACATTGTGCTGCAGGTGTTCCTAGAAAAGCAGGATGATTTAGTATGTATTTATCTTGTGAACAAGAGTGTTACAATCTATGGGTTAAACATAAAGATGTACCTAGCTTTACTGGCCACAAGAATGCCTCAATAAAACTTTAGCACAAGATAAACTGCAGCCAGTGCAACATAAGAATCATCCTTTTCAAAACCTTAACCTAACAAATACAGGTTACTGTACTAATATGAGTATTTTAGATATGCATACAGTGGCAGAATATAAGTGGTGCAGTAAATGCACTAAAGTATGCCTGGATACAACTCATTTTGAAACCAATTAAATGCTAGAAATGGGAATAACAGTATTTTCAGTAACGGAAATTAAAATGGTGGTTTGGAAAAAAAACATTATTTTACCTAGGCATATCTTCATAGCTCTGCCACTGAATGCAGCTAATTTCATGCCACAAGGATGGGGTAGCCATTTGGATACAAAGGGTACATGAATGTATGTTCCTAGCTGTCTGGGGGCAATAAAAACACATATGGCTCCCAAATGCATTTCTTGCACTTGGCCCCAGTGAGCCAAGTAGTTGTTTGATGGTGGCCCTGTACATACATATAGTTAAGATTATGTGAATATAAAGCAGAAATATCATTCCAAAGCAAGCAAAGTACAGATGACATAACTCTGGACTATTGGGTTGTTGTACATTAAAATGGTGTATTGGCAATTAAATGCTAGGGCACAGACACTTGTAGATTTTCTGTGCAGTGCTGCTGAATCCATATTATTGCACTTATTTATAGTGATACAAAAAATAAACACCAATATATATATATATCAAGGTGCTTTAATCCAAGGTCCTCCACTTGTGCCAATAATCATTCTGCATGGTCAATAAAGAAGGGATATATTATGGAGCAAAATGTAAGCCCATTGCTTATTTATTTTTTTCATGAATTTTATATCCATAATATTGAGGTGAGGAGATATCACTTCTGAAGACAGCACCAGTAACCACTTCCTCGTATCAACTGTGGAAACCACTTTTTACACAATGAGTGAATAAGAAAATGATAATCACTTTTAAACTGTTGTCATCACCAATGATAACCAACTCCAAGTCATAAATAGTTACATAGCAAACATAGCAGCGGGACTGCCGAGTCATCCTCTGAAACTGCAGCCATTGCCCTGCATACTTAGCATGCACAATATACCAAGTGTTTTTAGGCCCTACTTTTATTCAACCAAAGCTTAAAATGGGGCAGGGATCATTGACTGTTGTGCATTTTTTCCTGAGGAAAATAATAGGCACTATTCCTGGAGATGAGAGGCAAATGGCAACCACAGTGACCAAGTCCAGTGCTACCAACTTAGAGTAGAATATAAAAAATAATTGGACATAAATATAAAATATTACTTAATGAAGCTGCAAGAAAATTCTCCAGTTAAATTAGAATGCTTCAAATTTACCTTTACCTGGAACATGAAGGGTCAAGCACTTCCATAACTTGGTTCTATAGAACCAGTACATTGTACATGTAGATTTTTTATGTTCCTGTGCTTTTGTTTCCACTTTAGTTTTTTTATGAATAGGCTTAAAGTAAAGTGAGTTTGTCCAATAAGTGTTATTGGCCAGATGAGTATTTAATGTATGTTGAATGTGAGATCATTTATGTATATCTTTTATTCCCACAGACAGATTTTTATTTCTTCATTCTGACATTGTAAAATACAATGAATGAGAATCTTCATAGTCATAAAATACAATGTTTTCTTTTCTTATTTAGTATTCCAATATTTGCTAAAGCTACCACCATATAATTTATACCATATACAGTTTAATACACTTAAGTTATGGTGTCCAATTAGCTGCTTCGATTAGTTGACCAAACTTCTGATGGAGCAGATATTTATGACGTATCTGATGCACACTGTGTATAAACTATATCATATGTTTTATTTGATAAAAGGTTATTTCTTTGTGTGCCATATTTTTCAATTGCAGTCTAAATATGATCCATCACCCTTCAACTATAACAGGCAGCTGGCTGAGGGTGATGCATGAGAATTGTAGATCAGAAACAGGTTGCTGTTTGGAGAGGTATGTTATAAGTGGACAGGGTATAGAATCCCTTATCCAGAAAATCATCAGGAGAGATGACCATCTCCACTTCTTTATGGGCAAATTATTCAAGTGATTTCCTTCTTTTCTGTAATAATAAAACAGTACCTTGTACTTAATGGTAACTTAGCTGCATAAATCCATATTGGTGGCAATTTTATGTATTTAATGTTTAAATGATTTTAGCAGACTTAAGGTATGGTGATCCAAATTACAGAAAGATTCCTTATCCAGAAAACCCTAGGTCCTGTGTATTCTGGATAATAGATCCTTTACCTGTTTAACATTCACAGATGCCTCAATGTAAAACATTACACCGGGCATTGGATAGCTGTAAAAATCTGTGCTGTTTTGGGGTAGAAAATAGCAGAAAGTACATTTCTGTATGCACTCTTTTTGTTGTATCTGTATATAACTAATCCTCTGACACAAGAACATAATGCAGTGTTAAATCTCTGTACCATAAAAGGACTTAAAAAAGGGTGTGAAAAAATGTCCCCTGCACTGACATATTTATAACCTTCTGCATCACACAGATATAATTACCTTGTAATAAAAATGACTGAGTTAAACTATGGCAGATCACCTTACTACACTAGAGTACTAACCCCATCCAAATCCATTTGTAATTTTGCTTCATCAGCTGAACATGAGAGCCCACTCTCAGCACGTTCCCTTTCATCATTAATTAATACAATCGGAACTGTCATAGGACAATATTGATGGATTCCACTTTTGCCCCACAGAAATCCATTACAACATCATTCCAGTCTGCTTTGTTATTCAGCTATCTACCCACTTAGTTTTCTCCATACAGCCCATATTTCTTAACTCATCATATACCATTTACAGGTATAAGATACATTGGTGAATATAATACCCCTCCTTTATAAATAATATATCCATTTCCAGATTCATGTCTCAGAACATTTCATTCCTTTTTAAACAGTTGCAGTGAAAATGTACTGTGCTTAGTGTCAAATTAACTTAAAGTGATGCAAGCATTACAGTAAAAGATAAAGATACACATATGGCGGTTTAGTAAGATTTTTTAATAGGTCACCTATTATAATATGAATTATCTTTTGGTAACGTGTTCCTTTAAGTTTTCATTTAAGACATATTTATACAGGCCTCAAACTTCTAAATTTACCCTGGGCCCAAAGGCTTATAATTAGGGCAACATATTGAAATAGTTCAGCTCTTTATTTTAAGAATAACATTTATAGCACTTTTTATTTAATATGCATATACTGTATTTAAAACCAACACAATAAAATGTTCAGCAAGCAACTGAAGAAGTTATGCTTTAAGCCAAAATATAAAAATAAATATATAACTAAATTCAATCTTAAGTAAATGCATACAGTATAGATGTGAGATAGTTACTCTTCTAAATAAACTGAAAAAAAAAAATAACGGTATGGATGCACAAATGCAGAACTTGGTTCAGGATTCATGCTATTAATTAGTGTTCTTCCAAGCAAATTTCAACCTGTTTACCTTTAAATTAACTTTACGTATGATGTAGAGGGCGATAGTCACTCTAAGGCAATTTACAATTGATTCTTCATTTTTTATTGTTTGTAGTTTCTGGATGATTTAGCTCTTTGTTCAGCTGCCCTTCAGCTTGGAATTTACGCAGATAGGGTCCAAATTATGTTAGTAGCCAGGCAGTGTTTTAAATACTAGACTGGACTATGAATAAGAGAGGGTCAGAACAGAGAGATAAGTAACAAAATAACCCAATAACAAGGCATTGTAGCCTCACAGAGCAACAGTTTATGGATTATTGGGGTTAGTGACCCCCTTCTGGGACCTTAATTGCTTGGTGTCCTTATCCATGTAACACTACATAAAGCCCATATTGCCATTTATACATGGTCACTGGGTACCTGTATTACTGCTCTTGTCTGTTGGGGCAAACTACAGTAGGTACTGTATGTGGCAAACCCAGCAATTTGCATTACAGGAAGACATAGGAACACGACCCTGTAACAAACAAGAGAACTGTAAAATTATGTTCATTACTCATATCTTGAAGAAATACAACAATAATTATGTATATGCAAAATATTTTAAGCAAGCACAAATGACTAAATACAATTCAGTTCCTACTCAATTAAGGAATTTCTAGTAGAGCCACAAATAAAAATATATTTTTGGATACATATTAAAGGAATTGACATTCATAAGGATAAAAGTCATGTAAAAAGTCAAATAAATGGAGAATATGGACTCTGGACTCGAGTTTGCTTTTTTGTTTTTAGTTTGAATTACATGTAAGTAGTCAGTATTAAAGTGGACAGAACTACATTTCACCTGAATGCAGAATGTATAACTTCACCAGAAAGGAAAAAGAGCATATTCTGTAGAGAGAGAGAAAGTAAGGGAAAGTATGAAGTTAATAAACCAGAGACACAAGAATGAAATCAGTACAACTTAACCGATGAAGCTATAGCTAAACTTTTCTAAAATCTGAATTTATCTAACTCCCATGCCCGACGTATTTATTAATAACATTACCCAAATTAATTGGATTATGGAAAAAGTACATAATATGAAATTTTTGGGCTTTTATCCCTAAATCTCTTGATTTTTTTTAGCATTTTTGCCTGAAAACCTGACAAAGTTGGATTTTAGGGCTAAACCCATCGCAGACCACGAAAACGTCAAATTGAGATAGGTGCCTCTCCCATTGACTTATACAGAAACTTGACAGGTCTGAAATGGCAGATTTTCAAATTCAAGCTTTTTGAAGCATCAGGGTGTCACAAATCTCGAAAAAAATTTCCACAAAAAATTTGAGTTGTTGCCCCAAAAAGCCAGACCATATAAATTTGAGGTCTAGTAAATAACCCCCTAAAACTAGCTCTGAAGTCAACCCTAATTTGACTGCTTCCTTTCATTGTCATCTACATCTAATTATGTACCCAACAACATAGTGTTAGTGACCCCCAACTTGGCAAACATGCCAAGAGGGTTGGTGATAGAAATTGTCCAAACTGTCTGACATAATCTAACCATTTATAGAGTCATCTTCCTTAGCGTATTGACAAGATTCCTACAAGAATCTTTGCCTTGATGTGCACTTCTTGGTTTCTTGCAGTCTGGCTGGTGGTAGAGGTTTTCTTCTCCCCTTTCCTGTCTCTCTCTCTCTCTCTCTTTAAAGCTAAATATGGCATGTATATGGATATACAGGTATGGGATCTGTTATCTGGAAACCCGTTATCCAGAAAGCTCCGAATTATGGAAAGGTTGTCTCCCATAGACTCTATTATGATCAAATAATCCAGATTTTTAAAAATGATTTCCTTTTTCACTGTAATAATACAACAGTAGCTTGTTCTTGATCCCAACTAAGATATAATTAATCCTTATTGAAACCAGTCTATTGGGTTTATTTAATGTTAACACGATTTTCTAGTAGACTTAAGGGATCAAAATCCAAATAACGGAAATATCCTTTATATGGAAAATCAAAGGTCCCGAGCATTCTGTATAACAGGTTCCATACCTGTATATATATAT
>CM044445.1:47993574-48013883 GCA_024363595.1 Xenopus borealis
AGTGGTATGGCCGCTACCGCATGGAGCTGTTTTCTTTTATGTACTCAGCCGTTGATCTCTCCGTGACTCAAGTTCCCTTCAGGAAAGTTTAAAGTATGCGAAATGATCAGTACTCATGGGGCTGTCAAGTCAGCAGGGTAGTGCTCATCTCCCTTAGCCAGCAGAAGGTAGAATTAAAGTTTACATAATTTGACCTTCAGTATTTGTCTGGGATGGAGGTGCTAAAAAGTTTTCAATTACAATGTGTGTATATGGATACTGGGTTTTCATTTGGAGAGGCTGAACTTGATGGACTTTTTAATTTTTCAACCCAATTTAACTATGTAACTAACTATGTAACTATTGTACAAAAACAAAAATATTTTGCTGGCAGATTGCTGTTATTTACACAGCATATGCTGCTTTTTACATGGGAATTTTATGCAGAAAATATATCTTAATACACCGTTTGATAATGACACTTTTTTTTTAAATGGCAATGCCTGCTGATCATATAGTGATGTGTGGTCAATTTGTTTGCTATTTTTTTTTTATACAGCATGATAAACTTGCCCCTATATGCATGGCTAGTATACTGTATAACTTGGAGCATTACCTTTAATTATGCTGTTGATACTAAATTATGTAAATCTATAAGTTGCATGTAGGATACTGCCACTTTGAGGAGTGATTTTACTAAACTTGGCAGGAAACTGGCAAATGAGGTTCAGTGTTGATAACTGCAATCATCTAAATGTAAGTTACACACTAAATGGCAATGTGTTGGGGATATCTGTAATATATGGGAGGCGACTGGCTCACCTGCGGGGAAGCCCACTGCTTTGCCTGCGGGGACATCTGCTGGCTCACCTGCAAGGATGGCCACTGCCTCGCCTGCTGTCTCCGCTTGTGTCCTTGACTATGCTTTTGGCTCTCAATTCCATACCCCATACATACGTCTGATTGGTTTTGACCCGGGCTGTTCTACAACTACGCTTTTCCTTATCTCTGCTTTCCTGTTACAAAGTAAGATTCCCTAGCCTGCCCAGAACTCTCTCCCTGGTTCTCTCACTTTAAGACCTGCAGCATATGAGTAGTGAAGGGCACCTTCCAAAACGAAAGGCGACTGTTATAGGTGGAAGCATGAGCTCGGACAAGAACCTTGATGTTTCTTTTGGGTTTTGGGAACCATATGTGACAGTATGTTTAATTGAGAAGCATCTAGGTATAATTCTTGCCAACAAATAAAGAACTGTCAGTACTAAAAAGGGCATTAACTCAAGGGATTTTTGCCTTTTTATAGGTCCCTGGTAAGACCACACCTGGAGTATGCACTGCAGTTTTGGGATCCAGTCCTTAAGAGGTATATAAATAAGCTGGAGAAAGTGCAGAGAATCAAAGTGGTTAAAGGGATGAAAGAAGTAAATCATGAAGGTAGACTTTCAAGGTTGGGGTTGTTTTCTCTGAAAAAAAGATGCTTGTGAGGAGGCATGGCTCTTTAAAAGTACATTAGAGGACATTATGGATCTCATAAAAAGAGGCCATCCTTTAGACAAGAGGAAGAAAACTTTCATTTGATCTTCACAATAAGGACAGTGAGGTTGTGGAATACTCTGCCAGATGATGTTGTGATTAGTGATGGGCGAATTTATTCACTTGCGATTAATTCATGCTGAATTCACGTGATTTGTGAAACGCCAGCAAAATATCGCCTGGCGAAAATTCACCGGTGTCTCGTTTCTGATGGGGGAGTCATTTTTGGACGCCTGCGCCCATTGCCGACACCGAAAAAATGGACGCCGGCATCAGTTCTTTGGATGCCAGCACCTATTGCCGGCATCGAAAAAACGGACTGGGAGCCCAAGTCAAAAATGGATGCCCGCGACAAAAACGAGAAGTGGCTGCGTTTTGCTAATTTTTCGCCGAATCGAAACTCCCCCGATTTGTCCATCACTACTTGTGATGGTTGATTCTGTTAAAGGGGTGATTCACCTTCAAGTTAACTTTTAGTATATTGTAGAAGGGCCAATTCTAAGAAACTTTTCAATGGGTCTTCGTTATTTATTTTTCATAGTTTTATAATGATTTGCAATTTTCTTCTGTCTCTTTGCAGCTTTCAAATGGGAGTCACTGACACCATCTAAAAACAAATGCTCTGTAATGCCACAAATGTATTGTTATTGCAACTTTTTATTACTTCGTTCTATTCAGTCCATCTCCTATTCATATTCCAGTCTCTTGTTCAAATCAATGCAGGGTTGCTAGGGTAATTTGTACCATAGAAACCAAATTGCTGACACTGCAAACTAGAAAGCTGCTGAATAAAAAGCTAAATAACTATAAAACCACAAATAATAAAAAATGAAAAACAATTGCAAATTGTCTCAGAATATCACTATCTACATTATACTAAAAGTTAACTCAAAGGTGAACAACTCCTTTAATGCCTTTAAGAGAGGCTTGGATAAGTTTGTGGATAAATATAATATCCAAAGCTACTGTAAAACTAATATCTACAATTAGTATAGATATTAGTATATGCAGTTGAGATATGTGATTGTATAGATAGGTTTTTATAAATAAGTGTATATATTTGCACTGGGCATCATTTGGAGGGCTTGAACTTGATGGACTTTATTAACTATGTAACTATGTACGTAAGTGGCTTAATGTTTTTATAGTAATATTCCAAACAGAATAAAAGTTCTTCTATATGATGGAGCATTTCGTAATAACTCAGTTTATGTATATTCACATAGTTATTTGGGTTGATAAAACACAAAAGTCCATCAAGTTTAACCCTTCTAAAATCCCTCAGTGCACATACTTCTACAGAACTATCTCCGTATATACTCATAAACAATCTTTAAATGTTTTTATTTCATTGTAAGCTAGCACTTGACCTTTCCCAGATTTATGTCACTCCTTTTATTGACAGTGACTCCAAAGAGAAATATTCCTACATTGCATATGAGAAAAGTAATGTATACACATGTAGATTATTCTTCACTCATTATTAAAAACCTTGAAACAATGCTGGAATCCTCATTGTACTTCTGCAACTGCAATATTTTTGGCAGTAAATGACATTTATTCTGGCAATATTACCAGATATTTACAGATAGGCATATTCACTGCAGCTTGTAAGATATATACAGTATGTTTGTTAAAAGAGAATTGCTTAATTTTTCTGGAATCAGTGATGAGTAGCTAGCTAATAAGCAAATACAGCTCACTGCTGTACAATGGGTCATGTGTGATTCAGAACTAAAGAACACTTGTGATGTCATCGGAAGTTTTTTCCCGTCCTTTCATAAATAAGTATAGGAAAAACCCACAGGAAGAAAAGAGAAAAGCTGTAATTGGAAAAAGCAACAAATCGACCAGAAACAAGCTTTTACTTTTTTTTCCCACGCATTTTATTTTTTTTTTCTTTAAGCTGACCCAATATAAATCAAACAAGAGAAACAGGAAGCCATGGTAATAAAAGAACACTGCTGGGAGGAAGTGCCAGGTCAGGATGTTACTGTCACAAAAAAGGGATCGGAAAATATATTTACTTTCATCTGTTCCAAAATAAATAAATAACTCTTGTCATCAGCTTCATTTATGAGAACGTATTGCTGATTTTTGTAAGTATATTCTTAATTTTTTTGCAGTGGTTGGCTGTGGTTGCTTTTGGTGCGGGTGATGATTTTTATGTCATTGTCCCCAACACTCAACTATAGTGTTTTTATGAGCTATTGTATATGAAAAAATTGAACACAGTAAAATCATAACAGTATACAAAACATTGTTGTGATATATAACAAAATGGTACGGAATTTTAACTATATGGAATTTTAAAGGAAAACAATCCCCCCCAAACATTGTAGGTCTCTATAAAAAAGACCCTGCTCATGTAAATAAACCATTTCCATAATAATATGCTTTTTTAAGTATTTGCCATTGGGTAATCATAAATAGATTGCCATTTTAAAAAATAAAGGCCACCCCCTGGGATCATAGGCTTCAAGGTGCACACAAACAAATCGTACGTCACATGAGCCAATTAAAAGACAGAATTCTGTCTTTTGCTTCCATACTTCTTCCTGTTACAATTAGTATATCTGGTCAGGTGATCTCTGAGGCAGCACACAGACCATTACAAAATGGTGGTTCAAGGCAAGATATATAAAAGGGCAAGATTTACTTAAATAAATGTACAATGCTACATACAATGCTGTTCTCACATCTGTTCCCCAGCGGTTTCATAACTCTTGACACATCCATTCATGCAACTCTCACAAGTAACACCTGTTTTCTAGGAGTTGCATGACACATTGGTAATCACTGTAACTACACAGAATCAACACCACTGTGAATTTTCACCTCTCTGAAGAGCTACAATGTGCCGTTGTGGTTGGATTCTTGGAAGAGTCTATATGCCGAGAACTCCCCTACACCAGTCAGTTGAACTGAAGAAGCTGCTCAGATGAGCAGTGAAACGTTTTCATTAAAATATCTCAGCAAGTCCAGTTGCTTTGAGTTACTTTTTATAAATATTTACTTAAATTCATATATCAGTTTGATAAGATTCTTAAATATGCTACTTAATTTGATATAAACTATCCGTTGCTTAAGTATTCATTCTGGGGATAGAGCTTTACTTTAAATACAGGTATTATCTGGAATTTGGATTACCATACCATAAGTCTGCTAAAAATCATTTAAATGTAGGACTGTACTGCCACCAATATGGGTTCATGCAGCCTAGTTACTGTCAAGTAAAAAGTACTTGCTTTTTAGCAGTAAACTTCTCTGGGAAAGCTGATACTGTATATTCACTTTCTTCAGGCCTATTGCGGTTGGCACCAGGAGTAGAAAAATGTCCTTCATCAAATGCAGCTTCTCATATTTAACAGGAGCAAGACGACTTGCATTCCATATGCGTCCATCAGACAGTTCATATGTGTATGGTCCTCGCTGGCTTCTCACTTTAAGTTGTGTAGTAAATTTAGATTGTCCTTGTTTCGGTATTCCTGGTTTCTTAATTCTGACTAAAGATCCAGGCTGAAATTGCACTTCTCTTGCACCACATTTTCTTCAGTATAAGCCTTGCATTTGGCTTGTTGACGTTTGACAATGTCAGCAGTAGATGATTTGGTAGGAACAGTATTTGGTGGAAGTTTGATGTCTGTAACATGTAACTTAGTGCGCATCTGTCAGCTGGAGAGGCTTGGTTTGTTGCATGGCACTTTGCTCTGTAGTTATGTAGGAACTCTGTTGTAAATACTTTCCAAGATTTGCTGTAGTAATAAGACCATCCACTAACTGTAGGTTTAATGCAGCAAAGAGATCCCTTTAGCAGTACCCTTATTCAAAATGTAAAAGTTACATTTTGTAGTATTTGACATATTGTACAGTCACTGACAAGCAACCAAGCACAGGGATTGGATCCTTTAAGTAAATGACCAGTCTCAGAGCAGGTGCAACCAGTGTATCTTTTGCAAATTATTTCAAGAAAATATCCTTTGGTAGTATAGAAACAGCTGAACCTGTATCAAGCATCATGTTAATTTATTCTTTATTTATTCTGCTTTATTCACACTTAATACTGTAACATGTGGAGTAGTGACTTCATGTACATCTTTAGCAGAACTATGTCAGTTTTTGCAGGTCATGTAGCATAATTGGCAGTGTGTCATGTTGAACCACAGTGAACACAGTATTTTTTATTTGTATTTGCTGCATGGTTTTGCAGTGAATCCATTACTTTAGCACTGTATTTTGCCTGTGACTGTGCATTATTAGGCCACAGTGCTGATGTCATAATCTGTATATTCCCAGCAGTTCCTTGACTTAGAGTTTTAGCCTCTGCCACTGATGTTTCAATTTGGCTGGCAACTGTAATAGCCTTTGCAAGGGTTAAATCTTGCTCTAGGAGCAGTATCTTGTTTCTTCCACTATTTGGTCTCTTAGCATTTCATCTGTTAGATTCCCAAACTCACATGTAACAACCAGCTCTTTCAAAGCTGATAAAAAAAGGTTCTGTAGATTCGCCATTACGCTGTCTACATTGGCGGAATTAATGTTAACATTTACTCTTGGCACGAAAAAGTTCTTTATAGCAGTAATAGCAGTTTCATAAGTTTTATCAGGTGATGGCAATGAAGATATGAAGAATGATAGAATATATGCTGTCCCTCTGCTCCTAGGCAGTGAATAAGTAAAGCACTCTTTCTAGCAGCATAAATCTCCCCTTGGTCAGCGGCAATAATATTATTTTCAAACATACAGATACAAGCAGTAAAAGGTATAGGCTCACCAGGGTTTGGGAGAAAACCTGCAGGCTGCTGCAGAGGTAGAAGAGACATCTTGTCGCCAATCTATTGTGTTTTGATAACCGAGGATGAGCAGAGAATAACACTGCTTTATTAGCAGGTTCGTGCAGCCATTACACAACAGTAACTTCCAACTCTATCACTCTCAAACTGTACAGAAAGTACTGTGTATATGCATAGTACAAGTGACACCCGCAGGCCATTTGTATAAACACCACAGTGGTGTTTTGTTGTTAGGGTTTGAGGTGGTGGTAGACCTCAGTATAGGAGAAAGCAAGTGTCAGAAACTGTAATAGGTCACTTTAGGAGTGACAGCTAGGATTAGGAAAGTTAGTGAGCTAAGGCTCCTACTAAGACTTTAGTAAAGGGTTTGTACCCTGCAGCACCTCTGCTGCCCTTATAGGGACCAAGAAGTTAGGCTCAGGATTAGAAAGATCCTAGAGTAATTCACCTCTGCAGGCTTTACCTAGGGATGTGCACTTGGTGACCATAAAGCAGGGCAATGCTACCCAATGAGAAAGCTGGCAAAAAGATTAGAAAGTATCTGTGAGTACTTTATCTGTGCAGCTGACTTGCTGCCACTTGCTGTTCATTGTTGTACTATCTGAGCACACACCCTGCATATTTGAAGTAATTGGCATCCTGAGAGTGTACCAACTGTTAAATAAATTATTCTACTGTTTTAAGAACCACTGTCCCCCAAAGTCAAATGATCAAGAGTGACTGCAGTGTGCTCATACCAGAGTGGTATCCCTTCCTCCATTCCATAAGTGGGGCCAGCCTGAAGATACATTACCTATTATTATGACTGCCTTCTGGGAGTTGCTGGAAGTGGACCCCTTACCAGTGTCTGGGAACTGAGAAGTAGTACCAATGGGAAGGTTGAGGTGACCCCTAACCCAAATACCTGTTACACAGATATTGTACAAAGTGTTAGTGGCATGATTTATTTGGTGCAAAATAACAGTTTTTTCGTTAACACATTTTATTAGTCAGATGATAACTATCGAAAGCTTGATACTTATGGTACATTTTTTAAGTGTCACTAGATGGCAGCAGAAACATCCACTTTATATTTCACTATTTGTAATTATAGAAGTAAGGGGGAGTTAGGGGTAATGAAATGCATCTAAACATAAAGTCTCCTGTCTAATAACACATAACAACCAATCAAGCAGATTTAGTTGTCAGATGTTTGAAAACATGCCTCTGCATAGTCCAATGTAATTAGATACATCAACTGAGCATGGCACATTTTTAGCGAACGAGCCACTACTTTTACAGATTATGTATTTATATAGCTAAATCGTGTTGAAAAAAAGACCAAAGTCCGTCAAGTTTAACCCCTCCAAATAAACCCCAGTACATCTATATAAATTATATATACCAATATTTTTATTTAACTGTAGATTTTACAGTAGAGTTTAGTATCACAATACCTTTGGATATTATGCTTGTCCAAGAAATCATCCAAGCCACTATTAAAGGCATTAATAGAATCTGCCACCACAACATAATTTGGCAGTGCATTCCACAACCTCACTGTGAAGAACCATCTACACTGCTTTAAATGAAAGTTCTGTTCCTCCAGTCTAAAGAGATGATCTCTGGTGTGGTGATCCTTTTTATGGGAAAACAGATCCCCCACTATCTGTCTATAATGCCCTCTAATGTACTTGTACAGAGTAATCATGTCTGCTCACAATCATCTTTTTTTCCAAAGATAACAACCCCAACCTTGGCAGTCTACCTTCATAATTTAAATCTTCCATCCCCTTAACCATCCCCCTTTATTTGCACACCTCTGCACTCTTTCCAGCTCATGTATCTCCCTCTTAAGGACTAGAGCCTAAAACTAAACTGCATAATCAAGGTGCGATCTTACCAGGGACCTATAAAGAGGCAAAATTATATTTGCAACTGGTTTGCCAAACATAAATACACAAGTGGGTATGGAATAAGGGCGCCAACCCAAGTATAGTATTGCCGCAGATCCAAATATTACTTGGCTTTGCTCTACGCAGGATGCTTTCCAGGGGTTGAATAACTTCTCTCACATTTTTGAAATCTTCTCCACCATGTTTAATGACCTGCAGTTTAGTTTTTACTAAATTTGTAAACTTAAAATATAGCAATGCAAAGGAATCTGCCGTTATCTGTAACACAATGAATTGAATTAATCACTAGAGGGAGCTATTTACCAATTATTAAGCAACAGTCTGTTATATCCAACGGAAATGGGAAATGTAATAAAATAAATAAATGTCATACTTGGAACGAAAAGTGGCATACATGAAAATACAACTTAGCTTTGAACTTGAAGTGTTTACCTGGCCTGTTGGGCACTTTTCTGACAATGTGCCCATGCAAGTGCTAAAATCATACTAAAAATCACCAACCTGGTCGCATTGTCAAACCAGCACAAAGAGGATTTTTGTGTCAGTAGACATCTTGGCATGGCACTGCCAGTGTATCCATATAGTTGGTCAAATTGTCTCTCATATAAGCATCTCCACAATGCAAGGGTATGCTCATAAACACTGATTTACTCCCCAATTAGCCCTGAATGTTTGTATTCATTCAGGGTGGGCAGCGTTATCCATGCCTCCCCTAACTCGGGAAACATTCAGAGGCAGGTAATAACTGGGCCCTGTACTTACCACCTACCCTATGGCAGATGTTAAGGACAGGGTTGGCCTGCACAACTGACACTTCACTCTGCACTTTGTGTCAGATTTTTTATCAGCCATAAAGTGCAAAGCACAATGTCAGACCACTGGTACTGTAGAAGTACTACCTGCTTGAGCACTCATGCATAAGCACTAAGGGCAAATTTTTTTTTTTTTTTTTTAAAGTCTTTACTTCTGGTGAACAATCTGAAAACAACTGAATGAAAAAACAGTCTGGAAGGTGAGCAACCCCTTTAATAAATTACATTAAAGAGAGGGGAAGGCTGGTCAGAGTAGTGCTAATTATTTAGCTTGGCATTGAAAGCACAAGCAGTGGTCTATTATAGAGTTTACCAAGGAGCTAAAAACAAAAAATTATCCAACAAGCAGGATGGAGGGGGGCTGTAGACAAGAGAAACTTTTAGGGAAGTAGGGAATGATGAGCTATACCTGGAATTTGTGCATAAAAGGAAAGGTACTAGTATATAACAGTGATGGTGACATGGAAAGATTTTCAGAAGTTCAGAGAGTTTGTACAAAACTATAAATAAGGGGTTGATCCTTGGAGTTGACATTGAGGGGCATATTCATTGTGCTGTGTAAAAAATTTCTGGATAATACACCACACATAGCCAGGCTTTGCAGTGTAAAAAATGGAGTCAAATTTTTATATGTTTTTTCTATGTGACTTCCACCAGAGGCAATGTAAAATAACAGCTTAAAATTACTGCTTAAAATTACACACACCATATATTAAACAGCTTTTACACAGTTTTTTCAGTGAATATGCCCCTTAGAGTAGGCAGCAAAAGAGCTGAAGGTATGCTTATGTCCTGGCTGGTCACAGTGACAGTAGGTGCAATTCATAAGTAGAAAAGATTGTCAGGTGCTGGGCAGGGGCATAAATATTACAGCGTTTGATTGCCTGGGGCCCAGGACCAGGGGTATAGGGACACATGTGTAGCACTGATTGAATAATTGTAGTGTGCAAATAAGTTGTGTTCAGTATAATACACAAGTGAATTCTGTTATACAAATGGCATCTTTAAGCACCAGTTATAACTGACAACAGCACCATTATATGGATATATTGTTATGTCAACTCATATTAGCTTTTATTTATTGGAGAAAGCAAAATACATTTTTTAAATCGTAAATGTTTTACAATGATCTGTGCTCTGCATATTGCATTCTGACTGATGCGCCTGCCAAGGAAGTTTCAGGTGCTGCCTCCCACTCCTTCTCAGGGAGCGGAGCAAAAAGGTAGGATGCTACTCTTTGCACTCTGTTCAGTGGGACAAAGTAGAAAAAGAAATTGTGTTTGTGCCCATTTTTGCACCATGCATAATTTTCTGTATATAAACTCTTTCCTCTGTTGATAATATGACTAGAGTACAGTAGGTGGTGCTGTGACATAAAAAAGACATTACGGTAGGAGAAAGATTGTGAAGGAAAGACACAATTAAGGCAATAATCATGAAGAGGTATGTCAGATGGGTAATTTTTATTGCATCTACTAAACAAGTTTTTGTCATTCACAGAGAGGGTTAAATGTTATCTGGGAACTATTCCTAGGACCATAGGGCCCCTGGAATTTGCCTTCTTCCAGTGACAGGTCATGGGAAAAGCTGTGAGTCATCCAAAACCCACATTTAGAATTAGGAAATGCAATGGTGATCACTTAAGAGACAAGGGCAGTTTGGAAGGAGCAGAGGCATTTACCATTCATATCAACAGAAAGCAGCCTGTAGCATTGTCACCATTAAGAGATGCCCATGTTTGAATGCAACATAACGTTGCACTAACATAACATTCTCGATTAAAATGAATATTTCATCTTTGTGTGTATGGCTAAAAAGTTTGCTAATACAAGTCATCTCTCTCTCTCTCTCTCTCTCTCAAGCAGCTTTTGTTATGATTTCACCATAAAATATCTTCCTACTTGGCTTACAGGAGTTTTTAAGAGAGTAAACAGGCATTTTATGAAAATCTTATCCTATATCTTCATACTGAACCTCCCATTTACAGTTTCAGGCACTGAAATCACTACAGGCTATGAGCCAATTAAACAGAGACATACAGTACCAGTAAGATTACTTCAAAAAAATATTTCTAAGTACATTAAACCTCAATATACCAGTAAGGTCACTGCAGAAAATAGATTATGAACACATTAACCCTAGCCATACAACCCTAGATCACTGCAGAAATGGTTACTGAGCATATTAACCCCAAGCATGCCAGTAGTATCACGGCAGAAAGGGATTATGAGAAGATTGATCCAAGACATGTTGGTAAGATTACTGCACAAAATGAACAATAAACACATTACCCTAGACATGCCAGTAAGATCATTATAAAAAATTGATACATTGGAAGCATTAATTCACCCACACATGACTAGCAGAATGCTACTAACTTTTCTTCTTTCTAGTATGCCTCTTCTACTAGCGTGCTCTTCCACCTACATGCTTGAAACAACAGCATAAAAATTAAAGATCAACTGTGGAATGCATGGCCATCTTTATTGTTGCTTACCTCCTTTGTGTGGTCTGCAAGTGAGGGGTCTGCATGGCCCTGTGTGGTGGGCTGGTGGGGCCCTGCATGGTGGGGCCATCAGGGCAAAAGGCAGGGTATCCAACAGGGCAATGGGCACAGGGGTACTTGATTGGCAGGTGATTGTTTGAGCCAGAAGGGAGTGAGGCAGGCCCACTGGGATACTTTCTGGTATTCTGGTGGGATAGTACGAACCCTGGTTACAGGGGCCTTCCCCCAGTTTGGAGACCTCTGCTTCTATTATAAGATGTAGCAAACAGAAGCTACAGACCCCATTTGCCCTATCATAAGATAGTACTGACCCTAGCAACTAGACCATGGTTAAATTAAAATGAAGGAAAGGGGCTGAACACATAGGGGCCAATTTACGAAATTCACGTGAAATGATTGAAGTTCGAATTTGATCAAATAACGATCATACGAATTTTTCGTGAAATCATAAAGTGAATTAAAATTTTAAAGTTATTCGACTGCCCACTTCGCCAGATTGAACCTACTGAATTGCAATAGAAGCCTATGGGAAGCTCCCCATAGGCTTCAGAGTCTAAGTCCTGCCCGAATACGATTAGTACGATCGGAGCGTTCTATCGCTCGAATCGTACAAATTTTTCGGATGCTCGAATGAAATTTCACGATTTTTTACGTGAAATTGAACGATCGGTATCATTTACCATTTATGGAAGACATGAGGTTGAGAAGCATAAAAAACGGAAAAATAAACAAGATTGGGGAGGGTAAGAAAGGGTCTGACTTTCATGGTTAAAAAGGGGTTCAGATGATCTCTAGTTGATTTTTTTTACCCCTTTTCTACTTCACATGGGGGAAAGTAAAGTCATGGTCAAGGGTATGCCCTTATTTCTTTTTCAGGTGTAAGTTCTAGGAAGCTCACATTTAAATCCTCAGCAGCAGAAGCAGTAGATACTGTTAAAGTGATACTGACACAAAACAATGAATTTTAACATATGAATGTACATTAAGGGGCAAATTTACAAAATTCACGTGAAATTATTGAATTCGATCGAATTACGATTGTACGAATTTTTCGTAAAATTGGATATACAAATTTGGCCTCTTCGATCATCGAATATCGAATAGATGGAATAGATCGAATGATCGGATATTCGATAATTTGATCATTCGACGATTGAAGGAATCAAAATTTTAAAGTTATTCGACTGCCTACTTCGCCAGATTGAACCTACCGAATTGTAATAGAGGCCTATGGGAAGCTCAATCGTTCGAATCGTATACATTTTTCGGACACTCTAAGGAAATTTCAAGATTTTTTCGTGAAATCGAATGATCGGTATCCGATCGTACGAATTCATCGAGCTAAATGATAGCCTAAAACAATTCAATAAGCATTCGATAGTCGAACGCTTATCGAATATTGAATTTGGTTGAGCTAATTTTGGTGAATAATAGTTAATTTGCCCCTAAATGTTACCTAAAGGTCATGTTGATCATTTTTTGCTGAGAGGTTTGTTTTTGTATATTATTGTTAGTTGAAGTTCCTAAGCCTGACTCTCTGACACTCTGACTTTCTGACTTTGCCAACCTGACTGTCCCATCTCAGCCTGTTAGTTACAGTTGCTAACAAACTCCTGCTGCACAAATATGGCAGCCCCCTCATACAGGAACATGGGGGATCAGACAGGTAATGTAAAAGCATCATGCAAATATTTTATGGCAAACTTAGAAGTAACGTTCAAAGCCAATATTATAATAGATGGAAAAAAGAGTTTAATTTCAGGTGTCAGTATCTCTTTAAGACTGACAACAAAATATTCTAACCCTAAAATCAAGGCCAGGTTGTTTCCACAAGGTTGAAAACTAAGGTCCAGTACTGTATGTTACTTATTCCTCTTTCTCCTATTATTCAGCACTATGGAAAGCTTTGTTGTTACTGTATTAATAAAGGATGATGAAGGTGATAAAATATGAATTATTTTATCTGGAAAACTTTATAATAGACTGTTTTTTAAATGACTCATCACCACCCTCAATCCACTTCCTTTGAATGGAAAGGAAATACATTTTATCACAGTTTATCACAACAAATGTCTAGTTTATAAAGTTTAGAAACACCAGGAAAATGCATACGGTATACTTCATTTGCCTTATTGTACATATACTGTAGCAGATCTCAGCTTATACATTAGATATGTCGGCTATATAACCTTATGATTACTACTGGGATTACTCTCTGTAACAGTTGTGCATAGGGTCTGCAGTTTAAAATGGTGCTGTTGCATGATCATAATTTTTACAGATGTATCCAGAAGTGTGGCTGAAAAAGTCCATCAACTTTAACCTTTGCTAGACCCTTTCTTTTTTTGACCCAGATTAAACTCTCAGCTACTAATGTTACGAGATAAGAGACTACTTTTGACCCAGATTTTAGCAGAAATCCCCATTGATCCATCAGTTATATTTTAGTTAACATTCTGTAGGATACTTTTCTAAACCCTGTTCATTATTTTACAAAAGATATTCTGACATCCTTATCCTTAATGGAATTACACTCTTCTGTACTAGCTTGTTTAAGGTATTGTTTGGAAGGTCCCAGAGCAGCTTGTGTAACAATTACAAGCCAAGAAAACAAGGAAATGCATTGAACAAACATATAGAAGGAGTAATATATTAGGGAGAATTTGTTTCCTAGTGTAATTATGACATATGCCAGCTATTTGGTGTCTTTGAATAAAATGCTCTACATGGCAATTCACTGGTGAGAATATTTTTGTCAAAGATCCTCATACCGAGGCAATGAATATTCACTTGGCTTGTTGCAGAGGATCTTTTGAATGGTTGTGCAATCACTGTACTGCTCTGTTATAACTAGCTCATGCCGAAATGCAGTCTGAAGCAGAAGAATAAGTTTCTTTGTAGATAGATGTTTATATATGGGGATTTTTTAACTACTTGAAAATAACTCCCTCATCACCAGTAAAATGTTCTGAAAATCACTTTGAACATTAATTTCATTGGGGAGTTTATGTCCTTTTTAATGATCTTTTGAACATTTTGTATACTTATATACAGATCTAAGAATATTTTCTTAGGATTGCTAAGTAATGTAAGCAGCAGTGTTAGCTTTCTGACTGGATTATGTTTCCTATTATGTGTATGCACTCATACTCTGCACATTTTTTAAAGAGTGAAAATGTAACTCACTTCATTTCACCAAAGGTACATTCCAAACCTCTCTAAGGGCATATAGCAAACCTTTTATAAATAGCCCTCTAAAAATTCTGCTGATGTTGAAAGGAAATTGGCACCAGAAATACTTCAAATTACCTTGGGTTCAGGTCCAAAAATAATTTCGGACCTCACTGATGTCACCATAATAAATTTGCTGAATCAGTAACTATTTAGGGGTAGGGAGCTAATACCTGGTATAAAAGAGGGAAAACATAAGGTGTAAGTTTTAGAATGATTAACTTGCAGTTCAATGAAGACCCTTCCTCATGGAAAAAAATATAAAGTAACAGGTTTCATTCAACATGAACTACACTTGTCCTGCAGTAGACTTTATCAGTGGAAGATTTACAAAATATAACAGTAAAATTGTAATCAGCATAACAATCCAATTCAAATTTTTCCAATACATTGACTTGACTCATTTCTGCAGCACAAATCTGTAATTATTCCAAAGGTTTATAGGCATTTTTCTCAGACTGTATTCTATATGGCAACCTGCATGCTTATTGTCATCTTACATTAGGTAGAAACACTGTAATATGTGTAAATTTGTATTGTACAACACTAGAACAAACCTTTTATCAAAAGATCTGTGATGAAGGAACATAGTAACACCAAACATTTTTCTCTCTTAGGTGATGTCTGGAACCCTCAAGACATCCAGAGAAACACTTCCACAAATTATATATATGTATGCACAGACTCATTGCTTTTTAATTTATGAATAAAGCCATTACAGCAAATTAATATTCATGCACAGTAACTTAGCTTGATGTTGAATTTGTATTTTTTGCTAAAACACAGATTCCATTACATTTTGTAACACATTTTGCAACACATTTTGCAACATTCCTATGAATGGCAACACTTATTATTATAACTTTCTCTCTTGCCTATTGCACCCCAACACACATGCATGCAAAGGTCGTATTTTAGAGTTATGTGAGCTTTATTAGACCTTGAATGAATTGAAATGAACTCACAACTCAAATGGTTTCTAATTTAACAAAAAAACTCGAATGACAATGACTCAAATCAGTGAATTAAGGTTAATAATCCAATAACTGGATTTGATCGAGTTTGGTCTGGAAAAAACTATAATTGCTCAAATTGAGTGAAACCCACAGAAAAAACTCAGCAGGTTTTAGATGATGTACTGTATATTCAGATTCTAGCTATTTCCAAGTTCGGGTTTAATAAATCTTGAAAAATAATAAATAAAATAAATTTTTAGGAAACTCAAAAATGTAAGTTTTCTAACGCATAAATACCCTCAAAAACTCTTGATGATTTTTTTCCCCATGATTTTTCATGGAAAAAAACAACTTGATGTTTAATAAATCTGCCCCTGCAATTAACAGTATATAACAAACATGCAATTACAACAACAACAAAATTGACTGAAATTTGCAAATTATTTTACTACTTAATTCATATACTCAAAGAGAAAAGGCAAATCCTACAGATACACCTAATAATACTATCTCTGCATATTGCTCTATAGCAATACTCATCTGCATAGAGTTAAAGGGATATTATTATGATTTTATGGTTCAGTTTTTTAAATAACACTGTTTACATTACAATTAAGTCACTCTACCAAATAAAATTGTATTCTTGAACAATGTATTGTTTTAGCTGTAATATTGCTATGCAGGCAGCACTTTACATTGGAACTGCTTTTAGATAAGGTTTTATTTCTCCTACTCAGTGTTACTGAAGGATTCACAGTGGGACTTGGATTTTTACTACTGAGTGCTTTTCTCATATCAACACATAGCAACACAGGTGTCTGGGAGCTATTATCGTATTAGATTCTCATTGTTCTATAGATCACAGGCTGGGTCAAACCAACCGTATAGCGGTACATATACCGGATCCAAGAGAATGGTCAGTAAGCATGCAAAGGTCAGGACAGGCAGCAAACTAGGGATGGTCTAGAAAAGGCTATGTCAGGAACAGGCAAAACAGATTAGAAATCACACACAGGAGCTATTGAAAATAGATCTATGTTGGACAGTGAGTTATTGCCGTGGCCCCTTTAAATATTTGAATTTTGTGCCAAACTCAATAACGTCTTAGCATTTCTGATGGCTGGCACAGAAGAAGTGAGTTCAAGTAAATGGACCAAATAAACAGAACAATAATAAAAGTGTCACATTTGAGTGCCGTAGGGCTAGCCTGCATATAGCAACCTTAATACAATCAAAGAGAGAGAAAAATTTTTTTATTTTGTTGTGTTTAGTTAAATTCATATAAATGCAATATAGATACATTTTTAGAAGCACAGAAAAAACCCACCTGTGTACAAGAGTCCTTAGATCAGTGGTGTAAATTCAAGCTATTACTGTAAATGTTTATGTGTGTTCATATAGAATCCAAATGCTTAGTATTAGTAAAGTTAGTAAAGTGTAGCTGGCATATATTTTCTGTTAATTTGTTCACTCAACACATGGATGCGTGGACTCCACACAGATCTACACAGGTTTAAACCAAAGAATATATGAGTGTCCTCAAAAAAAATGTATACTATTTTTGTTTATTTTTTGGTTTGCATCATATGCACTCACAGACTGGGGAGAACTGTGAGTTTTCACCCCTACCTTATTGTTGCTAGATTTTGATACTGGCAGTGCCTAACATGGTTTTTGGCATTTTTGCACATTCTTTTCTCTACCCTTTTAACTACTGGACCCTGAGATTTGGATATGTTTACTCAGGAAGTTTTGCCTTGGTAATAGGACACCTAAGGGTCCTTTAGTTATCTTAGGCAGCTATGTCCCTTTTCCTGGGTCCACATTAGTTCAAGGGGATTGTCTACTAGGTGGCAGTAGTTTAAAGTATAAAAGGGTTTAGCCCCATGCATGTGCTCAGGGTATGTCCTGGGACCTTGCCTCACTGGAAGGTATTACAGGTCCAGGCTTGCCAGTGGAAGGTTAGATAAGAGCTATTCAGTGATAGTGAGCATTATGATAGTCACTCTAGGAGTGAGAGTAAGTACAGGGTAGCTAGTGAGCAGCATCCACTCCAACGAGGAGAAATAGTGGGGTTAGGACCCCGTGGTGTGTAGACCACTAGCTCAGGGACCCAGTGGGTCAGGTGAGGACCAGTGAGTGTGCCAAGAACCAAGACTCCAAGCTGACTATCCCTGGTCAGGAAGCTTGACACTCAGGAATGAAATTGCCCCAAGAGGTGTTCATCCTAATTGTGCTATTTCACTGAATGGGAAGATTCCTATTACTGTTATCCTGTAGTCATCTAAGTACCTGTAAATTGATCCATTGCGACTGTCCTTTATGAATAAACAAGTTATTTTGCTGCAAGAATCACTTCTCTGTTTGAATCCTTTACTTCGCTGATCTACACCAGGTACCAGAAGTTCCTAGGGAGGGGTATTAAAGTTCAGCCTGTCTTGACCTTGGGTGGAGGCACACCATTTTAAGGGAACAGTTCAGTGTAAAAACCTGGTAAATAGATAGGCTGTGCAGAATAAAAAATGTTTCTAATATAGTTAGTTACCCAAAAATTTAATGTATAAAAGCTGGAGTGACTGGATGTCTAACATAACAGAATACAACACAACTTCCTGCTTTTCAGCTCCCTAAATCTGAGTTAGTCAGAGACTTGAAGGGGGCCACATGGGATATACATTTTTCAGTGAGCAATTGATCCTCAGCATTCAGCTCAGATTCAAAAGCAACAGTTATGATCAATGTGGCCCTCCCTCAAGTCACTGATACTGCCAGTCAGTGTAAACCAAAAGAGCTGAAAAGCAAGAAGTAGTGTTCTGTTCTGTTAGGTTAGACTTACAGTCACTCCAGCCCTCACTGCAGATATGCCAATTATAATGTAGACCAGGCCTATGCCTGGGTCCTCAAAGAAAAGGTGTTGGGGACTTGAAGGGTTAAATTGTGATTGATTGAAAGGAATTGTGTGACAAGAGTTGCGATGCCGGACGCAATAGGTAAAATGCAGTTGGAGCAGAGATTGCTAAAGTTTGCACTGGAAATGAGTTTGGACTTCTGTGGTTGTTTGCCGAATGCCTACCCCCCGCCCAGATCATTGTGTCCACTAAGGAAGCAGGGGCCTAGGCTTGTGGAGGCGTGCAAGAGACAAGAGCGCAAGAGACAGACATGTGAGTCTCAGAGTGACATCACGGTGGCCATCTTAGATAAAGTTGGGCCAAAAAAGGAGAAGGCTACCACCATGAAATGTACACCCTGTAGTAAGGCGAGAATCACTCACGAATGACCCTTTCACAGGGGGCACTAAAGGGGTTCCAGGAGCAGCTTCCTCTCTCTCCCCACTAGCCCTGGGCCAAGGTTGTAGCTCTCCGGGTGTTGGTGCTGGGAGTTGTAGTTCAGTAACCTGTGTAGGGAAGCCAGTTGCATTACACCTTTCTATATCCCCTTAGTAGGGACTGCCATACAGCTCTCCTTGCCCATTTAAAATTTGTAAAATTAACATGGTAATTGGGGTGTGGCAAAAAATATTTGCCGCACTAAGCACAGAAAACAGCCACGCTGTCTCCTGTACTTTCCTAACAATCCACTCTGGGCTGGCAACGAAAATATTTTTATATTTTATGGTTGGGGGTCACCACAACATGAAGAATTGTATTAAAGGGTCACAGCATTAGGAAGGTTGAGAACCACTGCTATACATAAATATACATTTGTCCACCCCAGGCCCTTCACATGTGCCAGAGCATAACTATTACCTAGCTTTATATTACACTGGTTGGCAGCTGACTTCCGGGTATCAGTTGGGCTTCAACTCAATCTTTGACAGGGTCATCCCTAAAGAGCGGGTGGGAGTAACCCATAGCACCCCTATAGGATACCCTCTGCCACTAAAAGCATCCTGTTAGGATTATAGCACAAAATAAACTAAAGTGTATACAGTATAACAGAGAGGACAGTGAGGGAGGCAGGGAGAGTGGGAGTCTTTCGAGTAGGGAGTGGGTCTGGGCCAGGCAAGTTTTTTCCTGGTGCCCTGCTGGCCCAGTCCAACTCTGCTTGCAGTCCCAGAGGTAGACAACAAAATGGTTCAGCCCTAATAGTGGTATATTTGCCTCCCCGTTGTATTGCTATTGTGCAGTCAGTTTAAGGCAGCTATACACGTAAGACAGTAAGCTTGTAGATACAAACTAATGCGATTTCAATTCATCACTGCTGTTAAATAAACAATGTCTGGTTTGAGCAATACAATATAGAATGTATCATGCTCTTCTAATACAAGCATGCATAGTAATAATTAATCTTTGAGCATATTAAATAAATAGGAATTTCAGCAAGAGAGAGAGAGAGAGAGAGAGAGAGAGTGAGTGAAGAAGTGGCTGAGAGGTGATCTTGGTTAAGCCTTATAATTAGGCAAAGAAACAGTATGGAACAGAGAACAAAAGAGAGGGGGGAGAGAGAGAGATAGAAAGCATGAAAAATAGTGAGACCGAGAGCAGAAGACTGAATCAGAGAAGTGAAATAGGGAAAGGTAACAAAATTCAAATATCTGATGAAGAGATGTCATTTTTATATTTTCTTGGAAGCTTACATTCTTACATACAGTACATCATGACATG